>OZ025287.1:2500-5000 GCA_964019165.1 Mastigias papua
CCTAACCCTAACCCTAACCCTAACCCTAACCCTAACCCTAACCCTAACCCTAACCCTAACCCTAACCCTAACCCTAACCCTAACCCTAACCCTAACCCTAACCCTAACCCTAACCCTAACCCTAACCCTAACCCTAACCCTAACCCTAACCCTAACCCTAACCCTAACCCTAACCCTAACCCTAACCCTAACCCTAACCCTAACCCTAACCCTAACCCTAACCCTAACCCTAACCCTAACCCTAACCCTAACCCTAACCCTAACCCTAACCCTAACCCTAACCCTAACCCTAACCCTAACCCTAACCCTAACCCTAACCCTAACCCTAACCCTAACCCTAACCCTAACCCTAACCCTAACCCTAACCCTAACCCTAACCCTAACCCTAACCCTAACCCTAACCCTAACCCTAACCCTAACCCTAACCCTAACCCTAACCCTAACCCTAACCCTAACCCTAACCCTAACCCTAACCCTAACCCTAACCCTAACCCTAACCCTAACCCTAACCCTAACCCTAACCCTAACCCTAACCCTAACCCTAACCCTAACCCTAACCCTAACCCTAACCCTAACCCTAACCCTAACCCTAACCCTAACCCTAACCCTAACCCTAACCCTAACCCTAACCCTAACCCTAACCCTAACCCTAACCCTAACCCTAACCCTAACCCTAACCCTAACCCCCTAACCCTAACCCTAACCCTAACCCTAACCCTAACCCTAACCCTAACCCTAACCCTAACCCTAACCCTAACCCTAACCCTAACCCTAACCCTAACCCTAACCCTAACCCTAACCCTAACCCTAACCCTAACCCTAACCCTAACCCTAACCCTAACCCTAACCCTAACCCTAACCCTAACCCTAACCCTAACCCTAACCCTAACCCTAACCCTAACCCTAACCAACCCTAACCCTAACCCTAACCCTAACCCTAACCCTAACCCTAACCCTAACCCTAACCCTAACCCTAACCCTAACCCTAACCCTAACCCTAACCCTAACCCTAACCCTAACCCTAACCCTAACCCTAACCCTAACCCTAACCCTAACCCTAACCCTAACCCTAACCCTAACCCTAACCCTAACCCTAACCCTAACCCTAACCCTAACCCTAACCCTAACCCTAACCCTAACCCTAACCCTAACCCTAACCCTAACCCTAACCCTAACCCTAACCCTAACCCTAACCCTAACCCTAACCCTAACCCTAACCCTAACCCTAACCCTAACCCTAACCCTAACCCTAACCCTAACCCTAACCCTAACCCTAACCCTAACCCTAACCCTAACCCTAACCCTAACCCTAACCCTAACCCTAACCCTAACCCTAACCCTAACCCTAACCCTAACCCTAACCCTAACCCTAACCCTAACCCTAACCCTAACCCTAACCCTAACCCTAACCCTAACCCTAACCCTAACCCTAACCCTAACCCTAACCCTAACCCTAACCCTAACCCTAACCCTAACCCTAACCCTAACCCTAACCCTAACCCTAACCCTAACCCTAACCCTAACCCTAACCCTAACCCTAACCCTAACCCTAACCCTAACCCTAACCCTAACCCTAACCCTAACCCTAACCCTAACCCTAACCCTAACCCTAACCCTAACCCTAACCCTAACCCTAACCCTAACCCTAACCCTAACCCTAACCCTAACCCTAACCCTAACCCTAACCCTAACCCTAACCCTAACCCTAACCCTAACCCTAACCCTAACCCTAACCCTAACCCTAACCCTAACCCTAACCCTAACCCTAACCCTAACCCTAACCCTAACCCTAACCCTAACCCTAACCCTAACCCTAACCCTAACCCTAACCCTAACCCTAACCCTAACCCTAACCCTAACCCTAACCCTAACCCTAACCCTAACCCTAACCCTAACCCTAACCCTAACCCTAACCCTAACCCTAACCCTAACCCTAACCCTAACCCTAACCCTAACCCTAACCCTAACCCTAACCCTAACCCTAACCCTAACCCTAACCCTAACCCTAACCCTAACCCTAACCCTAACCCTAACCCTAACCCTAACCCTAACCCTAACCCTAACCCTAACCCTAACCCTAACCCTAACCCTAACCCTAACCCTAACCCTAACCCTAACCCTAACCCTAACCCTAACCCTAACCCTAACCCTAACCCTAACCCTAACCCTAACCCTAACCCTAACCCTAACCCTAACCCTAACCCTAACCCTAACCCTAACCCTAACCCTAACCCTAACCCTAACCCTAACCCTAACCCTAACCCTAACCCTAACCCTAACCCTAACCCTAACCCTAACCCTAACCCTAACCCTAACCCTAACCCTAACCCTAACCCTAACCCTAACCCTAACCCTAACCCTAACCCTAACCCTAACCCTAACCCTAACCCTAACCCTAACCCTAACCCTAACCCTAACCCTAACCCTAACCCTAACCCTAACCCTAACCCTAACCCTAACCCTAACCCTAACCCTAACCCTAACCCTAACCCTAACCCTA
>OZ025287.1:12500-371000 GCA_964019165.1 Mastigias papua
GGTTTTTGTTATGGTTAAGCTTTGTGTTGAAGCTAAGGGTTAGTGTTGGGGTTGGTTTAAAGTTAGGGCTATGTTCTGAGTTTTTGTAGTAATGATTGTAGTAGTGAGTGTTAGGTTTGTGGTTAGAGCAGGGGTTAGAGTTTTGGTTATGGTGAGGGTTAGGGTTAGGGTTAGGGTTAGGGTTAGGGTTAGGGTTAGGGTTAGGGTTAGGGTTAGGGTTAGGGTTTGGGTTAGGGTTAGGGTTAGGGTTAGGGTTAGGTTTAGGGTTAGGGTTAGGGTTAGGGTTAGGGTTTGGGTTAGGGTTAGTGATAGTGTTAGGGTTAGTGTTATGGTTATGGTTAGGGTTAGGGTTAGGATTTGGGTTAGGGTTAGGGTTAGGGTTAAGGTTAGGGTTAGGGTTAGGGCTAGGGTTAGGGTTAGGGTAAGGGTTAGGGTTAGGGTTAGGTTTTGGCTTAGGTTTAGGGTTAGTTTTAGAGTTAGGGTTTGTGTTCTGGTTGGGGTTGGTGCTTGGGTTAGGGTTTGTATAGGGTTGGGTTTAGGGTCATTGTTAGAGTTAGAGTGTGTGTTGGGGTTGGTGCTGGGATAAGGGTTGGGTTTAGGGTTGGTGTTGAGGTTTTGGTTAGGTTTAGTGTTACAGTTTGTGTTTGGGTTGGGTTAGGGTTATGGTTAGGGTGAGAGTTAGTTTTAGGGTTGGAGTTAGGTTTGTTGTTGGGGTTTGCATTCTGTTGGGGTTGGGGTTATCTTTTGGGCTAGGGTTAGGCTTAGGATTAGGGTTGTTTGTTGGGTTAGGGTTAGTGTTATGTCTAGTGTAAGGGTTATGTTTATTGGTAGTGTTAAAGTTTGGTTTGTGTTGTGGTTAGGGTTGGCTTTGGGGTTAGGGTTGGGTTTTTGTTTGGTTTTATTGTAAGGGATTGTGTTGTTATGGTTAAGGTTAGGTTTAGGCTTAGGGTTTGTGTTTGGATTGGGGTTAGAGGTAGATTTATGGTTAGGTTGGGGGTAGCAGAAAGGTTGGTGTTTGGGTTAGGTTTTAAATTGAGTTTGGGGTTAGGGTGTGTGTTTGGGATGGAGTTGGGGTTGGGGTTAGTGTTATGTTTTGGGTTTGTGTTCAGTTTGGGGTTGAGTTTTTGGTTAGGGTTAGTGTTTTGTTTGGGGTTGGGGTTTGGTTTGGGGTTTAGGAATTGGTTTAGTGTTATGGCTAGTGTTGGGATTGCGTTTGGTGTTGTCATTGGGATTTGGGTTTGTGTTTTGGTTGGGGTTTGATCTGGAGTTGTGTTTTGGGTTAGGGTTTTGGTTGCCATTTGGGTTAGTATTAGGGTCATTGTAAGGGTCAGTGTCAGGGTTAAGATTTAGGGTTAGGGTTTTTGTTATGGTTAAGCTTTGTGTTGAAGCTAAGGGTTAGTGTTGGGGTTGGTTTAAAGTTAGGGCTATGTTCTGAGTTTTTGTAGTAATGATTGTAGTAGTGAGTGTTAGGTTTGTGGTTAGAGCAGGGGTTAGAGTTTTGGTTATGGTGAGGGTTAAGTTTTGGGTTATTTTTGGGGTTTTCTTTAGGGTTAGGATTCTTGTTATTGTTGGTTTAAAGCAGCAGTTGGGGTTGTGATTGTGGTTGTGTTTGGGGTTTTGTATGACACTGGGGTTGGAATTAGGGTTTTGTTTGGATTGTGTTGTGGTTAGGTTTGGTGTTGGGGTTTGGGTTTTGATTCAGGTTAAGGTATGTATTAGCATTATGATTAGTGCTAGGGTTTTGGTTGAGGTAAGCATTATGTTTGTTGTTGTGGTTGGTGTTATAGTTGGTGTTGAGGTTGTGGATTGGTTTGGGCTTGGGGTTTGTAATTGTGTTAGGGTTTGGGCTCTGGTTGGTGATGGGGTTGAGGTAAGGGTCTGCTTTGTGGTTGTGGTTTGATTTGGGGTTGTGTTTGGGTTAGGCTTGGGGATAGGGGTGATGTTGGGGTTGGTGTTGAGGTTAGTGTTGGGGTTTGGATAATGATTGGGGTTAGGGTTATGGTTACAGTAAGTGTTAATGGTTAGGGTTAGGGTTACATTTGGTGTTAGGGTTAGGCTTACTTTTAGGGTTAGGTTTGATGTTAGGGTTGGGCTTGGGGATGGTGTTAGTGTTAGGGATAGAGTTTGGTTTGGGATTGGGGTTTTGATTAGGGTTAGAGTTGTTGTTGTGGTTTGTGTTGTGGTTTGTGTTGGTGTAACTGTTAGGTGTTTGGTTGGGGACTGGGTTGGAGTTGGGCTTGGGATTTATGTTTGTGTTTGGATTGGTGTTGGTGCTGGGGTGTGCATTCGGGTTAGGGTTAGGGTTAGGTTAATGGTTATGGTTAGTGTTTGAATTAGGGTTTGGGTTTGTGTTAAGGTTAATTTTAGGCTTATTGTTAGGGTTGGGGTTAGGGTTGGTGTTGGGGTTTGTGTTGGTGGTTGGTTTTGTGTTTGGGTCATTGTTATAGTTAGTGATAGGTTTGCTGTTATGATTAATGTTAGGTTTAGCATTACAGTTATGGCGAGGGTTGGTGTTGGGTTTGGTCTGAGCATTAGTGTTTGGGTTGGGGTTAGGGTTATACTTAGTGTCAGAGTTAGGATAAGGGTTGGTGTAAGGATTAGTGTTGGAGTTAGGGTTAGAGTTAGGATTATCATTTGTGTTGTGATTAGGGTTGTGGTTAGTGTTGGGTTTATGGTTTGGATTTGGGTTTGTGTTGGTGTTAACATTAGTGTTTGGGTTAGTGTTAGGTTTGGGCTTAGGGTTTGGGTTGAGGTTTGGGTTGGCTTTAGGACTAGTGTTAGGTTAGGGTTATCATTGAGGTTGAAGTTTGGGATAGTGTTATGTGGGGTTAATGTTAGGGTTAGTGCTATGGTTGTTGTTAGGGTTGTCGATAGGGTTGGGTTTAGGATTAGTGTTAGAGTTAGGTTAATGGCTAGGGTTTGGTGTTTGGGTCAATGTTAGTTTATGGTTAGGGTTAGGATTTTGTTTAGGCTTTTGAATAGTGTTTAGTTTGTTGGTCAGTTTAGCTTTTATTGTTATCATAGGTTATATGTAGGGTTGAGGTTGGGATTGGGGTTAGGTTTGATAATGTTGTTGCCTAGGGTATGTGTTGGGTTTGGGTAGATGCATTAGTTTAGGACAGGCTTAAAGTTTGGATTTGGTTGGTAGAAATCGGTTTGTGTTAGGATTGGGGTTTGGGATGGGGTTCAGGTTAGGGTGTTGGTTGGGGTTGGATTCGGGTTTAGAGTGTCACAGTTTCAAAACTTGACACATTTGTCCATAAAAATTTCCGGCACTGCCTTGCCATTGTACCAAACCCACATTAACATTCAAAAGTAGCAATAATTTTCCCTGTTAAACACCATTCTGAAAGTAGCATAAAGTTTCCAAAACCAGTGACAAGTTCTGATTAATTATGGCCAAAAGCAATCTAACCTCAAAGTACACAACATTCACTGTATACTAATGGGTTCAAACCCTTCATACTTTTAGGATGAGAGTATATCAATTGCTTTTGAACTGCAGCCACCACTGTAGAAAACTCAAATATAGACATTAATTTTACAGGCAAAACAATACGACAGAAGCACAAATTTTGCAGAAACTAAGACCAGTTCTTTTCCATTGCAGCCAAAACCAATCTGACCTGAAAGTTGACAACATTTACTGTATGCATACGGGTACAAACTCTTCACACTTTTAGCATGAGAGTAAATCCATTGCTATTTAACTTCAGCCAAAACTAGAGAAAACTCAAATATAAACATTAATTTTAAAGGCAAAACAATATCAACGACGCACAAATTTTGCAGAAACTAAGACAAGTTCTTTTTCATTGCAGCCAAAACCGATCTTCCCTACAAGTTGACTACATTTACTGTATGCTAATGGGTACAAACTCTTCACACTTTTAGCATTAGAGTAAATCCATTGCTATTGAACTTCAGCCAAAACTGGTGAAAACTCAAATATAGACATTAATTTTACAGGCAAAACAATATGACAGAAGCACACATTTTACAGAAACTAAGACCAGTTCTATTGCATTACAGCCAAAACCGATCTAACCTGACAGTTGACAACATTTACTGTATATACACGGGTACATCCTCCTCACACTTTTAGCATGAGAGTAAATCCTTTGCTATTGAACTTCAGCCAAATCTGGTGAAAACTCACATATAGACATTAATTTTACAGGCAAAACAATACAACAGAAGCACACATTTTGCAGAAACTAAGACCATTTCTTTTCCATTGCAGCCAAAACCGATCTAACCTGAAAGTTGACAACATTTACTGTATACCAACGGGTACAAACTCTTCACACTTTTAGCATGAGAATAAATCCATTGCTATTTAACTTCAGCCAAAACTATAGAAACCTCAAATATAGACATTAATTTTACAGGCAAAACAATACGAAAGAAGCACAAATTTTGCAGAACCTAAGACCAGTTCTTTTTCATTGCAGCCAAAACCAATCTACCCTACAAGTTGACTACATTTACTGTATTCTAACGGGTACAACCTCTTCACACTTTTAGCATAAGAGTAAATCCATTGCTATTGACATCCAGCCAAACCCAGTGAAAACTCAAATATAGACATAAATTTTCACAGGCAAAACAATACGAAAGAAGCACACATTTTACAGAAACTAAAACCAGTTCTTTTTCATTACAGCCAAAACCGATCTAATCTGACAGTTGACAACATTTACTGTATATAAACGGGTACAACCTCCTAACACTTTTAGCATGAGAGTAAATTTTTGCTATTGAACTTCAGCCACATCTGGTGAAAACTCAACTATAGACACTAATTTTACAGGCAACACAATACAACAGAAGCACACATTTTGCAGAAACTAAGACCAGCTCTTTTCCATTGCAGCCAAAACCGATCTAACCTGAAAGATGACAACATTTACTGTATACTAACGAGTACAAACTCTTCAAACATTTAGCATTAGAATAACTCCATTGCTATTTAACTTCAGCCAAAACTAGAGAAACCTCAAATATAGACATTAATTTTACAGGCAAAACAATACGAAAGAAGCACAAATTTTGCAGAACCTAAGACCAGTTCTTTTTCATTGCAGCCAAAACCAATCTACCCTACAAGTTGACTACATTTACTGTATTCTAACGAGTACAACCTCTTCACACTTTTAGCATAAGAGTAAATCCATTGCTATTGACATCCAGCCAAACCCAGTGAAAACTCAAATATAGACATAAATTTTCACAGGCAAAACAATACGAAAGAAGCACACATTTTACAGAAACTAAAACCAGTTCTTTTTCATTACAGCCAAAACCGATCTAATCTGACAGTTGACAACATTTACTGTATATACACGGGTACAACCTCCTAACACTTTTAGCATGAGAGTAAATTTTTGCTATTGAACTTCAGCCACATCTGGTGAAAACTCAACTATAGACACTAATTTTACAGGCAACACAATACAACAGAAGCACACATTTTGCAGAAACTAAGACCAGCTCTTTTCCATTGCAGCCAAAACCGATCTAACCTGAAAGATGACAACATTTACTGTATACTAACGAGTACAAACTCTTCAAACATTTAGCATGAGAATAAATCCATTGCTATTGAACTTCAGCCAAAACTAGTGACAACTCAAATATAGACATTAATTTTACAGGCAAAACAATACGAAAGAAGCACAAATTTTGCAGAAACTAAGACCAGCTCTTTTCCATTGCAGCCAAAACCGATCCAACCTGAAAGTTGACAACATTTAATGTATACTAACGGCTATGAACTCTTCACACTTTTAGCATGAGAGTAAATCCATTGCTATTGAACTTCAGCCAAAACTGGTGAAAACTCAAATATAGACATTAATTTTACAGGCAAAAGAATACGAAAGAAGCACAAATTTTGCAGAAACTAAGACCAGCTCTTTTCCATTGCAGCCAAAGCCGATCTAACCTGAAAGTTCAAAATATTTAATGGATACTTACAAGTACCAACTCTGAGCACCTTTTCACAGTAAAGCAAGTGTATTGCGTTTGAACTGCAGCCAAACCTGGAGAAAACTCAAATATAGACACCTAAATTGTACTTCAGATTCAAAACTTATGACAAAGCGAAAATCTTTCCAAAAGTAATGCAGTTACATTTACATTGTAGCCCAAGCGCTGGAAATCAAACAACCAAAATCAATTGCAGATTCAAACGTGAAATGTTGCTATAGCCCTGGTAGAGTACAGCTAACAGCAACTCAATGGCACTCCAAATCAATACTACGACAACGCACCCACTATCCGTCCAGTGATTCATTGTCTCTCAGCAAGTGGTAATGTCATCCTTCTACTGTGCACAATCACCGTCTATTGCCGTTGCCGATTCTTTCTCATTCCATGTCTCTCTCCTCACAATCATTCCACTCTTGCTCTCACACAATCACAAACATTAAACCACAAACACAAAACAAGCACAACACCTCAAAAACACGTTACAGAACACACATCACATTTATCAACTAACTACTGCTATCTACTACCTCACACAGTAACTATGGACAGCTATCAACTAATTACAACTACAGCTCATACCTCCAATAGATAAATGAGCAAATAGATAACAGAGCAAATAAATTAGTAGATAAATGAACAACTCATCCATACCTCACACCATTACCTTGTTTCCTTCAAACCAATTGTGCTCCATCTTCAGTTGCATATTCACTTTCATCTCCACTTCCATCTCCACTAGAATATATCCTGCTCCAGTTTTATCATGATCCAAAACAACTAGAAACCATTTGACAACACTGACAACATACAGTCAGAACACTCAAATACGCTTACCTCTAGAAATTCAGCTTATCCACTGCTCCGTCAAGTAATGCTTTCTTGTCCTACACAGTCCTATAGCAACTCCACGCGAAATATGGTATGAAACTCCAGTTCAATGCCACGATAACGCACTGCTCATCTACTTTGTCATCTACGGGCTCTAAGCAATCGGTCTCATATTCATTGCACCATGCACCGTCAACATCTATCTCCGTGGCCGATTCTCTCTCATTCCATATCTCTCTCCTCACAATCATTCCATTCGCACTCTCACGAAATCACAAACACAAAACAAGCATAGTAACTCATAAACACGCTACAGAACACGTCACATTTATTTAACAATTATCCTTTGTTTACAAGCAAACAGTCAAACCCAAATAAATATATGAAAACATAAATATATAAATAAAAATAATGCATACCATGCAGCACTTAGTCTTCTCCTTCAAATAACTTGTGTTCCTTCTCTGGTTAAAGTCCTGCACAGAATGGAGCAGCACCAATACCCAGTAGAACTAATCAATGATTATGATAATGATGAATTTCGGTTCTCATGCATTTGCAGCTCTGTCTTGTCAGTAACGTTAACGTCCTTTAGCCTTGTTTCGTTAACGACCTCATGCACTGCACCATGGGGTACGTAGCCCAGTATGGGAGGCTGTTTGGGTGCTACACCTTGCCCAAGGGTGACCCAGCACAGCAGCACTTAAGAGGTAGTGACATTCTCCTCAAAGCCACAGTACTCGTCAACTAGGCCTGTGCTGCCGGATGTAGTTTAATGTCATACCCAGGACTAGATCAACCGATACAAATTGAAAATCGCCAAATGTCATCTAACATTAACATTAACAACATATGGAACTTTTCGAAAAGCAGCAAGCCTACTAAAGTGGTATTTGTATCCCAAAATCATTCAAACCAACCATCCTTGATACCTACTGCAGATTGGTCGACAATTTTCAAACAATAACAAATTTGTCCAGAAAAAGGTCCGGCACTGCTTTGCTATTCTACCCAAAACTCATGAACATTCAAAGGTAGCAATAATTTTTCCAGTCAAAAACACACTACTACAGTAGGACACAGTTTTCAGTAATGAGGACTACCTCTCTTGCACTGAAGCCAAACACGATATAAAATCAAACCTACCAATATTTAGTGCAACTTCAACAGCAAAACACAACAACACATTTCGCTACAAAGTTAGCCCATTGCTTTTCACCTGCACCCAAACATGCTGACAACCGATATGTTCCAATAATTATTTCAAACTAAACATTACGAAAGTACCACAAATTTTCCAGAAACTAAATCCAGTTCTTTTCCATTGCAGCCAAAGCCGATCTATCCTGAAAGTTGACAACATTTACTGTATACCATCGGGTACAAACTCCTTATACTTTTAGCATGAGAGTAAATCCATTGCTATTGACCTTCAGCCAAAACTGGTGAAAACTCAAATATAGACATTAATTTTACAGGCAAAACAATACGACAGAAGCACAAATTTTGCAGAAACTAAGACAAGTTCTTTTCCATTGCAGCCAAAACCGATCTAACCTGACAGTTGACAACATTTACTGTATACTAGCGGCTATGAACTCGTCACACTTTTAGCATGAGAGTAAATCCACTGCTATTGAACTTCAGCCAAAACTGGTGAAAACTCAAATATAGACATTAATTTTACACGCAAAACAATACGAAAGAAGCACAAATTTTGCAGAAACTAAGACCAGCTCTTTTCCATTGCAGCCAAAACCGATCTACCCTGAAAGTTCACAATATTTAATGGATACTTACAAGTACCAACTCTGAGCACCTTTTCACAGTAAAGCAAGTGTATTGCGTTTGAAGTTCAGCCAAAACTGGTGAAAACTCAAATATAGACATTAATTTTACAGGCAAAACAATACGAAAGAAGCACAAATTTTGCAGAAACTAAGACCAGCTCTTTTCCATTGCAGCCAAAACCGATCTAACCTGAAAGTTCACAATATTTAATGGATACTTACAAGTACCAACTCTGAGCACCTTTTCACAGTAAAGCAAGTGTATTGCGTTTGAACTGCAGCCAGAACTGGAGAAAACTCAAATATAGACACCTAAATTTTACTTCAGATTCAAAACTTATGACAAAGCAAAAATCTTTCCAAAAGTAATGCAGTTACATTTACATTGTAGCCCAAACGCAGGAAAGCAAACAACCAAAATCAATTGCATATTCAAACGTGAAATGTTGCTATAACCCTGGTAGAGTACAGCTAACAGCAACTCAATGGCACTCCAAATCAATACTACGACAACGCACCCACTATCCGTCCAGTGATTCATTGTCTCTCAGCAAGTGGTAATGTCATCTTTCTACTGTGGACAATCACCGTCTATTGCCGTTGCCGATTCTTTCTCATTCCATGTCTCTCTCCTCACAATCATTCCACTCTCGCTCTCACAAAATCACAAACACAAAACCACAAACACAAAACAAGCACAACACCTCAAAAACATGTTACAGAACACACATCACATTTGTCAACTAACTACTGCTATCTACTACTTCACACAGTAACTATGGACAGCTATCAGCTAACTACAACTACAGCTCATACCTCCAATAGATAAATGAGCAAATAGATAACAGAGCAAATAAATTAGTAGATAAATGAACAACTCATCCATACCTCACACCATTACCTTGTTTCCTTCAAACCAATTGTGCTCCATCTTCAGTTGCATATTCACTTTCATCTCCACTTCCATCTCCACTAGAATATATCCTGCTCCAGTTTTATCATGATCCAAAACAACTAGAAACCATTTGACAACACTGACAACATACAGTTAGAACACTCAAATACGCTTACCTCTAGAAATTCACCTTATCCACTGCTCCGTCAATCAAGGCTTTCTTGTCCTACACAGTCCTATAGCAACTCCACGCGAAATATGGTATGAAACTCCAGTTCAATGCCACGATAACGCACTGCTCATCTACTTTGTCATCTACGGGCTCTGAGCAATCCGTCTCATATTCATTGCACCATGCACCGTCAACATCTATCTCCGTGGCCGACTCTCTCTCATTCCATATCTCTCTCCTCACAATCATTCCACTCGCACTCTCACGAAATCACAAACACAAAACAAGCATAGTAACTCATAAACACGCTACAGAACACGTCACATTTATTTAACAATTATCCTTTGTTTACAAGCAAACATTCTAACCCCAATAAATATATGAAACCATAAATATATAACTAAAAATAATGCATACCATGCAGCACTAAGTCTTCTTCTTCAAATAACTTGTGTTCCTTCTCTGGTTAAAGTCCTGCGCAGAATGGAGCAGCACCAATACCCAGTAGAACTAATCAATGATGGTCATGAACTTCGGTTTTCATGCATTTACAGCTCTGTCTTGTCGGTAAGGTTACCGTCCTTTACTCTTGTTTCATTAACGACCTCATGCACTGCACCATGGGGTACGTAACCCAGTATGGGAGGCTGTTTGGGTGCTACACCTTGCCCAAGGGTGACCCAGCACAGCAGCACTTAAGAGGTAGTGACATTCTCCTCAAAGCCACAGTAATCCTCAACTACGGCTGTGCTGCCGGATGTAGTTTAATGTCATACCCAGGACTAGATCAACCGATGCAAATTGACAATCACCAAATGTCATCTAACATTAACATTAACAACATATGCAACTTTTCGCAAAGCAGCAAGCCTACCAAAGTTGTATTTGTATCCCAAAATCATTCAAACTAAACATTATTGATAACTACTGCAGATTGGTGGAAAATTTTCAAACAATAACAAATTTGTCGAGGAAAAGTTCCAGCACTGCTTTGCTATTGTACCCAAAACTCATGAACATTCAAAGGTAGCAATAATTTCTCCAGCTAAAAACACACTACTACAGTAGGACACAGTTTGTGGTAATGAGGACTACTTCTCTTGCACTGAAGCCAAACACGATATAAAATCGAACTTACCCATATTTAATGCGACTAGAAAGGAAGGTAAAAAACAACAAAACATTTTTCTACAAACTTAGCCCATTGCTTTTCAACTGCACCCAAACCTGCTGAAAACTGATATGTAACAATAATTATTTCAGACTAAACATTAAGACAGTAGCACGAATTTTCCGGAAACAATAATCAGTTCTGTTTAATTGTCGCCAATACCGATCTAAACTGAAAGCTAACAATATTTATTGTATACTAACTGGCACAAAATCTTCACACTTTTAGCATGAGAGTAAATCCATTGCTATTGAACTTCAGCCAAAACTGGTGAAAACTCAAATATATAGAAATTAATTTTAAACGCAAAAACAATACGAAAGAAGCACAAATTTTGCACAAGCAAAGACCAGTTCTTTTGCATTGAAGCCAAAACCGATCTAATCTGAAAGTTCACAATATTCAATGGATTCTTACAAGTACCAAATCTGGGCACCTTTTGCAGTAAAGCAAGTATATTGCTTATGAACTGCAGCCAAAACTGGAGACGGCTCAAACTTTCACAATAATTTTACACGCAAAAACACTACGAAAAAAGCACAAATTTTACAGACAAAAAAGACCAGTTCTTTTGCATTGCAGCCAAAACCAATCTAATCTGAAAGTTCACAATATTCAATGGATACTTACAAGTGCTAACTCTAAGCACATTTCGCAGTAAAGCAAGTCTATTGCATTTCAACTGCAGCCAAAACTAGAGAAAACTCAAATATAGACACTAATTTTACAAGCCAAACAATATGAAAAAACACAAATTTTACTGGAAAAACAGACCAGTTCTTTTCCATTGCAGCCAAAACCAATCTAATCTGACAATTGACAATATTCAATGGATTCTTACAAGTACCAACAACTCTGAGCACTTTTTGCAGTAAAGAAAGTGTATTGCGTTTGAACTTCAGCCAAAACTGGTGAAAACTCAAATATAGACATTAATTTTACACGCAAAACAATACGAAAGAAGCACACATTTTGCAGAAACTAAGACCAGCTCTTTTCCATTGTAGCCAAAACCGATCTAACCTGAAAGTTCACAATATTTAATGGATACTTACAAGTACCATCTCTGAGCACCTTTTCACAGTAAAGCAAGTGTACTGCGTTTGAACTTCAGCCAAAACTGGTGAAAACTCAAGTATAGACATTAATTTTACAGGCAAAACAATACGAAAGAAGCACAAATTTTGCAGAAACTAAGACCAGTTCTTTTCCATTGCAGCCACACACGATCTAACCTGAAAGTTGACAACATTTACTCTATAGTAACGGGTACAAACTCTTCACACTTTTAGCATGAGAGTAAATCCATTGCTAGTGAACTTCAGCCAAAACTGGTGAAAACTCAAATATAGACATTAATTTTACACGCAAAACAATACGAAAGAAGCACAAATTTTGCAGAAACTAAGACCAGCTCTTTTCCATTGCAGCCAAAACCGATCTACCCTGAAAGTTCACAATATTTAATGGATACTTACAAGTACCAACTCTGAGCACCTTTTCACAGTAAAGCAAGTGTATTGCGTTTGAACTTCAGCCAAAACTGGTGAAAACTCAAATATAGACATTAATTTTACAGGCAAAACAATACGAAAGAAGCACAAATTTTGCAGAAACTAAGACCAGCTCTTTTCCATTGCAGCCAAAACCGATCTAAACTGAAAGCTAACAATATTTATTGTATACTAACTGGCACAAAATCTTCACACTTTTAGCATGAGAGTAAATCCATTGCTATTGAACTTCAGCCAAAACTGGTGAAAACTCAAATATATAGAAATTAATTTTAAACGCAAAAACAATACGAAAGAAGCACAAATTTTGCACAAGCAAAGACCAGTTCTTTTGCATTGAAGCCAAAACCGATCTAATCTGAAAGTTCACAATATTCAATGGATTCTTACAAGTACCAAATCTGGGCACCTTTTGCAGTAAAGCAAGTATATTGCTTATGAACTGCAGCCAAAACTGGAGACGGCTCAAACTTTCACAATAATTTTACACGCAAAAACAATACGAAAAAAGCACAAATTTTACAGACAAAAAAGACCAGTTCTTTT
This sequence comes from Mastigias papua, assembly GCA_964019165.1. Taxonomy (NCBI): domain Eukaryota; kingdom Metazoa; phylum Cnidaria; class Scyphozoa; order Rhizostomeae; family Mastigiidae; genus Mastigias; species Mastigias papua. Next base: position 25,411 of record OZ025287.1, read on the forward strand.
GCATTGCAGCCAAAACCAATCTAATCTGACAATTGACAATATTCAATGGATACTTACAAGTACCATCTCTGAGCACCTTTTCACAGTAAAGCAAGTGTACTGCGTTTGAACTTCAGCCAAAACTGGTGAAAACTCAAGTATAGACATTAATTTTACAGGCAAAACAATACGAAAGAAGCACAAATTTTGCAGAAACTAAGACCAGTTCTTTTCCATTGCAGCCACACACGATCTAACCTGAAAGTTGACAACATTTACTCTATAGTAACGGGTACAAACTCTTCACACTTTTAGCATGAGAGTAAATCCATTGCTAGTGAACTTCAGCCAAAACTGGTGAAAACTCAAATATAGACATTAATTTTACACGCAAAACAATACGAAAGAAGCACAAATTTTGCAGAAACTAAGACCAGCTCTTTTCCATTGCAGCCAAAACCGATCTACCCTGAAAGTTCACAATATTTAATGGATACTTACAAGTACCAACTCTGAGCACCTTTTCACAGTAAAGCAAGTGTATTGCGTTTGAACTTCAGCCAAAACTGGTGAAAACTCAAATATAGACATTAATTTTACAGGCAAAACAATACGAAAGAAGCACAAATTTTGCAGAAACTAAGACCAGCTCTTTTCCATTGCAGCCAAAACCGATCTAAACTGAAAGCTAACAATATTTATTGTATACTAACTGGCACAAAATCTTCACACTTTTAGCATGAGAGTAAATCCATTGCTATTGAACTTCAGCCAAAACTGGTGAAAACTCAAATATATAGAAATTAATTTTAAACGCAAAAACAATACGAAAGAAGCACAAATTTTGCACAAGCAAAGACCAGTTCTTTTGCATTGAAGCCAAAACCGATCTAATCTGAAAGTTCACAATATTCAATGGATTCTTACAAGTACCAAATCTGGGCACCTTTTGCAGTAAAGCAAGTATATTGCTTATGAACTGCAGCCAAAACTGGAGACGGCTCAAACTTTCACAATAATTTTACACGCAAAAACAATACGAAAAAAGCACAAATTTTACAGACAAAAAAGACCAGTTCTTTTGCATTGCAGCCAAAACCAATCTAATCTGACAATTGACAATATTCAATGGATACTTACAAGTACCAACTCTGAACACCTTTTCACAGTAAAGAAAGTGTATTGCGTTTGAACTTCAGCCAAAACTGATGAAAACTCAAATATAGACATTAATTTTACACGCAAAACAATACGAAAGAAGCACACATTTTGCAGAAACTAAGACCAGCTCTTTTCCATTGTAGCCAAAACCGATCTAACCTGAAAGTTCACAATATTTAATGGATACTTACAAGTACCATCTCTGAGCACCTTTTCACAGTAAAGCAAGTGTACTGCGTTTGAACTTCAGCCAAAACTGGTGAAAACTCAAATATAGACATTAATTTTACACGCAAAACAATACGAAAGAAGCACAAATTTTGCAGAAACTAAGACCAGTTCTTTTCCATTGCAGCCAAAACTGATCTAACCTGAAAGTTGACAACATTTACTGTATACCAACGGGTACAAACTCCTCATACTTTTAGCATGAGAGTAAATCCATTGCTTTTGAACTTCAGCCAAAACTGGTGAAAACTCAAGTATAGACATTAATTTTACAGGCAAAACAATACGAAAGAAGCACAAATTTTGCAGAAACTAAGACCAGTTCTTTTCCATTGCAGCCACACACGATCTAACCTGAAAGTTGACAACATTTACTCTATAGTAACGGGTACAAACTCTTCACACTTTTAGCATGAGAGTAAATCCATTGCTAGTGAACTTCAGCCAAAACTGGTGAAAACTCAAATATAGACATTAATTTTACACGCAAAACAATACGAAAGAAGCACAAATTTTGCAGAAACTAAGACCAGCTCTTTTCCATTGCAGCCAAAACCGATCTACCCTGAAAGTTCACAATATTTAATGGATACTTACAAGTACCAACTCTGAGCACCTTTTCACAGTAAAGCAAGTGTATTGCGTTTGAACTTCAGCCAAAACTGGTGAAAACTCAAATATAGACATTAATTTTACAGGCAAAACAATACGAAAGAAGCACAAATTTTGCAGAAACTAAGACCAGCTCTTTTCCATTGCAGCCAAAACCGATCTAAACTGAAAGCTAACAATATTTATTGTATACTAACTGGCACAAAATCTTCACACTTTTAGCATGAGAGTAAATCCATTGCTATTGAACTTCAGCCAAAACTGGTGAAAACTCAAATATATAGAAATTAATTTTAAACGCGAAAACAATACGAAAGAAGCACAAATTTTGCACAAGCAAAGACCAGTTCTTTTGCATTGAAGCCAAAACCGATCTAATCTGAAAGTTCACAATATTCAATGGATTCTTACAAGTACCAAATCTGGGCACCTTTTGCAGTAAAGCAAGTATATTGCTTATGAACTGCAGCCAAAACTGGAGACGGCTCAAACTTTCACAATAATTTTACACGCAAAAACAATACGAAAAAAGCACAAATTTTACAGACAAAAAAGACCAGTTCTTTTGCATTGCAGCCAAAACCAATCTAATCTGACAATTGACAATATTCAATGGATACTTACAAGTACCAACTCTGAACACCTTTTCACAGTAAAGAAAGTGTATTGCGTTTGAACTTCAGCCAAAACTGGTGAAAACTCAAATATAGACATTAATTTTACACGCAAAACAATACGAAAGAAGCACACATTTTGCAGAAACTAAGACCAGCTCTTTTCCATTGTAGCCAAAACCGATCTAACCTGAAAGTTCACAATATTTAATGGATACTTACAAGTACCATCTCTGAGCACCTTTTCACAGTAAAGCAAGTGTACTGCGTTTGAACTTCAGCCAAAACTGGTGAAAACTCAAATATAGACATTAATTTTACACGCAAAACAATACGAAAGAAGCACAAATTTTGCAGAAACTAAGACCAGTTCTTTTCCATTGCAGCCAAAACTGATCTAACCTGAAAGTTGACAACATTTACTGTATACCAACGGGTACAAACTCCTCATACTTTTAGCATGAGAGTAAATCCATTGCTTTTGAACTTCAGCCAAAACTGGTGAAAACTCAAGTATAGACATTAATTTTACAGGCAAAACAATACGAAAGAAGCACAAATTTTGCAGAAACTAAGACCAGTTCTTTTCCATTGCAGCCACACACGATCTAACCTGAAAGTTGACAACATTTACTCTATAGTAACGGGTACAAACTCTTCACACTTTTAGCATGAGAGTAAATCCATTGCTAGTGAACTTCAGCCAAAACTGGTGAAAACTCAAATATAGACATTAATTTTACACGCAAAACAATACGAAAGAAGCACAAATTTTGCAGAAACTAAGACCAGCTCTTTTCCATTGCAGCCAAAACCGATCTAACCTGAAAGTTCACAATATTTAATGGATACTTACAAGTACCAACTCTGAGCACCTTTTCACAGTAAAGCAAGTGTATTGCGTTTGAACTGCAGCCAGAACTGGAGAAAACTCAAATATAGACACCTAAATTTTACTTCAGATTCAAAACTTATGACAAAGCAAAAATCTTTCCAAAAGTAATGCAGTTACATTTACATTGTAGCCCAAACGCAGGAAAGCAAACAACCAAAATCAATTGCATATTCAAACGTGAAATGTTGCTATAACCCTGGTAGAGTACAGCTAACAGCAACTCAATGGCACTCCAAATCAATACTACGACAACGCACCCACTATCCGTCCAGTGATTCATTGTCTCTCAGCAAGTGGTAATGTCATCTTTGTACTGTGGACAGTCATCGTCTATTGCCGTTTCCGATTCTTTCCCATTCCATGTCTCTCTCCTCACAATCATTCCACTCTCGCTCTCACAAAATCACAAACACAAAACCACAAACACAAACACAAACACAAACACAAACACAAACACAAACACAAAACAAGCACAACAGCTCAAAAACATGTTACAGAACACACATCATATTTATCAACTAACTACTGCTATCTACTACTTCATACAGTAACTATGGACAGCTACCAACTAATTACAACTACACCTCATACCTCCAATAGATAAATGAGCAAATAGATAATAGAGTAAATCAATCAGTAGATAAATCAACAACTCATCCATACCTCACACCATTAGCTTGTTTCCTTCAAACCAATTGTGCTCCATCTTCAGTGGCATATTCACTTTCATCTCCACTTCCATCTCCACTAGAATATATCCTGCTCCAGTTTTATCATGATCCAAAACAACTAGAAACCATTTGACAACACTGAAAACATACAGTCAGAACACTCAAATACGCTTACCTCTAGAAATTCACCTTATCCACTGCTCCGTCAATCAAGGCTTTCTTGTCCTACACAGTCCTATAGCAACTCCACGCGAAATATGGTATGAAACTCGAGCTCAATGCCACGATAACGCACTGCTCATCTACTTTGTCATCTACGGACTCTAAGCAATCGGTCTCATATTCATTGCACTATCCACCGTCAACATCTATTTCCGTCGCCGATTCTCCCTCATTCCATATCTCTCTCCTCACAATCACTCCACTCGCACTCTCACGAAATCACAAACACAAAACAAGCATAGTAACTCATAAACACGCTACAGAACACGTCACATTTATCTAACAATTATCCTTTGTTTACAAGCAAACATTCAAACCCCAATAAATATATAAAAACATAAATATATCAATAGAAATAATGCATACCACGCAGCACTAAGTCTTCTCCTTCAAATAACTTGTGTTCCTTCTCTGGTTAAAGTCCTGCGCAGAATGGAGCAGCACCAATACCCAGTAGAACTAATCAATGATGGTCATGAACTTCGGTTTTCATGCATTTACAGCTCTGTCTTGTCGGTAAGGTTACCGTCCTTTACTCTTGTTTCATTAACGACCTCATGCACTGCACCATGGGGTACGTAACCCAGTATGGGAGGCTGTTTGGGTGCTACACCTTGCCCAAGGGTGACCCAGCACAGCAGCACTTAAGAGGTAGTGACATTCTCCTCAAAGCCACAGTAATCCTCAACTACGGCTGTGCTGCCGGATGTAGTTTAATGTCATACCCAGGACTAGATCAACCGATGCAAATTGACAATCACCAAATGTCATCTAACATTAACATTAACAACATATGCAACTTTTCGCAAAGCAGCAAGCCTACCAAAGTTGTATTTGTATCCCAAAATCATTCAAACTAAACATTATTGATAACTACTGCAGATTGGTGGAAAATTTTCAAACAATAACAAATTTGTCGAGGAAAAGTTCCAGCACTGCTTTGCTATTGTACCCAAAACTCATGAACATTCAAAGGTAGCAATAATTTCTCCAGCTAAAAACACACTACTACAGAAGGACACAGTTTGTAGTAATGAGGACTACTTCTCTTGCACTGAAGCCAAACACGATATAAAATCGAACTTACCCATATTTAGTGCGACTAGAAAGGAAGGTAAAAAACAACAAAACATTTTCCTACAAACTTAGCCCATTGCTTTTCAACTGCACCCAAACCTGCTGAAAACTGATATGTAACAATAATTATTTCAGACTAAACATTAAGACAGTAGCACGAATTTTCCGGAAACAATAACCAGTTCTGTTTAATTGTCGCCAATACCGATCTAAACTGAAAGCTAACAATATTTATTGTATACTAACTGGCACAAAATCTTCACACTTTTAGCATGAGAGTAAATCCATTGCTATTGAACTTCAGCCAAAACTGGTGAAAACTCAAATATATAGAAATTAATTTTAAACGCAAAAACAATACGAAAGAAGCACAAATTTTGCACAAGCAAAGACCAGTTCTTTTGCATTGAAGCCAAAACCGATCTAATCTGAAAGTTCACAATATTCAATGGATTCTTACAAGTACCAAATCTGGGCACCTTTTGCAGTAAAGCAAGTATATTGCTTATGAACTGCAGCCAAAACTGGAGACGGCTCAAACTTTCACAATAATTTTACACGCAAAAACAATACGAAAAAAGCACAAATTTTACAGACAAAAAAGACCAGTTCTTTTGCATTGCAGCCAAAACCAATCTAATCTGAAAGTTCACAATATTCAATGGATACTTACAAGTGCTAACTCTGAGCACATTTCGCAGTAAAGCAAGTCTATTGCATTTCAACTGCAGCCAAAACTAGAGAAAACTCAAATATAGACACTAATTTTACAAGCCAAACAATATGAAAAAACACAAATTTTACTGGAAAAACAGACCAGTTCTTTTCCATTGCAGCCAAAACCAATCTAATCTGACAATTGACAATATTCAATGGATTCTTACAAGTACCAACAACTCTGAGCACTTTTTGCAGTAAAGCAAGTCTATTGCATTTGAATTGCAGCCAAAACTGGAGAAACCTCAAATATAGGCACTAATTTTACAAGCAAGACAATACGAAACAAGCACAAAATTTGCACAAATGAAGAACAGGTCTTTTGCGTTGCAGCCAACACCAATATACAATGAAAGGCACCAATATTCATTGCATACTGACACGTAATACAACATAAAACGTTTTTGCAGTTAAGTAAGCTCATCCCCTTTGTATTGCAACCAAAACTGAAGAACATTCAAACTCACCAAAATTTTACTTCAGATTCGAAAGTTATGACAAAGCGAAAATCTTTGCAAAACTAATGCAGTTACTTTTACATTGTAGCCGAAATGCTGGAAAACAAACAACCAAAATCAATTGCAGATTCAAACGTGAAATGTTGCTATAGCCCAGGTAGCTTTTTCCAAAGTGACAAAAGTTACAATTTACAAAGTGCGAGTACAGCTAACAGCAACTCAATGGCACTCCAAATCAATACTACGACAAGGCACCCACTATCCGTCCAGTGATTCATTGTCTCTCAGCAAGTGGTAATGTCATCTTTGTACTGTGGACAGTCATCGTCTATTGCCGTTTCCGATTCTTTCCCATTCCATGTCTCTCTCCACACAATCATTCCACTCTCGCTCTCACAAAATCACAAACACAAAACCACAAACACAAACACAAACACAAACACAAACACAAAACAAGCACAACAGCTCAAAAACATGTTACAGAACACACATCACATTTATCAACTAACTACTGCTATCTACTACTTCACACAGTAACTATGGACAGCTACCAACTAATTACAACTACACCTCATACCTCCAATAGATAAATGAGCAAATAGATAATAGAGTAAATCAATCAGTAGATAAATCAACAACTCATCCATACCTCACACCATTAGCTTGTTTCCTTCAAACCAATTGTGCTCCATCTTCAGTGGCATATTCACTTTCATCTCCACTTCCATCTCCACTAGAATATATCCTGCTCCAGTTTTATCATGATCCAAAACAACTAGAAACCATTTGACAACACTGAAAACATACAGTCAGAACACTCAAATACGCTTACCTCTAGAAATTCACCTTATCCACTGCTCCGTCAATCAAGGCTTTCTTGTCCTACACAGTCCTATAGCAACTCCACGCGAAATATGGTATGAAACTCGAGCTCAATGCCACGATAACGCACTGCTCATCTACTTTGTCATCTACGGGCTCTAAGCAATCGGTCTCATATTCATTGCACTATCCACCGTCAACATCTATTTCTGTCGCCGATTCTCCCTCATTCCATATCTCTCTCCTCACAATCACTCCACTCGCACTCTCACGAAATCACAAACACAAAACAAGCATAGTAACTCATAAACACGCTACAGAACACGTCACATTTATTTAACAATTATCCTTTGTTTACAAGCAAACATTCAAACCCCAATAAATATATAAAAACATAAATATATCAATAGAAATAATGCATACCACGCAGCACTAAGTCTTCTCCTTCAAATAACTTGTGTTCCTTCTCTGGTTAAAGTCCTGCGCAGAATGGAGCAGCACCAATACCCAGTAGAACTAATCAATGATGGTCATGAACTTCGGTTTTCATGCATTTACAGCTCTGTCTTGTCGGTAAGGTTACCGTCCTTTACTCTTGTTTCATTAACGACCTCATGCACTGCACCATGGGGTACGTAACCCAGTATGGGAGGCTGTTTGGGTGCTACACCTTGCCCAAGGGTGACCCAGCACAGCAGCACTTAAGAGGTAGTGACATTCTCCTCAAAGCCACAGTAATCCTCAACTACGGCTGTGCTGCCGGATGTAGTTTAATGTCATACCCAGGACTAGATCAACCGATGCAAATTGACAATCACCAAATGTCATCTAACATTAACATTAACAACATATGCAACTTTTCGCAAAGCAGCAAGCCTACCAAAGTTGTATTTGTATCCCAAAATCATTCAAACTAAACATTATTGATAACTACTGCAGATTGGTGGAAAATTTTCAAACAATAACAAATTTGTCGAGGAAAAGTTCCAGCACTGCTTTGCTATTGTACCCAAAACTCATGAACATTCAAAGGTAGCAATAATTTCTCCAGCTAAAAACACACTACTACAGAAGGACACAGTTTGTAGTAATGAGGACTACTTCTCTTGCACTGAAGCCAAACACGATATAAAATCGAACTTACCCATATTTAGTGCGACTAGAAAGGAAGGTAAAAAACAACAAAACATTTTCCTACAAACTTAGCCCATTGCTTTTCAACTGCACCCAAACCTGCTGAAAACTGATATGTAACAATAATTATTTCAGACTAAACATTAAGACAGTAGCACGAATTTTCCGGAAACAATAACCAGTTCTGTTTAATTGTCGCCAATACCGATCTAAACTGAAAGCTAACAATATTTATTGTATACTAACTGGCACAAAATCTTCACACTTTTAGCATGAGAGTAAATCCATTGCTATTGAACTTCAGCCAAAACTGGTGAAAACTCAAATATATAGAAATTAATTTTAAACGCAAAAACAATACGAAAGAAGCACAAATTTTGCACAAGCAAAGACCAGTTCTTTTGCATTGAAGCCAAAACCGATCTAATCTGAAAGTTCACAATATTCAATGGATTCTTACAAGTACCAAATCTGGGCACCTTTTGCAGTAAAGCAAGTATATTGCTTATGAACTGCAGCCAAAACTGGAGACGGCTCAAACTTTCACAATAATTTTACACGCAAAAACAATACGAAACAAGCACAAATTTTACAGGAAAAAAAGACCAGTTCTTTTGCATTGCAGCCAAAACCAATCTAATCTGAAAGTTCACAATATTCAATGGATACTTACAAGTGCTAACTCTGAGCACTTTTCGCAGTAAAGCAAGTCTATTGCATTCCAACTGCAGCCAAAACTAGAGAAAACTCAAATATAGACACTAATTTTACAAGCCAAACAATATGAAAAAACACAAATTTTACTGGAAAAACAGACCAGTTCTTTTCCATTGCAGCCAAAACCAATCTAATCTGACAATTGACAATATTCAATGGATTCTTACAAGTACCAACAACTCTGAGCACTTTTTGCAGTAAAGCAACTCTATTGCATTTGAATTGCAGCCAAAACTGGAGAAACCTCAAATATAGGCACTAATTTTACAAGCAAGACAATACGAAACAAGCACAAAATTTGCACAAATGAAGAACAGGTCTTTTGCGTTGCAGCCAACACCAATATACAATGAAAGGCACCAATATTCATTGCATACTGACACGTAATACAACATAAAACGTTTTTGTAGTTAAGTAAGCTCATCCCCTTTGTATTGCAACCAAAACTGAAGAACATTCAAACTCACCAAAATTTTACTTCAGATTCGAAAGTTATGACAAAGCGAAAATCTTTGCAAAACTAATGCAGTTACTTTTACATTGTAGCCGAAATGCTGGAAAACAAACAACCAAAATCAATTGCAGATTCAAACGTGAAATGTTGCTATAGCCCAGGTAGCTTTTTCCAAAGTGACAAAAGTTACAATTTACAAAGTGCGAGTACAGCTAACAGCAACTCAATGGCACTCCAAATCAATACTACGACAAGGCACCCACTATCCGTCCAGTGATTCATTGTCTCTCAGCAAGTGGTAATGTCATCTTTGTACTGTGGACAGTCATCGTCTATTGCCGTTTCCGATTCTTTCCCATTCCATGTCTCTCTCCACACAATCATTCCACTCTCGCTCTCACAAAATCACAAACACAAAACCACAAACACAAACACAAACACAAACACAAACACAAAACAAGCACAACAGCTCAAAAACATGTTACAGAACACACATCACATTTATCAACTAACTACTGCTATCTACTACTTCACACAGTAACTATGGACAGCTACCAACTAATTACAACTACACCTCATACCTCCAATAGATAAATGAGCAAATAGATAATAGAGTAAATCAATCAGTAGATAAATCAACAACTCATCCATACCTCACACCATTAGCTTGTTTCCTTCAAACCAATTGTGCTCCATCTTCAGTGGCATATTCACTTTCATCTCCACTTCCATCTCCACTAGAATATATCCTGCTCCAGTTTTATCATGATCCAAAACAACTAGAAACCATTTGACAACACTGAAAACATACAGTCAGAACACTCAAATACGCTTACCTCTAGAAATTCACCTTATCCACTGCTCCGTCAATCAAGGCTTTCTTGTCCTACACAGTCCTATAGCAACTCCACGCGAAATATGGTATGAAACTCGAGCTCAATGCCACGATAACGCACTGCTCATCTACTTTGTCATCTACGGGCTCTAAGCAATCGGTCTCATATTCATTGCACTATCCACCGTCAACATCTATTTCCGTCGCCGATTCTCCCTCATTCCATATCTCTCTCCTCACAATCACTCCACTCGCACTCTCACGAAATCACAAACACAAAACAAGCATAGTAACTCATAAACACGCTACAGAACACGTCACATTTATCTAACAATTATCCTTTGTTTACAAGCAAACATTCAAACCCCAATAAATATATAAAAACATAAATATATCAATAGAAATAATGCATACCACGCAGCACTAAGTCTTCTCCTTCAAATAACTTGTGTTCCTTCTCTGGTTAAAGTCCTGCGCAGAATGGAGCAGCACCAATACCCAGTAGAACTAATCAATGATGGTCATGAACTTCGGTTTTCATGCATTTACAGCTCTGTCTTGTCGGTAAGGTTACCGTCCTTTACTCTTGTTTCATTAACGACCTCATGCACTGCACCATGGGGTACGTAACCCAGTATGGGAGGCTGTTTGGGTGCTACACCTTGCCCAAGGGTGACCCAGCACAGCAGCACTTAAGAGGTAGTGACATTCTCCTCAAAGCCACAGTAATCCTCAACTACGGCTGTGCTGCCGGATGTAGTTTAATGTCATACCCAGGACTAGATCAACCGATGCAAATTGACAATCACCAAATGTCATCTAACATTAACATTAACAACATATGCAACTTTTCGCAAAGCAGCAAGCCTACCAAAGTTGTATTTGTATCCCAAAATCATTCAAACTAAACATTATTGATAACTACTGCAGATTGGTGGAAAATTTTCAAACAACAACAAATTTGTCGAGGAAAAGTTCCAGCACTGCTTTGCTATTGTACCCAAAACTCATGAACATTCAAAGGTAGCAATAATTTCTCCAGCTAAAAACACACTACTACAGAAGGACACAGTTTGTAGTAATGAGGACTACTTCTCTTGCACTGAAGCCAAACACGATATAAAATCGAACTTACCCATATTTAGTGCGACTAGAAAGGAAGGTAAAAAACAACAAAACATTTTCCTACAAACTTAGCCCATTGCTTTTCAACTGCACCCAAACCTGCTGAAAACTGATATGTAACAATAATTATTTCAGACTAAACATTAAGACAGTAGCACGAATTTTCCGGAAACAATAACCAGTTCTGTTTAATTGTCGCCAATACCGATCTAAACTGAAAGCTAACAATATTTATTGTATACTAACTGGCACAAAATCTTCACACTTTTAGCATGAGAGTAAATCCATTGCTATTGAACTTCAGCCAAAACTGGTGAAAACTCAAATATATAGAAATTAATTTTAAACGCAAAAACAATACGAAAGAAGCACAAATTTTGCACAAGCAAAGACCAGTTCTTTTGCATTGAAGCCAAAACCGATCTAATCTGAAAGTTCACAATATTCAATGGATTCTTACAAGTACCAAATCTGGGCACCTTTTGCAGTAAAGCAAGTATATTGCTTATGAACTGCAGCCAAAACTGGAGACGGCTCAAACTTTCACAATAATTTTACACGCAAAAACAATACGAAACAAGCACAAATTTTACAGGAAAAAAAGACCAGTTCTTTTGCATTGCAGCCAAAACCAATCTAATCTGAAAGTTCACAATATTCAATGGATACTTACAAGTGCTAACTCTGAGCACATTTCGCAGTAAAGCAAGTCTATTGCATTTCAACTGCAGCCAAAACTAGAGAAAACTCAAATATAGACACTAATTTTACAGGCCAAACAATATGAAAAAACACAAATTTTACTGGAAAAACAGACCAGTTCTTTTCCATTGCAGCCAAAACCAATCTAATCTGACAATTGACAATATTCAATGGATTCTTACAAGTACCAACAACTCTGAGCACTTTTTGCAGTAAAGCAAGTCTATTGCATCTCAACTGCAGCCAAAACTATGTAAAACTCAAATACAGACACTAATTTTACAAGCCAAACAATACGAAAAAAGCACAAATTTTACAGGAAAAAAAGACCAGTTCTTTTCCATTGCAGCCAAAACCAATCTAATCTGAAAGTTCACAATATTCAATGGATACTTACAAGTGCTAACTCTGAGCACATTTCGCAGTAAAGCAAGTCTATTGCATTTCAACTGCAGCCAAAACTAGAGAAAACTCAAATATAGACACTAATTTTACAAGGAAAACAATATGAAAAAACACAAATTTTACTGGAAAAACAGACCAGTTCTTTTCCATTGCAGCCAAAACCAATCTAATCTGACAATTGACAATATTCAATGGATTCTTACAAGTACCAACAACTCTGAGCACTTTTTGCAGTAAAGCAACTCTATTGCATTTGAATTGCAGCCAAAACTGGAGAAACCTCAAATATAGGCACTAATTTTACAAGCAAGACAATACGAAACAAGCACAAAATTTGCACAAATGAAGAACAGGTCTTTTGCGTTGCAGCCAACACCAATATACAATGAAAGGCACCAATATTCATTGCATACTGACACGTAATACAACATAAAACATTTTTGCAGTTAAGTAAGCTCATCCCCTTTGTATTGCAACCAAAACTGAAGAACATTCAAACTCACCAAAATTTTACTTCAGATTCGAAAGTTATGACAAAGCGAAAATCTTTGCAAAACTAATGCAGTTACTTTTACATTGTAGCCGAAATGCTGGAAAACAAACAACCAAAATCAATTGCAGATTCAAACGTGAAATGTTGCTATAGCCCAGGTAGCTTTTTCCAAAGTGACAAAAGTTACAATTTACAAAGTGCGAGTACAGCTAACAGCAACTCAATGGCACTCCAAATCAATACTACGACAAGGCACCCACTATCCGTCCAGTGATTCATTGTCTCTCAGCAAGTGGTAATGTCATCTTTGTACTGTGGACAGTCATCGTCTATTGCCGTTTCCGATTCTTTCCCATTCCATGTCTCTCTCCACACAATCATTCCACTCTCGCTCTCACAAAATCACAAACACAAAACCACAAACACAAACACAAACACAAACACAAACACAAAACAAGCACAACAGCTCAAAAACATGTTACAGAACACACATCACATTTATCAACTAACTACTGCTATCTACTACTTCACACAGTAACTATGGACAGCTACCAACTAATTACAACTACACCTCATACCTCCAATAGATAAATGAGCAAATAGATAATAGAGTAAATCAATCAGTAGATAAATCAACAACTCATCCATACCTCACACCATTAGCTTGTTTCCTTCAAACCAATTGTGCTCCATCTTCAGTGGCATATTCACTTTCATCTCCACTTCCATCTCCACTAGAATATATCCTGCTCCAGTTTTATCATGATCCAAAACAACTAGAAACCATTTGACAACACTGAAAACATACAGTCAGAACACTCAAATACGCTTACCTCTAGAAATTCACCTTATCCACTGCTCCGTCAATCAAGGCTTTCTTGTCCTACACAGTCCTATAGCAACTCCACGCAAAATATGGTATGAAACTCGAGCTCAATGCCACGATAACGCACTGCTCATCTACTTTGTCATCTACGGGCTCTAAGCAATCGGTCTCATATTCATTGCACTATCCACCGTCAACATCTATTTCCGTCGCCGATTCTCCCTCATTCCATATCTCTCTCCTCACAATCACTCCACTCGCACTCTCACGAAATCACAAACACAAAACAAGCATAGTAACTCATAAACACGCTACAGAACACGTCACATTTATCTAACAATTATCCTTTGTTTACAAGCAAACATTCAAACCCCAATAAATATATAAAAACATAAATATATCAATAGAAATAATGCATACCACGCAGCACTAAGTCTTCTCCTTCAAATAACTTGTGTTCCTTCTCTGGTTAAAGTCCTGCGCAGAATGGAGCAGCACCAATACCCAGTAGAACTAATCAATGATGGTCATGAACTTCGGTTTTCATGCATTTACAGCTCTGTCTTGTCGGTAAGGTTACCGTCCTTTACTCTTGTTTCATTAACGACCTCATGCACTGCACCATGGGGTACGTAACCCAGTATGGGAGGCTGTTTGGGTGCTACACCTTGCCCAAGGGTGACCCAGCACAGCAGCACTTAAGAGGTAGTGACATTCTCCTCAAAGCCACAGTAATCCTCAACTACGGCTGTGCTGCCGGATGTAGTTTAATGTCATACCCAGGACTAGATCAACCGATGCAAATTGACAATCACCAAATGTCATCTAACATTAACATTAACAACATATGCAACTTTTCGCAAAGCAGCAAGCCTACCAAAGTTGTATTTGTATCCCAAAATCATTCAAACTAAACATTATTGATAACTACTGCAGATTGGTGGAAAATTTTCAAACAATAACAAATTTGTCGAGGAAAAGTTCCAGCACTGCTTTGCTATTGTACCCAAAACTCATGAACATTCAAAGGTAGCAATAATTTCTCCAGCTAAAAACACACTACTACAGAAGGACACAGTTTGTAGTAATGAGGACTACTTCTCTTGCACTGAAGCCAAACACGATATAAAATCGAACTTACCCATATTTAGTGCGACTAGAAAGGAAGGTAAAAAACAACAAAACATTTTCCTACAAACTTAGCCCATTGCTTTTCAACTGCACCCAAACCTGCTGAAAACTGATATGTAACAATAATTATTTCAGACTAAACATTAAGACAGTAGCACGAATTTTCCGGAAACAATAACCAGTTCTGTTTAATTGTCGCCAATACCGATCTAAACTGAAAGCTAACAATATTTATTGTATACTAACTGGCACAAAATCTTCACACTTTTAGCATGAGAGTAAATCCATTGCTATTGAACTTCAGCCAAAACTGGTGAAAACTCAAATATATAGAAATTAATTTTAAACGCAAAAACAATACGAAAGAAGCACAAATTTTGCACAAGCAAAGACCAGTTCTTTTGCATTGAAGCCAAAACCGATCTAATCTGAAAGTTCACAATATTCAATGGATTCTTACAAGTACCAAATCTGGGCACCTTTTGCAGTAAAGCAAGTATATTGCTTATGAACTGCAGCCAAAACTGGAGACGGCTCAAACTTTCACAATAATTTTACACGCAAAAACAATACGAAACAAGCACAAATTTTACAGGAAAAAAAGACCAGTTCTTTTGCATTGCAGCCAAAACCAATCTAATCTGAAAGTTCACAATATTCAATGGATACTTACAAGTGCTAACTCTGAGCACTTTTCGCAGTAAAGCAAGTCTATTGCATTCCAACTGCAGCCAAAACTAGAGAAAACTCAAATATAGACACTAATTTTACAAGCCAAACAATAAGAAAAAACACAAATTTTACTGGAAAAACAGACCAGTTCTTTTCCATTGCAGCCAAAACCAATCTAATCTGACAATTGACAATATTCAATGGATTCTTACAAGTACCAACAACTCTGAGCACTTTTTGCAGTAAAGCAAGCCTATTGCATTTCAACTGCAGCCAAAACTAGAGAAAACTCAAATATAGACACTAATTTTACAAGCCAAACAATACGAAAAAAGCACAAATTTTACAGGAAAAAAAGACCAGTTCTTTTCCATTGCAGCCAAAACCAATCTAATCTGAAAGTTCACAATATTCAATGGATACTTACAAGTGCTAACTCTGAGCACATTTCGCAGTAAAGCAAGTCTATTGCATTTCAACTGCAGCCAAAACTAGAGAAAACTCAAATATAGACACTAATTTTACAAGCCAAACAATATGAAAAAACACAAATTTTACTGGAAAAACAGACCAGTTCTTTTCCATTGCAGCCAAAACCAATCTAATCTGACAATTGACAATATTCAATGGATTCTTACAAGTACCAACAACTCTGAGCACTTTTTGCAGTAAAGCAAGTCTATTGCATTTGAATTGCAGCCAAAACTGGAGAAACCTCAAATATAGGCACTAATTTTACAAGCAAGACAATACGAAACAAGCACAAAATTTGCACAAATGAAGAACAGGTCTTTTGCGTTGCAGCCAACACCAATATACAATGAAAGGCACCAATATTCATTGCATACTGACACGTAATACAACATAAAACATTTTTGCAGTTAAGTAAGCTCATCCCCTTTGTATTGCAACCAAAACTGAAGAACATTCAAACTCACCAAAATTTTACTTCAGATTCGAAAGTTATGACAAAGCGAAAATCTTTGCAAAACTAATGCAGTTACTTTTACATTGTAGCCGAAATGCTGGAAAACAAACAACCAAAATCAATTGCAGATTCAAACGTGAAATGTTGCTATAGCCCAGGTAGCTTTTTCCAAAGTGACAAAAGTTACAATTTACAAAGTGCGAGTACAGCTAACAGCAACTCAATGGCACTCCAAATCAATACTACGACAAGGCACCCACTATCCGTCCAGTGATTCATTGTCTCTCAGCAAGTGGTAATGTCATCTTTGTACTGTGGACAGTCATCGTCTATTGCCGTTTCCGATTCTTTCCCATTCCATGTCTCTCTCCTCACAATCATTCCACTCTCGCTCTCACAAAATCACAAACACAAAACCACAAACACAAACACAAACACAAACACAAACACAAAACATGCACAACAGCTCAAAAACATGTTACAGAACACACATCACATTTATCAACTAACTACTGCTATCTACTACTTCACACAGTAACTATGGACAGCTACCAACTAATTACAACTACACCTCATACCTCCAATAGATAAATGAGCAAATAGATAATAGAGTAAATCAATCAGTAGATAAATCAACAACTCATCCATACCTCACACCATTAGCTTGTTTCCTTCAAACCAATTGTGCTCCATCTTCAGTGGCATATTCACTTTCATCTCCACTTCCATCTCCACTAGAATATATCCTGCTCCAGTTTTATCATGATCCAAAACAACTAGAAACCATTTGACAACACTGAAAACATACAGTCAGAACACTCAAATACGCTTACCTCTAGAAATTCACCTTATCCACTGCTCCGTCAATCAAGGCTTTCTTGTCCTACACAGTCCTATAGCAACTCCACGCGAAATATGGTATGAAACTCGAGCTCAATGCCACGATAACGCACTGCTCATCTACTTTGTCATCTACGGGCTCTAAGCAATCGGTCTCATATTCATTGCACTATCCACCGTCAACATCTATTTCCGTCGCCGATTCTCTCTCATTCCATATCTCTCTCCTCACAATCACTCCACTCGCACTCTCACGAAATCACAAACACAAAACAAGCATAGTAACTCATAAACACGCTACAGAACACGTCACATTTATCTAACAATTATCCTTTGTTTACAAGCAAACATTCAAACCCCAATAAATATATAAAAACATAAATATATCAATAGAAATAATGCATACCACGCAGCACTAAGTCTTCTCCTTCAAATAACTTGTGTTCCTTCTCTGGTTAAAGTCCTGCGCAGAATGGAGCAGCACCAATACCCAGTAGAACTAATCAATGATGGTCATGAACTTCGGTTTTCATGCATTTACAGCTCTGTCTTGTCGGTAAGGTTACCGTCCTTTACTCTTGTTTCATTAACGACCTCATGCACTGCACCATGGGGTACGTAACCCAGTATGGGAGGCTGTTTGGGTGCTACACCTTGCCCAAGGGTGACCCAGCACAGCAGCACTTAAGAGGTAGTGACATTCTCCTCAAAGCCACAGTAATCCTCAACTACGGCTGTGCTGCCGGATGTAGTTTAATGTCATACCCAGGACTAGATCAACCGATGCAAATTGACAATCACCAAATGTCATCTAACATTAACATTAACAACATATGCAACTTTTCGCAAAGCAGCAAGCCTACCAAAGTTGTATTTGTATCCCAAAATCATTCAAACTAAACATTATTGATAACTACTGCAGATTGGTGGAAAATTTTCAAACAACAACAAATTTGTCGAGGAAAAGTTCCAGCACTGCTTTGCTATTGTACCCAAAACTCATGAACATTCAAAGGTAGCAATAATTTCTCCAGCTAAAAACACACTACTACAGAAGGACACAGTTTGTAGTAATGAGGACTACTTCTCTTGCACTGAAGCCAAACACGATATAAAATCGAACTTACCCATATTTAGTGCGACTAGAAAGGAAGGTAAAAAACAACAAAACATTTTCCTACAAACTTAGCCCATTGCTTTTCAACTGCACCCAAACCTGCTGAAAACTGATATGTAACAATAATTATTTCAGACTAAACATTAAGACAGTAGCACGAATTTTCCGGAAACAATAACCAGTTCTGTTTAATTGTCGCCAATACCGATCTAAACTGAAAGCTAACAATATTTATTGTATACTAACTGGCACAAAATCTTCACACTTTTAGCATGAGAGTAAATCCATTGCTATTGAACTTCAGCCAAAACTGGTGAAAACTCAAATATATAGAAATTAATTTTAAACGCAAAAACAATACGAAAGAAGCACAAATTTTGCACAAGCAAAGACCAGTTCTTTTGCATTGAAGCCAAAACCGATCTAATCCGAAAGTTCACAATATTCAATGGATTCTTACAAGTACCAAATCTGGGCACCTTTTGCAGTAAAGCAAGTATATTGCTTATGAACTGCAGCCAAAACTGGAGACGGCTCAAACTTTCACAATAATTTTACACGCAAAAACAATACGAAAAAAGCACAAATTTTACAGACAAAACAGACCAGTTCTTTTCCATTGCAGCCAAAACCAATCTAATCTGACAGTTCACAATATTCAATGGATACTTACAAGTGCTAACTCTGAGCACATTTCGCAGTAAAGCAAGTCTATTGCATTTCAACTGCAGCCAAAACTATGTAAACCTCAAATACAGACACTAATTTTACAAGCAAAACAATACGAAAACAGCACAAATTTTACAGGAAAAACAGACCAGTTCTTTTCCATTGCAGCCAAAACCAATCTAATCTGACAATTGACAATATTTAATGGATTCTTACAAGTACCAACAACTCTGAGCACTTTTTGCAGTAAAGCAAGCCTATTGCATTTCAACTGCAGCCAAAACTAGAGAAAACTCAAATATAGACACTAATTTTACAAGCCAAACAATACGAAAAAAGCGCAAATTTTACAGGAAAAAAAGACCAGTTCTTTTCCATTGCAGCCAAAACCAATCTAATCTGAAAGTTCACAATATTCAATGGATACTTACAAGTGCTAACTCTGAGCACATTTCGCAGTAAAGCAAGTCTATTGCATTTCAACTGCAGCCAAAACTAGAGAAAACTCAAATATAGACACTAATTTTACAAGCCAAACAATATGAAAAAACACAAATTTTACTGGAAAAACAGACCAGTTCTTTTCCATTGCAGCCAAAACCAATCTAATCTGACAATTGACAATATTCAATGGATTCTTACAAGTACCAACAACTCTGAGCACTTTTTGCAGTAAAGCAACTCTATTGCATTTGAATTGCAGCCAAAACTGGAGAAACCTCAAATATAGGCACTAATTTTACAAGCAAGACAATACGAAACAAGCACAAAATTTGCACAAATGAAGAACAGGTCTTTTGCGTTGCAGCCAACACCAATATACAATGAAAGGCACCAATATTCATTGCATACTGACACGTAATACAACATAAAACATTTTTGCAGTTAAGTAAGCTCATCCCCTTTGTATTGCAACCAAAACTGAAGAACATTCAAACTCACCAAAATTTTACTTCAGATTCGAAAGTTATGACAAAGCGAAAATCTTTGCAAAACTAATGCAGTTACTTTTACATTGTAGCCGAAATGCTGGAAAACAAACAACCAAAATCAATTGCAGATTCAAACGTGAAATGTTGCTATAGCCCAGGTAGCTTTTTCCAAAGTGACAAAAGTTACAATTTACAAAGTGCGAGTACAGCTAACAGCAACTCAATGGCACTCCAAATCAATACTACGACAAGGCACCCACTATCCGTCCAGTGATTCATTGTCTCTCAGCAAGTGGTAATGTCATCTTTGTACTGTGGACAGTCATCGTCTATTGCCGTTTCCGATTCTTTCCCATTCCATGTCTCTCTCCTCACAATCATTCCACTCTCGCTCTCACAAAATCACAAACACAAAACCACAAACACAAACACAAACACAAACACAAACACAAAACAAGCACAACAGCTCAAAAACATGTTACAGAACACACATCACATTTATCAACTAACTACTGCTATCTACTACTTCACACAGTAACTATGGACAGCTACCAACTAATTACAACTACACCTCATACCTCCAATAGATAAATGAGCAAATAGATAATAGAGTAAATCAATCAGTAGATAAATCAACAACTCATCCATACCTCACACCATTAGCTTGTTTCCTTCAAACCAATTGTGCTCCATCTTCAGTGGCATATTCACTTTCATCTCCACTTCCATCTCCACTAGAATATATCCTGCTCCAGTTTTATCATGATCCAAAACAACTAGAAACCATTTGACAACACTGAAAACATACAGTCAGAACACTCAAATACGCTTACCTCTAGAAATTCACCTTATCCACTGCTCCGTCAATCAAGGCTTTCTTGTCCTACACAGTCCTATAGCAACTCCACGCGAAATATGGTATGAAACTCGAGCTCAATGCCACGATAACGCACTGCTCATCTACTTTGTCATCTACGGGCTCTAAGCAATCGGTCTCATATTCATTGCACTATCCACCGTCAACATCTATTTCCGTCGCCGATTCTCTCTCATTCCATATCTCTCTCCTCACAATCACTCCACTCGCACTCTCACGAAATCACAAACACAAAACAAGCATAGTAACTCATAAACACGCTACAGAACACGTCACATTTATCTAACAATTATCCTTTGTTTACAAGCAAACATTCAAACCCCAATAAATATATAAAAACATAAATATATCAATAGAAATAATGCATACCACGCAGCACTAAGTCTTCTCCTTCAAATAACTTGTGTTCCTTCTCTGGTTAAAGTCCTGCGCAGAATGGAGCAGCACCAATACCCAGTAGAACTAATCAATGATGGTCATGAACTTCGGTTTTCATGCATTTACAGCTCTGTCTTGTCGGTAAGGTTACCGTCCTTTACTCTTGTTTCATTAACGACCTCATGCACTGCACCATGGGGTACGTAACCCAGTATGGGAGGCTGTTTGGGTGCTACACCTTGCCCAAGGGTGACCCAGCACAGCAGCACTTAAGAGGTAGTGACATTCTCCTCAAAGCCACAGTAATCCTCAACTACGGCTGTGCTGCCGGATGTAGTTTAATGTCATACCCAGGACTAGATCAACCGATGCAAATTGACAATCACCAAATGTCATCTAACATTAACATTAACAACATATGCAACTTTTCGCAAAGCAGCAAGCCTACCAAAGTTGTATTTGTATCCCAAAATCATTCAAACTAAACATTATTGATAACTACTGCAGATTGGTGGAAAATTTTCAAACAATAACAAATTTGTCGAGGAAAAGTTCCAGCACTGCTTTGCTATTGTACCCAAAACTCATGAACATTCAAAGGTAGCAATAATTTCTCCAGCTAAAAACACACTACTACAGAAGGATACAGTTTGTAGTAATGAGGACTACTTCTCTTGCACTGAAGCCAAACACGATATAAAATCGAACTTACCCATATTTAGTGCGACTAGAAAGGAAGGTAAAAAACAACAAAACATTTTCCTACAAACTTAGCCCATTGCTTTTCAACTGCACCCAAACCTGCTGAAAACTGATATGTAACAATAATTATTTCAGACTAAACATTAAGACAGTAGCACGAATTTTCCGGAAACAATAACCAGTTCTGTTTAATTGTCGCCAATACCGATCTAAACTGAAAGCTAACAATATTTATTGTATACTAACTGGCACAAAATCTTCACACTTTTAGCATGAGAGTAAATCCATTGCTATTGAACTTCAGCCAAAACTGGTGAAAACTCAAATATATAGAAATTAATTTTAAACGCAAAAACAATACGAAAGAAGCACAAATTTTGCACAAGCAAAGACCAGTTCTTTTGCATTGAAGCCAAAACCGATCTAATCCGAAAGTTCACAATATTCAATGGATTCTTACAAGTACCAAATCTGGGCACCTTTTGCAGTAAAGCAAGTATATTGCTTATGAACTGCAGCCAAAACTGGAGACGGCTCAAACTTTCACAATAATTTTACACGCAAAAACAATACGAAAAAAGCAAAAATTTTACAGACAAAACAGACCAGTTCTTTTCCATTGCAGCCAAAACCAATCTAATCTGACAGTTCACAATATTCAATGGATACTTACAAGTGCTAACTCTGAGCACATTTCGCAGTAAAGCAAGTCTATTGCATTTCAACTGCAGCCAAAACTATGTAAACCTCAAATACAGACACTAATTTTACAAGCAAAACAATACGAAAACAGCACAAATTTTACAGGAAAAACAGACCAGTTCTTTTCCATTGCAGCCAAAACCAATCTAATCTGACAATTGACAATATTCAATGGATACTTACAAGTGCTAACTCTGAGCACATTTCGCAGTTAAGCAAGTCTATTGCATTTCAACTGCAGCCAAAACTAGAGAACACTCAAATATAGACACTAATTTTACAAGCCAAACAATACGAAAACAGCACAAATTTTACAGGAAAAAGAGACCAGTTCTTTTCCATTGCAGCCAAAACCAATCTAATCTGAAAGTTCACAATATTCAATGGATACTTACAAGTGCTAACTCTGAGCACATTTCGCAGTAAAGCAAGTCTATTGCATTTCAACTGCAGCCAAAACTAGAGAAAACTCAAATATAGACACTAATTTTACAAGCCAAACAATATGAAAAAACACAAATTTTACTGGAAAAACAGACCAGTTCTTTTCCATTGCAGCCAAAACCAATCTAATCTGACAATTGACAATATTCAATGGATTCTTACAAGTACCAACAACTCTGAGCACTTTTTGCAGTAAAGCAACTCTATTGCATTTGAATTGCAGCCAAAACTGGAGAAACCTCAAATATAGGCACTAATTTTACAAGCAAGACAATACGAAACAAGCACAAAATTTGCACAAATGAAGAACAGGTCTTTTGCGTTGCAGCCAACACCAATATACAATGAAAGGCACCAATATTCATTGCATACTGACACGTAATACAACATAAAACATTTTTGCAGTTAAGTAAGCTCATCCCCTTTGTATTGCAACCAAAACTGAAGAACATTCAAACTCACCAAAATTTTACTTCAGATTCGAAAGTTATGACAAAGCGAAAATCTTTGCAAAACTAATGCAGTTACTTTTACATTGTAGCCGAAATGCTGGAAAACAAACAACCAAAATCAATTGCAGATTCAAACGTGAAATGTTGCTATAGCCCAGGTAGCTTTTTCCAAAGTGACAAAAGTTACAATTTACAAAGTGCGAGTACAGCTAACAGCAACTCAATGGCACTCCAAATCAATACTACGACAAGGCACCCACTATCCGTCCAGTGATTCATTGTCTCTCAGCAAGTGGTAATGTCATCTTTGTACTGTGGACAGTCATCGTCTATTGCCGTTTCCGATTCTTTCCCATTCCATGTCTCTCTCCTCACAATCATTCCACTCTCGCTCTCACAAAATCACAAACACAAAACCACAAACACAAACACAAACACAAACACAAACACAAACACAAAACAAGCACAACAGCTCAAAAACATGTTACAGAACACACATCACATTTATCAACTAACTACTGCTATCTACTACTTCACACAGTAACTATGGACAGCTACCAACTAATTACAACTACACCTCATACCTCCAATAGATAAATGAGCAAATAGATAATAGAGTAAATCAATCAGTAGATAAATCAACAACTCATCCATACCTCACACCATTAGCTTGTTTCCTTCAAACCAATTGTGCTCCATCTTCAGTGGCATATTCACTTTCATCTCCACTTCCATCTCCACTAGAATATATCCTGCTCCAGTTTTATCATGATCCAAAACAACTAGAAACCATTTGACAACACTGAAAACATACAGTCAGAACACTCAAATACGCTTACCTCTAGAAATTCACCTTATCCACTGCTCCGTCAATCAAGGCTTTCTTGTCCTACACAGTCCTATAGCAACTCCACGCGAAATATGGTATGAAACTCGAGCTCAATGCCACGATAACGCACTGCTCATCTACTTTGTCATCTACGGGCTCTAAGCAATCGGTCTCATATTCATTGCACTATCCACCGTCAACATCTATTTCCGTCGCCGATTCTCTCTCATTCCATATCTCTCTCCTCACAATCACTCCACTCGCACTCTCACGAAATCACAAACACAAAACAAGCATAGTAACTCATAAACACGCTACAGAACACGTCACATTTATCTAACAATTATCCTTTGTTTACAAGCAAACATTCAAACCCCAATAAATATATAAAAACATAAATATATCAATAGAAATAATGCATACCACGCAGCACTAAGTCTTCTCCTTCAAATAACTTGTGTTCCTTCTCTGGTTAAAGTCCTGCGCAGAATGGAGCAGCACCAATACCCAGTAGAACTAATCAATGATGGTCATGAACTTCGGTTTTCATGCATTTACAGCTCTGTCTTGTCGGTAAGGTTACCGTCCTTTACTCTTGTTTCATTAACGACCTCATGCACTGCACCATGGGGTACGTAACCCAGTATGGGAGGCTGTTTGGGTGCTACACCTTGCCCAAGGGTGACCCAGCACAGCAGCACTTAAGAGGTAGTGACATTCTCCTCAAAGCCACAGTAATCCTCAACTACGGCTGTGCTGCCGGATGTAGTTTAATGTCATACCCAGGACTAGATCAACCGATGCAAATTGACAATCACCAAATGTCATCTAACATTAACATTAACAACATATGCAACTTTTCGCAAAGCAGCAAGCCTACCAAAGTTGTATTTGTATCCCAAAATCATTCAAACTAAACATTATTGATAACTACTGCAGATTGGTGGAAAATTTTCAAACAATAACAAATTTGTCGAGGAAAAGTTCCAGCACTGCTTTGCTATTGTACCCAAAACTCATGAACATTCAAAGGTAGCAATAATTTCTCCAGCTAAAAACACACTACTACAGAAGGATACAGTTTGTAGTAATGAGGACTACTTCTCTTGCACTGAAGCCAAACACGATATAAAATCGAACTTACCCATATTTAGTGCGACTAGAAAGGAAGGTAAAAAACAACAAAACATTTTCCTACAAACTTAGCCCATTGCTTTTCAACTGCACCCAAACCTGCTGAAAACTGATATGTAACAATAATTATTTCAGACTAAACATTAAGACAGTAGCACGAATTTTCCGGAAACAATAACCAGTTCTGTTTAATTGTCGCCAATACCGATCTAAACTGAAAGCTAACAATATTTATTGTATACTAACTGGCACAAAATCTTCACACTTTTAGCATGAGAGTAAATCCATTGCTATTGAACTTCAGCCAAAACTGGTGAAAACTCAAATATATAGAAATTAATTTTAAACGCAAAAACAATACGAAAGAGGCACAAATTTTGCACAAGCAAAGACCAGTTCTTTTGCATTGAAGCCAAAACCGATCTAATCTGAAAGTTCACAATATTCAATGGATTCTTACAAGTACCAAATCTGGGCACCTTTTGCAGTAAAGCAAGTATATTGCTTATGAACTGCAGCCAAAACTGGAGACGGCTCAAACTTTCACAATAATTTTACACGCAAAAACAATACGAAAAAAGCACAAATTTTACAGACAAAACAGACCAGTTCTTTTCCATTGCAGCCAAAACCAATCTAATCTGACAGTTCACAATATTCAATGGATACTTACAAGTGCTAACTCTGAGCACATTTCGCAGTAAAGCAAGTCTATTGCATTTCAACTGCAGCCAAAACTATGTAAACCTCAAATACAGACACTAATTTTACAAGCAAAACAATACGAAAACAGCACAAATTTTACAGGAAAAACAGACCAGTTCTTTTCCATTGCAGCCAAAACCAATCTAATCTGACAATTGACAATATTTAATGGATTCTTACAAGTACCAACAACTCTGAGCACTTTTTGCAGTAAAGCAAGCCTATTGCATTTCAACTGCAGCCAAAACTAGAGAAAACTCAAATATAGACACTAATTTTACAAGCCAAACAATACGAAAAAAGCACAAATTTTACAGGAAAAAGAGACCAGTTCTTTTGCATTGCAGCCAAAACCAATCTAATCTGAAAGTTCACAATATTCAATGGATACTTACAAGTGCTAACTCTGAGCACATTTCGCAGTAAAGCAAGTCTATTGCATTTCAACTGCAGCCAAAACTAGAGAAAACTCAAATATAGACACTAATTTTACAAGCCAAACAATATGAAAAAACACAAATTTTACTGGAAAAACAGACCAGTTCTTTTCCATTGCAGCCAAAACCAATCTAATCTGACAATTGACAATATTCAATGGATTCTTACAAGTACCAACAACTCTGAGCACTTTTTGCAGTAAAGCAAGTCTATTGCATTTGAATTGCAGCCAAAACTGGAGAAACCTCAAATATAGGCACTAATTTTACAAGCAAGACAATACGAAACAAGCACAAAATTTGCACAAATGAAGAACAGGTCTTTTGCGTTGCAGCCAACACCAATATACAATGAAAGGCACCAATATTCATTGCATACTGACACGTAATACAACATAAAACGTTTTTGTAGTTAAGTAAGCTCATCCCCTTTGTATTGCAACCAAAACTGAAGAACATTCAAACTCACCAAAATTTTACTTCAGATTCGAAAGTTATGACAAAGCGAAAATCTTTGCAAAACTAATGCAGTTACTTTTACATTGTAGCCGAAATGCTGGAAAACAAACAACCAAAATCAATTGCAGATTCAAACGTGAAATGTTGCTATAGCCCAGGTAGCTTTTTCCAAAGTGACAAAAGTTACAATTTACAAAGTGCGAGTACAGCTAACAGCAACTCAATGGCACTCCAAATCAATACTACGACAAGGCACCCACTATCCGTCCAGTGATTCATTGTCTCTCAGCAAGTGGTAATGTCATCTTTGTACTGTGGACAGTCATCGTCTATTGCCGTTTCCGATTCTTTCCCATTCCATGTCTCTCTCCTCACAATCATTCCACTCTCGCTCTCACAAAATCACAAACACAAAACCACAAACACAAACACAAACACAAACACAAACACAAAACAAGCACAACAGCTCAAAAACATGTTACAGAACACACATCACATTTATCAACTAACTACTGCTATCTACTACTTCACACAGTAACTATGGACAGCTACCAACTAATTACAACTACACCTCATACCTCCAATAGATAAATGAGCAAATAGATAATAGAGTAAATCAATCAGTAGATAAATCAACAACTCATCCATACCTCACACCATTAGCTTGTTTCCTTCAAACCAATTGTGCTCCATCTTCAGTGGCATATTCACTTTCATCTCCACTTCCATCTCCACTAGAATATATCCTGCTCCAGTTTTATCATGATCCAAAACAACTAGAAACCATTTGACAACACTGAAAACATACAGTCAGAACACTCAAATACGCTTACCTCTAGAAATTCACCTTATCCACTGCTCCGTCAATCAAGGCTTTCTTGTCCTACACAGTCCTATAGCAACTCCACGCGAAATATGGTATGAAACTCGAGCTCAATGCCACGATAACGCACTGCTCATCTACTTTGTCATCTACGGGCTCTAAGCAATCGGTCTCATATTCATTGCACTATCCACCGTCAACATCTATTTCCGTCGCCGATTCTCTCTCATTCCATATCTCTCTCCTCACAATCACTCCACTCGCACTCTCACGAAATCACAAACACAAAACAAGCATAGTAACTCATAAACACGCTACAGAACACGTCACATTTATCTAACAATTATCCTTTGTTTACAAGCAAACATTCAAACCCCAATAAATATATAAAAACATAAATATATCAATAGAAATAATGCATACCACGCAGCACTAAGTCTTCTCCTTCAAATAACTTGTGTTCCTTCTCTGGTTAAAGTCCTGCGCAGAATGGAGCAGCACCAATACCCAGTAGAACTAATCAATGATGGTCATGAACTTCGGTTTTCATGCATTTACAGCTCTGTCTTGTCGGTAAGGTTACCGTCCTTTACTCTTGTTTCATTAACGACCTCATGCACTGCACCATGGGGTACGTAACCCAGTATGGGAGGCTGTTTGGGTGCTACACCTTGCCCAAGGGTGACCCAGCACAGCAGCACTTAAGAGGTAGTGACATTCTCCTCAAAGCCACAGTAATCCTCAACTACGGCTGTGCTGCCGGATGTAGTTTAATGTCATACCCAGGACTAGATCAAACGATGCAAATTGACAATCACCAAATGTCATCTAACATTAACATTAACAACATATGCAACTTTTCGCAAAGCAGCAAGCCTACCAAAGTTGTATTTGTATCCCAAAATCATTCAAACTAAACATTATTGATAACTACTGCAGATTGGTGGAAAATTTTCAAACAATAACAAATTTGTCGAGGAAAAGTTCCAGCACTGCTTTGCTATTGTACCCAAAACTCATGAACATTCAAAGGTAGCAATAATTTCTCCAGCTAAAAACACACTACTACAGAAGGACACAGTTTGTAGTAATGAGGACTACTTCTCTTGCACTGAAGCCAAACACGATATAAAATCGAACTTACCCATATTTAGTGCGACTAGAAAGGAAGGTAAAAAACAACAAAACATTTTCCTACAAACTTAGCCCATTGCTTTTCAACTGCACCCAAACCTGCTGAAAACTGATATGTAACAATAATTATTTCAGACTAAACATTAAGACAGTAGAACGAATTTTCCGGAAACAATAACCAGTTCTGTTTAATTGTCGCCAATACCGATCTAAACTGAAAGCTAACAATATTTATTGTATACTAACTGGCACAAAATCTTCACACTTTTAGCATGAGAGTAAATCCATTGCTATTGAACTTCAGCCAAAACTGGTGAAAACTCAAATATATAGAAATTAATTTTAAACGCAAAAACAATACGAAAGAAGCACAAATTTTGCACAAGCAAAGACCAGTTCTTTTGCATTGAAGCCAAAACCGATCTAATCTGAAAGTTCACAATATTCAATGGATTCTTACAAGTACCAAATCTGGGCACCTTTTGCAGTAAAGCAAGTATATTGCTTATGAACTGCAGCCAAAACTGGAGACGGCTCAAACTTTCACAATAATTTTACACGCAAAAACAATACGAAAAAAGCAAAAATTTTACAAACAAAACAGACCAGTTCTTTTGCATTGCAGCCAAAACCAATCTAATCTGAAAGTTCACACTATTCAATGGATACTTACAAGTGCTAACTCTGAGCACATTTCGCAGTAAAGCAAGTCTATTGCATTTCAACTACAGCCAAAACTATGTAAAACTCAAATACAGACACTAATTTTACAAGCCAAACAATACGAAAAAAGCACAAATTTTACAGGAAAAAAGGACCAGTTCTTTTCCATTGCAGCCAAAACCAATCTAATCTGAAAGTTCACAATATTCAATGGATACTTACAAGTGCTAACTCTGAGCACATTTCGCAGTAAAGCAAGTCTATTGCATTTCAACTGCAGCCAAAACTATGTAAAACTCAAATACAGACACTAATTTTACAAGCAAAACAATACGAAAACAGCACAAATTTTACAGGAAAAACAGACCAGTTCTTTTCCATTGCAGCCAAAACCAATCTAATCTGACAATTGACAATATTCAATGGATTCTTACAAGTACCAACAACTCTGAGCACTTTTTGCAGTAAAGCAAGTCTATTGCATTTCAACTACAGCCAAAACTATGTAAAACTCAAATACAGACACTAATTTTACAAGCCAAACAATACGAAAAAACACAAATTTTACAGGAAAACAAGACCAGTTCTTTTCCATTGCAGCCAAAACCAATCTAATCTGAAAGTTCACAATATTCAATGGATACTTACAAGTGCTAACTCTGAGCACATTTCGCAGTAAAGCAAGTCTATTGCATTTCAACTGCAGCCAAAACTAGAGAAAACTCAAATATAGACACTAATTTTACAAGCAAAACAATATGAAAAAACACAAATTTTACTGGAAAAACAGACCAGTTCTTTTCCATTGCAGCCAAAACCAATCTAATCTGACAATTGACAATATTCAATGGATTCTTACAAGTACCAACAACTCTGAGCACTTTTTGCAGTAAAGCAAGTCTATTGCATTTGAATTGCAGCCAAAACTGGAGAAACCTCAAATATAGGCACTAATTTTACAAGCAAGACAATACGAAACAAGCACAAAATTTGCACAAATGAAGAACAGGTCTTTTGCGTTGCAGCCAACACCAATATACAATGAAAGGCACCAATATTCATTGCATACTGACACGTAATACAACATAAAACATTTTTGCAGTTAAGTAAGCTCATCCCCTTTGTATTGCAACCAAAACTGAAGAACATTCAAACTCACCAAAATTTTACTTCAGATTCGAAAGTTATGACAAAGCGAAAATCTTTGCAAAACTAATGCAGTTACTTTTACATTGTAGCCGAAATGCTGGAAAACAAACAACCAAAATCAATTGCAGATTCAAACGTGAAATGTTGCTATAGCCCAGGTAGCTTTTTCCAAAGTGACAAAAGTTACAATTTACAAAGTGCGAGTACAGCTAACAGCAACTCAATGGCACTCCAAATCAATACTACGACAAGGCACCCACTATCCGTCCAGTGATTCATTGTCTCTCAGCAAGTGGTAATGTCATCTTTGTACTGTGGACAGTCATCGTCTATTGCCGTTTCCGATTCTTTCCCATTCCATGTCTCTCTCCTCACAATCATTCCACTCTCGCTCTCACAAAATCACAAACACAAAACCACAAACACAAACACAAACACAAACACAAACACAAAACAAGCACAACAGCTCAAAAACATGTTACAGAACACACATCACATTTATCAACTAACTACTGCTATCTACTACTTCACACAGTAACTATGGACAGCTACCAACTAATTACAACTACACCTCATACCTCCAATAGATAAATGAGCAAATAGATAATAGAGTAAATCAATCAGTAGATAAATCAACAACTCATCCATACCTCACACCATTAGCTTGTTTCCTTCAAACCAATTGTGCTCCATCTTCAGTGGCATATTCACTTTCATCTCCACTTCCATCTCCACTAGAATATATCCTGCTCCAGTTTTATCATGATCCAAAACAACTAGAAACCATTTGACAACACTGAAAACATACAGTCAGAACACTCAAATACGCTTACCTCTAGAAATTCACCTTATCCACTGCTCCGTCAATCAAGGCTTTCTTGTCCTACACAGTCCTATAGCAACTCCACGCGAAATATGGTATGAAACTCGAGCTCAATGCCACGATAACGCACTGCTCATCTACTTTGTCATCTACGGGCTCTAAGCAATCGGTCTCATATTCATTGCACTATCCACCGTCAACATCTATTTCCGTCGCCGATTCTCTCTCATTCCATATCTCTCTCCTCACAATCACTCCACTCGCACTCTCACGAAATCACAAACACAAAACAAGCATAGTAACTCATAAACACGCTACAGAACACGTCACATTTATCTAACAATTATCCTTTGTTTACAAGCAAACATTCAAACCCCAATAAATATATAAAAACATAAATATATCAATAGAAATAATGCATACCACGCAGCACTAAGTCTTCTCCTTCAAATAACTTGTGTTCCTTCTCTGGTTAAAGTCCTGCGCAGAATGGAGCAGCACCAATACCCAGTAGAACTAATCAATGATGGTCATGAACTTCGGTTTTCATGCATTTACAGCTCTGTCTTGTCGGTAAGGTTACCGTCCTTTACTCTTGTTTCATTAACGACCTCATGCACTGCACCATGGGGTACGTAACCCAGTATGGGAGGCTGTTTGGGTGCTACACCTTGCCCAAGGGTGACCCAGCACAGCAGCACTTAAGAGGTAGTGACATTCTCCTCAAAGCCACAGTAATCCTCAACTACGGCTGTGCTGCCGGATGTAGTTTAATGTCATACCCAGGACTAGATCAACCGATGCAAATTGACAATCACCAAATGTCATCTAACATTAACATTAACAACATATGCAACTTTTCGCAAAGCAGCAAGCCTACCAAAGTTGTATTTGTATCCCAAAATCATTCAAACTAAACATTATTGATAACTACTGCAGATTGGTGGAAAATTTTCAAACAACAACAAATTTGTCGAGGAAAAGTTCCAGCACTGCTTTGCTATTGTACCCAAAACTCATGAACATTCAAAGGTAGCAATAATTTCTCCAGCTAAAAACACACTACTACAGAAGGACACAGTTTGTAGTAATGAGGACTACTTCTCTTGCACTGAAGCCAAACACGATATAAAATCGAACTTACCCATATTTAGTGCGACTAGAAAGGAAGGTAAAAAACAACAAAACATTTTCCTACAAACTTAGCCCATTGCTTTTCAACTGCACCCAAACCTGCTGAAAACTGATATGTAACAATAATTATTTCAGACTAAACATTAAGACAGTAGCACGAATTTTCCGGAAACAATAACCAGTTCTGTTTAATTGTCGCCAATACCGATCTAAACTGAAAGCTAACAATATTTATTGTATACTAACTGGCACAAAATCTTCACACTTTTAGCATGAGAGTAAATCCATTGCTATTGAACTTCAGCCAAAACTGGTGAAAACTCAAATATATAGAAATTAATTTTAAACGCAAAAACAATACGAAAGAAGCACAAATTTTGCACAAGCAAAGACCAGTTCTTTTGCATTGAAGCCAAAACCGATCTAATCTGAAAGTTCACAATATTCAATGGATTCTTACAAGTACCAAATCTGGGCACCTTTTGCAGTAAAGCAAGTATATTGCTTATGAACTGCAGCCAAAACTGGAGACGGCTCAAACTTTCACAATAATTTTACACGCAAAAACAATACCAAAAAAGCACAAATTTTACAAACAAAAAAGACCAGTTCTTTTGCATTGCAGCCAAAACCAATCTAATCTGAAAGTTCACAATATTCAATGGATTCTTACAAGTACCAACAACTCTGAGCACTTTTTGCAGTAAAGCAAGTCTATTGCATTTCAACTACAGCCAAAACTATGTAAAACTCAAATACAGACACTAATTTTACAAGCCAAACAATACGAAAAAACACAAATTTTACAGGAAAAAAAGACCAGTTCTTTTCCATTGCAGCCAAAACCAATCTAATCTGAAAGTTCACAATATTCAATGGATACTTACAAGTGCTAACTCTGAGCACATTTCGCAGTAAAGCAAGTCTATTGCATTTCAACTGCAGCCAAAACTAGAGAAAACTCAAATATAGACACTAATTTTACAAGCCAAACAATATGAAAAAACACAAATTTTACTGGAAAAACAGACCAGTTCTTTTCCATTGCAGCCAAAACCAATCTAATCTGACAATTGACAATATTCAATGGATTCTTACAAGTACCAACAACTCTGAGCACTTTTTGCAGTAAAGCAAGTCTATTGCATTTGAATTGCAGCCAAAACTGGAGAAACCTCAAATATAGGCACTAATTTTACAAGCAAGACAATACGAAACAAGCACAAAATTTGCACAAATGAAGAACAGGTCTTTTGCGTTGCAGCCAACACCAATATACAATGAAAGGCACCAATATTCATTGCATACTGACACGTAATACAACATAAAACATTTTTGCAGTTAAGTAAGCTCATCCCCTTTGTATTGCAACCAAAACTGAAGAACATTCAAACTCACCAAAATTTTTACTTCAGATTCGAAAGTTATGACAAAGCGAAAATCTTTGCAAAACTAATGCAGTTACTTTTACATTGTAGCCGAAATGCTGGAAAACAAACAACCAAAATCAATTGCAGATTCAAACGTGAAATGTTGCTATAGCCCAGGTAGCTTTTTCCAAAGTGACAAAAGTTACAATTTACAAAGTGCGAGTACAGCTAACAGCAACTCAATGGCACTCCAAATCAATACTACGACAAGGCACCCACTATCCGTCCAGTGATTCATTGTCTCTCAGCAAGTGGTAATGTCATCTTTGTACTGTGGACAGTCATCGTCTATTGCCGTTTCCGATTCTTTCCCATTCCATGTCTCTCTCCTCACAATCATTCCACTCTCGCTCTCACAAAATCACAAACACAAAACCACAAACACAAACACAAACACAAACACAAACACAAAACAAGCACAACAGCTCAAAAACATGTTACAGAACACACATCACATTTATCAACTAACTACTGCTATCTACTACTTCACACAGTAACTATGGACAGCTACCAACTAATTACAACTACACCTCATACCTCCAATAGATAAATGAGCAAATAGATAATAGAGTAAATCAATCAGTAGATAAATCAACAACTCATCCATACCTCACACCATTAGCTTGTTTCCTTCAAACCAATTGTGCTCCATCTTCAGTGGCATATTCACTTTCATCTCCACTTCCATCTCCACTAGAATATATCCTGCTCCAGTTTTATCATGATCCAAAACAACTAGAAACCATTTGACAACACTGAAAACATACAGTCAGAACACTCAAATACGCTTACCTCTAGAAATTCACCTTATCCACTGCTCCGTCAATCAAGGCTTTCTTGTCCTACACAGTCCTATAGCAACTCCACGCGAAATATGGTATGAAACTCGAGCTCAATGCCACGATAACGCACTGCTCATCTACTTTGTCATCTACGGGCTCTAAGCAATCGGTCTCATATTCATTGCACTATCCACCGTCAACATCTATTTCCGTCGCCGATTCTCTCTCATTCCATATCTCTCTCCTCACAATCACTCCACTCGCACTCTCACGAAATCACAAACACAAAACAAGCATAGTAACTCATAAACACGCTACAGAACACGTCACATTTATCTAACAATTATCCTTTGTTTACAAGCAAACATTCAAACCCCAATAAATATATAAAAACATAAATATATCAATAGAAATAATGCATACCACGCAGCACTAAGTCTTCTCCTTCAAATAACTTGTGTTCCTTCTCTGGTTAAAGTCCTGCGCAGAATGGAGCAGCACCAATACCCAGTAGAACTAATCAATGATGGTCATGAACTTCGGTTTTCATGCATTTACAGCTCTGTCTTGTCGGTAAGGTTACCGTCCTTTACTCTTGTTTCATTAACGACCTCATGCACTGCACCATGGGGTACGTAACCCAGTATGGGAGGCTGTTTGGGTGCTACACCTTGCCCAAGGGTGACCCAGCACAGCAGCACTTAAGAGGTAGTGACATTCTCCTCAAAGCCACAGTAATCCTCAACTACGGCTGTGCTGCCGGATGTAGTTTAATGTCATACCCAGGACTAGATCAACCGATGCAAATTGACAATCACCAAATGTCATCTAACATTAACATTAACAACATATGCAACTTTTCGCAAAGCAGCAAGCCTACCAAAGTTGTATTTGTATCCCAAAATCATTCAAACTAAACATTATTGATAACTACTGCAGATTGGTGGAAAATTTTCAAACAATAACAAATTTGTCGAGGAAAAGTTCCAGCACTGCTTTGCTATTGTACCCAAAACTCATGAACATTCAAAGGTAGCAATAATTTCTCCAGCTAAAAACACACTACTACAGAAGGACACAGTTTGTAGTAATGAGGACTACTTCTCTTGCACTGAAGCCAAACACGATATAAAATCGAACTTACCCATATTTAGTGCGACTAGAAAGGAAGGTAAAAAACAACAAAACATTTTCCTACAAACTTAGCCCATTGCTTTTCAACTGCACCCAAACCTGCTGAAAACTGATATGTAACAATAATTATTTCAGACTAAACATTAAGACAGTAGAACGAATTTTCCGGAAACAATAACCAGTTCTGTTTAATTGTCGCCAATACCGATCTAAACTGAAAGCTAACAATATTTATTGTATACTAACTGGCACAAAATCTTCACACTTTTAGCATGAGAGTAAATCCATTGCTATTGAACTTCAGCCAAAACTGGTGAAAACTCAAATATATAGAAATTAATTTTAAACGCAAAAACAATACGAAAGAAGCACAAATTTTGCACAAGCAAAGACCAGTTCTTTTGCATTGAAGCCAAAACCGATCTAATCTGAAAGTTCACAATATTCAATGGATTCTTACAAGTACCAAATCTGGGCACCTTTTGCAGTAAAGCAAGTATATTGCTTATGAACTGCAGCCAAAACTGGAGACGGCTCAAACTTTCACAATAATTTTACACGCAAAAACAATACGAAAAAAGCAAAAATTTTACAAACAAAACAGACCAGTTCTTTTGCATTGCAGCCAAAACCAATCTAATCTGAAAGTTCACACTATTCAATGGATACTTACAAGTGCTAACTCTGAGCACATTTCGCAGTAAAGCAAGTCTATTGCATTTCAACTACAGCCAAAACTATGTAAAACTCAAATACAGACACTAATTTTACAAGCCAAACAATACGAAAAAAGCACAAATTTTACAGGAAAAAAGGACCAGTTCTTTTCCATTGCAGCCAAAACCAATCTAATCTGAAAGTTCACAATATTCAATGGATACTTACAAGTGCTAACTCTGAGCACATTTCGCAGTAAAGCAAGTCTATTGCATTTCAACTGCAGCCAAAACTATGTAAAACTCAAATACAGACACTAATTTTACAAGCAAAACAATACGAAAACAGCACAAATTTTACAGGAAAAACAGACCAGTTCTTTTCCATTGCAGCCAAAACCAATCTAATCTGACAATTGACAATATTCAATGGATTCTTACAAGTACCAACAACTCTGAGCACTTTTTGCAGTAAAGCAAGTCTATTGCATTTCAACTACAGCCAAAACTATGTAAAACTCAAATACAGACACTAATTTTACAAGCCAAACAATACGAAAAAACACAAATTTTACAGGAAAACAAGACCAGTTCTTTTCCATTGCAGCCAAAACCAATCTAATCTGAAAGTTCACAATATTCAATGGATACTTACAAGTGCTAACTCTGAGCACATTTCGCAGTAAAGCAAGTCTATTGCATTTCAACTGCAGCCAAAACTAGAGAAAACTCAAATATAGACACTAATTTTACAAGCAAAACAATATGAAAAAACACAAATTTTACTGGAAAAACAGACCAGTTCTTTTCCATTGCAGCCAAAACCAATCTAATCTGACAATTGACAATATTCAATGGATTCTTACAAGTACCAACAACTCTGAGCACTTTTTGCAGTAAAGCAAGTCTATTGCATTTGAATTGCAGCCAAAACTGGAGAAACCTCAAATATAGGCACTAATTTTACAAGCAAGACAATACGAAACAAGCACAAAATTTGCACAAATGAAGAACAGGTCTTTTGCGTTGCAGCCAACACCAATATACAATGAAAGGCACCAATATTCATTGCATACTGACACGTAATACAACATAAAACATTTTTGCAGTTAAGTAAGCTCATCCCCTTTGTATTGCAACCAAAACTGAAGAACATTCAAACTCACCAAAATTTTACTTCAGATTCGAAAGTTATGACAAAGCGAAAATCTTTGCAAAACTAATGCAGTTACTTTTACATTGTAGCCGAAATGCTGGAAAACAAACAACCAAAATCAATTGCAGATTCAAACGTGAAATGTTGCTATAGCCCAGGTAGCTTTTTCCAAAGTGACAAAAGTTACAATTTACAAAGTGCGAGTACAGCTAACAGCAACTCAATGGCACTCCAAATCAATACTACGACAAGGCACCCACTATCCGTCCAGTGATTCATTGTCTCTCAGCAAGTGGTAATGTCATCTCTGTACTGTGGACAGTCATCGTCTATTGCCGTTTCCGATTCTTTCCCATTCCATGTCTCTCTCCTCACAATCATTCCACTCTCGCTCTCACAAAATCACAAACACAAAACCACAAACACAAACACAAACACAAACACAAACACAAAACAAGCACAACAGCTCAAAAACATGTTACAGAACACACATCACATTTATCAACTAACTACTGCTATCTACTACTTCACACAGTAACTATGGACAGCTACCAACTAATTACAACTACACCTCATACCTCCAATAGATAAATGAGCAAATAGATAATAGAGTAAATCAATCAGTAGATAAATCAACAACTCATCCATACCTCACACCATTAGCTTGTTTCCTTCAAACCAATTGTGCTCCATCTTCAGTGGCATATTCACTTTCATCTCCACTTCCATCTCCACTAGAATATATCCTGCTCCAGTTTTATCATGATCCAAAACAACTAGAAACCATTTGACAACACTGAAAACATACAGTCAGAACACTCAAATACGCTTACCTCTAGAAATTCACCTTATCCACTGCTCCGTCAATCAAGGCTTTCTTGTCCTACACAGTCCTATAGCAACTCCACGCAAAATATGGTATGAAACTCGAGCTCAATGCCACGATAACGCACTGCTCATCTACTTTGTCATCTACGGGCTCTAAGCAATCGGTCTCATATTCATTGCACTATCCACCGTCAACATCTATTTCCGTCGCCGATTCTCTCTCATTCCATATCTCTCTCCTCACAATCACTCCACTCGCACTCTCACGAAA
The DNA here is from genome assembly GCA_964019165.1 of Mastigias papua. Taxonomy (NCBI): domain Eukaryota; kingdom Metazoa; phylum Cnidaria; class Scyphozoa; order Rhizostomeae; family Mastigiidae; genus Mastigias; species Mastigias papua. The sequence goes on from OZ025287.1 coordinate 64,949, forward strand.
TCACAAACACAAAACAAGCATAGTAACTCATAAACACGCTACAGAACACGTCACATTTATCTAACAATTATCCTTTGTTTACAAGCAAACATTCAAACCCCAATAAATATATAAAAACATAAATATATCAATAGAAATAATGCATACCACGCAGCACTAAGTCTTCTCCTTCAAATAACTTGTGTTCCTTCTCTGGTTAAAGTCCTGCGCAGAATGGAGCAGCACCAATACCCAGTAGAACTAATCAATGATGGTCATGAACTTCGGTTTTCATGCATTTACAGCTCTGTCTTGTCGGTAAGGTTACCGTCCTTTACTCTTGTTTCATTAACGACCTCATGCACTGCACCATGGGGTACGTAACCCAGTATGGGAGGCTGTTTGGGTGCTACACCTTGCCCAAGGGTGACCCAGCACAGCAGCACTTAAGAGGTAGTGACATTCTCCTCAAAGCCACAGTAATCCTCAACTACGGCTGTGCTGCCGGATGTAGTTTAATGTCATACCCAGGACTAGATCAACCGATGCAAATTGACAATCACCAAATGTCATCTAACATTAACATTAACAACATATGCAACTTTTCGCAAAGCAGCAAGCCTACCAAAGTTGTATTTGTATCCCAAAATCATTCAAACTAAACATTATTGATAACTACTGCAGATTGGTGGAAAATTTTCAAACAACAACAAATTTGTCGAGGAAAAGTTCCAGCACTGCTTTGCTATTGTACCCAAAACTCATGAACATTCAAAGGTAGCAATAATTTCTCCAGCTAAAAACACACTACTACAGAAGGACACAGTTTGTAGTAATGAGGACTACTTCTCTTGCACTGAAGCCAAACACGATATAAAATCGAACTTACCCATATTTAGTGCGACTAGAAAGGAAGGTAAAAAACAACAAAACATTTTCCTACAAACTTAGCCCATTGCTTTTCAACTGCACCCAAACCTGCTGAAAACTGATATGTAACAATAATTATTTCAGACTAAACATTAAGACAGTAGAACGAATTTTCCGGAAACAATAACCAGTTCTGTTTAATTGTCGCCAATACCGATCTAAACTGAAAGCTAACAATATTTATTGTATACTAACTGGCACAAAATCTTCACACTTTTAGCATGAGAGTAAATCCATTGCTATTGAACTTCAGCCAAAACTGGTGAAAACTCAAATATATAGAAATTAATTTTAAACGCAAAAACAATACGAAAGAAGCACAAATTTTGCACAAGCAAAGACCAGTTCTTTTGCATTGAAGCCAAAACCGATCTAATCTGAAAGTTCACAATATTCAATGGATTCTTACAAGTACCAAATCTGGGCACCTTTTGCAGTAAAGCAAGTATATTGCTTATGAACTGCAGCCAAAACTGGAGACGGCTCAAACTTTCACAATAATTTTACACGCAAAAACAATACCAAAAAAGCACAAATTTTACAAACAAAAAAGACCAGTTCTTTTGCATTGCAGCCAAAACCAATCTAATCTGAAAGTTCACAATATTCAATGGATTCTTACAAGTACCAACAACTCTGAGCACTTTTTGCAGTAAAGCAAGTCTATTGCATTTCAACTACAGCCAAAACTATGTAAAACTCAAATACAGACACTAATTTTACAAGCCAAACAATACGAAAAAACACAAATTTTACAGGAAAAAAAGACCAGTTCTTTTCCATTGCAGCCAAAACCAATCTAATCTGAAAGTTCACAATATTCAATGGATACTTACAAGTGCTAACTCTGAGCACATTTCGCAGTAAAGCAAGTCTATTGCATTTCAACTGCAGCCAAAACTAGAGAAAACTCAAATATAGACACTAATTTTACAAGCCAAACAATATGAAAAAACACAAATTTTACTGGAAAAACAGACCAGTTCTTTTCCATTGCAGCCAAAACCAATCTAATCTGACAATTGACAATATTCAATGGATTCTTACAAGTACCAACAACTCTGAGCACTTTTTGCAGTAAAGCAAGTCTATTGCATTTGAATTGCAGCCAAAACTGGAGAAACCTCAAATATAGGCACTAATTTTACAAGCAAGACAATACGAAACAAGCACAAAATTTGCACAAATGAAGAACAGGTCTTTTGCGTTGCAGCCAACACCAATATACAATGAAAGGCACCAATATTCATTGCATACTGACACGTAATACAACATAAAACATTTTTGCAGTTAAGTAAGCTCATCCCCTTTGTATTGCAACCAAAACTGAAGAACATTCAAACTCACCAAAATTTTTACTTCAGATTCGAAAGTTATGACAAAGCGAAAATCTTTGCAAAACTAATGCAGTTACTTTTACATTGTAGCCGAAATGCTGGAAAACAAACAACCAAAATCAATTGCAGATTCAAACGTGAAATGTTGCTATAGCCCAGGTAGCTTTTTCCAAAGTGACAAAAGTTACAATTTACAAAGTGCGAGTACAGCTAACAGCAACTCAATGGCACTCCAAATCAATACTACGACAAGGCACCCACTATCCGTCCAGTGATTCATTGTCTCTCAGCAAGTGGTAATGTCATCTCTGTACTGTGGACAGTCATCGTCTATTGCCGTTTCCGATTCTTTCCCATTCCATGTCTCTCTCCTCACAATCATTCCACTCTCGCTCTCACAAAATCACAAACACAAAACCACAAACACAAACACAAACACAAACACAAACACAAAACAAGCACAACAGCTCAAAAACATGTTACAGAACACACATCACATTTATCAACTAACTACTGCTATCTACTACTTCACACAGTAACTATGGACAGCTACCAACTAATTACAACTACACCTCATACCTCCAATAGATAAATGAGCAAATAGATAATAGAGTAAATCAATCAGTAGATAAATCAACAACTCATCCATACCTCACACCATTAGCTTGTTTCCTTCAAACCAATTGTGCTCCATCTTCAGTGGCATATTCACTTTCATCTCCACTTCCATCTCCACTAGAATATATCCTGCTCCAGTTTTATCATGATCCAAAACAACTAGAAACCATTTGACAACACTGAAAACATACAGTCAGAACACTCAAATACGCTTACCTCTAGAAATTCACCTTATCCACTGCTCCGTCAATCAAGGCTTTCTTGTCCTACACAGTCCTATAGCAACTCCACGCGAAATATGGTATGAAACTCGAGCTCAATGCCACGATAACGCACTGCTCATCTACTTTGTCATCTACGGGCTCTAAGCAATCGGTCTCATATTCATTGCACTATCCACCGTCAACATCTATTTCCGTCGCCGATTCTCTCTCATTCCATATCTCTCTCCTCACAATCACTCCACTCGCACTCTCACGAAATCACAAACACAAAACAAGCATAGTAACTCATAAACACGCTACAGAACACGTCACATTTATCTAACAATTATCCTTTGTTTACAAGCAAACATTCAAACCCCAATAAATATATAAAAACATAAATATATCAATAGAAATAATGCATACCACGCAGCACTAAGTCTTCTCCTTCAAATAACTTGTGTTCCTTCTCTGGTTAAAGTCCTGCGCAGAATGGAGCAGCACCAATACCCAGTAGAACTAATCAATGATGGTCATGAACTTCGGTTTTCATGCATTTACAGCTCTGTCTTGTCGGTAAGGTTACCGTCCTTTACTCTTGTTTCATTAACGACCTCATGCACTGCACCATGGGGTACGTAACCCAGTATGGGAGGCTGTTTGGGTGCTACACCTTGCCCAAGGGTGACCCAGCACAGCAGCACTTAAGAGGTAGTGACATTCTCCTCAAAGCCACAGTAATCCTCAACTACGGCTGTGCTGCCGGATGTAGTTTAATGTCATACCCAGGACTAGATCAACCGATGCAAATTGACAATCACCAAATGTCATCTAACATTAACATTAACAACATATGCAACTTTTCGCAAAGCAGCAAGCCTACCAAAGTTGTATTTGTATCCCAAAATCATTCAAACTAAACATTATTGATAACTACTGCAGATTGGTGGAAAATTTTCAAACAATAACAAATTTGTCGAGGAAAAGTTCCAGCACTGCTTTGCTATTGTACCCAAAACTCATGAACATTCAAAGGTAGCAATAATTTCTCCAGCTAAAAACACACTACTACAGAAGGACACAGTTTGTAGTAATGAGGACTACTTCTCTTGCACTGAAGCCAAACACGATATAAAATCGAACTTACCCATATTTAGTGCGACTAGAAAGGAAGGTAAAAAACAACAAAACATTTTCCTACAAACTTAGCCCATTGCTTTTCAACTGCACCCAAACCTGCTGAAAACTGATATGTAACAATAATTATTTCAGACTAAACATTAAGACAGTAGCACGAATTTTCCGGAAACAATAACCAGTTCTGTTTAATTGTCGCCAATACCGATCTAAACTGAAAGCTAACAATATTTATTGTATACTAACTGGCACAAAATCTTCACACTTTTAGCATGAGAGTAAATCCATTGCTATTGAACTTCAGCCAAAACTGGTGAAAACTCAAATATATAGAAATTAATTTTAAACGCAAAAACAATACGAAAGAAGCACAAATTTTGCACAAGCAAAGACCAGTTCTTTTGCATTGAAGCCAAAACCGATCTAATCTGAAAGTTCACAATATTCAATGGATTCTTACAAGTACCAAATCTGGGCACCTTTTGCAGTAAAGCAAGTATATTGCTTATGAACTGCAGCCAAAACTGGAGACGGCTCAAACTTTCACAATAATTTTACACGCAAAAACAATACGAAAAAAGCAAAAATTTTACAAACAAAACAGACCAGTTCTTTTGCATTGCAGCCAAAACCAATCTAATCTGAAAGTTCACACTATTCAATGGATACTTACAAGTGCTAACTCTCAGCACATTTCGCAGTAAAGCAAGTCTATTGCATTTCAACTGCAGCCAAAACTATGTAAAACTCAAATACAGACACTAATTTTACAAGCAAAACAATACGAAAAAAGCACAAATTTTACAGGAAAAACGGACCAGTTCTTTTCCATTGCAGCCAAAACCAATCTAATCTGAAAGTTCACAATATTCAATGGATACTTACAAGTGCTAACTCTGAGCACATTTCGCAGTAAAGCAAGTCTATTGCATTTCAACTGCAGCCAAAACTAGAGAAAACTCAAATATAGACACTAATTTTACAAGCCAAACAATATGAAAAAACACAAATTTTACTGGAAAAACAGACCAGTTCTTTTCCATTGCAGCCAAAACCAATCTAATCTGACAATTGACAATATTCAATGGATTCTTACAAGTACCAACAACTCTGAGCACTTTTTGCAGTAAAGCAAGTCTATTGCATTTCAACTACAGCCAAAACTATGTAAAACTCAAATACAGACACTAATTTTACAAGCCAAACAATACGAAAAAACACAAATTTTACAGGAAAAAAAGACCAGTTCTTTTCCATTGCAGCCAAAACCAATCTAATCTGAAAGTTCACAATATTCAATGGATACTTACAAGTGCTAACTCTGAGCACATTTCGCAGTAAAGCAAGTCTATTGCATTTCAACTGCAGCCAAAACTAGAGAAAACTCAAATATAGACACTAATTTTACAAGCCAAACAATATGAAAAAACACAAATTTTACTGGAAAAACAGACCAGTTCTTTTCCATTGCAGCCAAAACCAATCTAATCTGACAATTGACAATATTCAATGGATTCTTACAAGTACCAACAACTCTGAGCACTTTTTGCAGTAAAGCAACTCTATTGCATTTGAATTGCAGCCAAAACTGGAGAAACCTCAAATATAGGCACTAATTTTACAAGCAAGACAATACGAAACAAGCACAAAATTTGCACAAATGAAGAACAGGTCTTTTGCGTTGCAGCCAACACCAATATACAATGAAAGGCACCAATATTCATTGCATACTGACACGTAATACAACATAAAACATTTTTGCAGTTAAGTAAGCTCATCCCCTTTGTATTGCAACCAAAACTGAAGAACATTCAAACTCACCAAAATTTTACTTCAGATTCGAAAGTTATGACAAAGCGAAAATCTTTGCAAAACTAATGCAGTTACTTTTACATTGTAGCCGAAATGCTGGAAAACAAACAACCAAAATCAATTGCAGATTCAAACGTGAAATGTTGCTATAGCCCAGGTAGCTTTTTCCAAAGTGACAAAAGTTACAATTTACAAAGTGCGAGTACAGCTAACAGCAACTCAATGGCACTCCAAATCAATACTACGACAAGGCACCCACTATCCGTCCAGTGATTCATTGTCTCTCAGCAAGTGGTAATGTCATCTTTGTACTGTGGACAGTCATCGTCTATTGCCGTTTCCGATTCTTTCCCATTCCATGTCTCTCTCCTCACAATCATTCCACTCTCGCTCTCACAAAATCACAAACACAAAACCACAAACACAAACACAAACACAAACACAAACACAAAACAAGCACAACAGCTCAAAAACATGTTACAGAACACACATCACATTTATCAACTAACTACTGCTATCTACTACTTCACACAGTAACTATGGACAGCTACCAACTAATTACAACTACACCTCATACCTCCAATAGATAAATGAGCAAATAGATAATAGAGTAAATCAATCAGTAGATAAATCAACAACTCATCCATACCTCACACCATTAGCTTGTTTCCTTCAAACCAATTGTGCTCCATCTTCAGTGGCATATTCACTTTCATCTCCACTTCCATCTCCACTAGAATATATCCTGCTCCAGTTTTATCATGATCCAGAACAACTAGAAACCATTTGACAACACTGAAAACATACAGTCAGAACACTCAAATACGCTTACCTCTAGAAATTCACCTTATCCACTGCTCCGTCAATCAAGGCTTTCTTGTCCTACACAGTCCTATAGCAACTCCACGCGAAATATGGTATGAAACTCGAGCTCAATGCCACGATAACGCACTGCTCATCTACTTTGTCATCTACGGGCTCTAAGCAATCGGTCTCATATTCATTGCACTATCCACCGTCAACATCTATTTCCGTCGCCGATTCTCTCTCATTCCATATCTCTCTCCTCACAATCACTCCACTCGCACTCTCACGAAATCACAAACACAAAACAAGCATAGTAACTCATAAACACGCTACAGAACACGTCACATTTATCTAACAATTATCCTTTGTTTACAAGCAAACATTCAAACCCCAATAAATATATAAAAACATAAATATATCAATAGAAATAATGCATACCACGCAGCACTAAGTCTTCTCCTTCAAATAACTTGTGTTCCTTCTCTGGTTAAAGTCCTGCGCAGAATGGAGCAGCACCAATACCCAGTAGAACTAATCAATGATGGTCATGAACTTCGGTTTTCATGCATTTACAGCTCTGTCTTGTCGGTAAGGTTACCGTCCTTTACTCTTGTTTCATTAACGACCTCATGCACTGCACCATGGGGTACGTAACCCAGTATGGGAGGCTGTTTGGGTGCTACACCTTGCCCAAGGGTGACCCAGCACAGCAGCACTTAAGAGGTAGTGACATTCTCCTCAAAGCCACAGTAATCCTCAACTACGGCTGTGCTGCCGGATGTAGTTTAATGTCATACCCAGGACTAGATCAACCGATGCAAATTGACAATCACCAAATGTCATCTAACATTAACATTAACAACATATGCAACTTTTCGCAAAGCAGCAAGCCTACCAAAGTTGTATTTGTATCCCAAAATCATTCAAACTAAACATTATTGATAACTACTGCAGATTGGTGGAAAATTTTCAAACAACAACAAATTTGTCGAGGAAAAGTTCCAGCACTGCTTTGCTATTGTACCCAAAACTCATGAACATTCAAAGGTAGCAATAATTTCTCCAGCTAAAAACACACTACTACAGAAGGACACAGTTTGTAGTAATGAGGACTACTTCTCTTGCACTGAAGCCAAACACGATATAAAATCGAACTTACCCATATTTAGTGCGACTAGAAAGGAAGGTAAAAAACAACAAAACATTTTCCTACAAACTTAGCCCATTGCTTTTCAACTGCACCCAAACCTGCTGAAAACTGATATGTAACAATAATTATTTCAGACTAAACATTAAGACAGTAGCACGAATTTTCCGGAAACAATAACCAGTTCTGTTTAATTGTCGCCAATACCGATCTAAACTGAAAGCTAACAATATTTATTGTATACTAACTGGCACAAAATCTTCACACTTTTAGCATGAGAGTAAATCCATTGCTATTGAACTTCAGCCAAAACTGGTGAAAACTCAAATATATAGAAATTAATTTTAAACGCAAAAACAATACGAAAGAAGCACAAATTTTGCACAAGCAAAGACCAGTTCTTTTGCATTGAAGCCAAAACCGATCTAATCTGAAAGTTCACAATATTCAATGGATTCTTACAAGTACCAAATCTGGGCACCTTTTGCAGTAAAGCAAGTATATTGCTTATGAACTGCAGCCAAAACTGGAGACGGCTCAAACTTTCACAATAATTTTACACGCAAAAACAATACCAAAAAAGCACAAATTTTACAAACAAAAAAGACCAGTTCTTTTGCATTGCAGCCAAAACCAATCTAATCTGAAAGTTCACAATATTCAATGGATTCTTACAAGTACCAACAACTCTGAGCACTTTTTGCAGTAAAGCAAGTCTATTGCATTTCAACTACAGCCAAAACTATGTAAAACTCAAATACAGACACTAATTTTACAAGCCAAACAATACGAAAAAACACAAATTTTACAGGAAAAAAAGACCAGTTCTTTTCCATTGCAGCCAAAACCAATCTAATCTGAAAGTTCACAATATTCAATGGATACTTACAAGTGCTAACTCTGAGCACATTTCGCAGTAAAGCAAGTCTATTGCATTTCAACTGCAGCCAAAACTAGAGAAAACTCAAATATAGACACTAATTTTACAAGCCAAACAATATGAAAAAACACAAATTTTACTGGAAAAACAGACCAGTTCTTTTCCATTGCAGCCAAAACCAATCTAATCTGACAATTGACAATATTCAATGGATTCTTACAAGTACCAACAACTCTGAGCACTTTTTGCAGTAAAGCAACTCTATTGCATTTGAATTGCAGCCAAAACTGGAGAAACCTCAAATATAGGCACTAATTTTACAAGCAAGACAATACGAAACAAGCACAAAATTTGCACAAATGAAGAACAGGTCTTTTGCGTTGCAGCCAACACCAATATACAATGAAAGGCACCAATATTCATTGCATACTGACACGTAATACAACATAAAACATTTTTGCAGTTAAGTAAGCTCATCCCCTTTGTATTGCAACCAAAACTGAAGAACATTCAAACTCACCAAAATTTTTACTTCAGATTCGAAAGTTATGACAAAGCGAAAATCTTTGCAAAACTAATGCAGTTACTTTTACATTGTAGCCGAAATGCTGGAAAACAAACAACCAAAATCAATTGCAGATTCAAACGTGAAATGTTGCTATAGCCCAGGTAGCTTTTTCCAAAGTGACAAAAGTTACAATTTACAAAGTGCGAGTACAGCTAACAGCAACTCAATGGCACTCCAAATCAATACTACGACAAGGCACCCACTATCCGTCCAGTGATTCATTGTCTCTCAGCAAGTGGTAATGTCATCTTTGTACTGTGGACAGTCATCGTCTATTGCCGTTTCCGATTCTTTCCCATTCCATGTCTCTCTCCTCACAATCATTCCACTCTCGCTCTCACAAAATCACAAACACAAAACCACAAACACAAACACAAACACAAACACAAACACAAAACAAGCACAACAGCTCAAAAACATGTTACAGAACACACATCACATTTATCAACTAACTACTGCTATCTACTACTTCACACAGTAACTATGGACAGCTACCAACTAATTACAACTACACCTCATACCTCCAATAGATAAATGAGCAAATAGATAATAGAGTAAATCAATCAGTAGATAAATCAACAACTCATCCATACCTCACACCATTAGCTTGTTTCCTTCAAACCAATTGTGCTCCATCTTCAGTGGCATATTCACTTTCATCTCCACTTCCATCTCCACTAGAATATATCCTGCTCCAGTTTTATCATGATCCAAAACAACTAGAAACCATTTGACAACACTGAAAACATACAGTCAGAACACTCAAATACGCTTACCTCTAGAAATTCACCTTATCCACTGCTCCGTCAATCAAGGCTTTCTTGTCCTACACAGTCCTATAGCAACTCCACGCGAAATATGGTATGAAACTCGAGCTCAATGCCACGATAACGCACTGCTCATCTACTTTGTCATCTACGGGCTCTAAGCAATCGGTCTCATATTCATTGCACTATCCACCGTCAACATCTATTTCCGTCGCCGATTCTCTCTCATTCCATATCTCTCTCCTCACAATCACTCCACTCGCACTCTCACGAAATCACAAACACAAAACAAGCATAGTAACTCATAAACACGCTACAGAACACGTCACATTTATCTAACAATTATCCTTTGTTTACAAGCAAACATTCAAACCCCAATAAATATATAAAAACATAAATATATCAATAGAAATAATGCATACCACGCAGCACTAAGTCTTCTCCTTCAAATAACTTGTGTTCCTTCTCTGGTTAAAGTCCTGCGCAGAATGGAGCAGCACCAATACCCAGTAGAACTAATCAATGATGGTCATGAACTTCGGTTTTCATGCATTTACAGCTCTGTCTTGTCGGTAAGGTTACCGTCCTTTACTCTTGTTTCATTAACGACCTCATGCACTGCACCATGGGGTACGTAACCCAGTATGGGAGGCTGTTTGGGTGCTACACCTTGCCCAAGGGTGACCCAGCACAGCAGCACTTAAGAGGTAGTGACATTCTCCTCAAAGCCACAGTAATCCTCAACTACGGCTGTGCTGCCGGATGTAGTTTAATGTCATACCCAGGACTAGATCAACCGATGCAAATTGACAATCACCAAATGTCATCTAACATTAACATTAACAACATATGCAACTTTTCGCAAAGCAGCAAGCCTACCAAAGTTGTATTTGTATCCCAAAATCATTCAAACTAAACATTATTGATAACTACTGCAGATTGGTGGAAAATTTTCAAACAATAACAAATTTGTCGAGGAAAAGTTCCAGCACTGCTTTGCTATTGTACCCAAAACTCATGAACATTCAAAGGTAGCAATAATTTCTCCAGCTAAAAACACACTACTACAGAAGGACACAGTTTGTAGTAATGAGGACTACTTCTCTTGCACTGAAGCCAAACACGATATAAAATCGAACTTACCCATATTTAGTGCGACTAGAAAGGAAGGTAAAAAACAACAAAACATTTTCCTACAAACTTAGCCCATTGCTTTTCAACTGCACCCAAACCTGCTGAAAACTGATATGTAACAATAATTATTTCAGACTAAACATTAAGACAGTAGAACGAATTTTCCGGAAACAATAACCAGTTCTGTTTAATTGTCGCCAATACCGATCTAAACTGAAAGCTAACAATATTTATTGTATACTAACTGGCACAAAATCTTCACACTTTTAGCATGAGAGTAAATCCATTGCTATTGAACTTCAGCCAAAACTGGTGAAAACTCAAATATATAGAAATTAATTTTAAACGCAAAAACAATACGAAAGAAGCACAAATTTTGCACAAGCAAAGACCAGTTCTTTTGCATTGAAGCCAAAACCGATCTAATCTGAAAGTTCACAATATTCAATGGATTCTTACAAGTACCAAATCTGGGCACCTTTTGCAGTAAAGCAAGTATATTGCTTATGAACTGCAGCCAAAACTGGAGACGGCTCAAACTTTCACAATAATTTTACACGCAAAAACAATACGAAAAAAGCAAAAATTTTACAAACAAAACAGACCAGTTCTTTTGCATTGCAGCCAAAACCAATCTAATCTGAAAGTTCACACTATTCAATGGATACTTACAAGTGCTAACTCTGAGCACATTTCGCAGTAAAGCAAGTCTATTGCATTTCAACTACAGCCAAAACTATGTAAAACTCAAATACAGACACTAATTTTACAAGCAAAACAATACGAAAAAAGCACAAATTTTACAGGAAAAAAGGACCAGTTCTTTTCCATTGCAGCCAAAACCAATCTAATCTGAAAGTTCACAATATTCAATGGATACTTACAAGTGCTAACTCTGAGCACATTTCGCAGTAAAGCAAGTCTATTGCATTTCAACTGCAGCCAAAACTAGAGAAAACTCAAATATAGACACTAATTTTACAAGCCAAACAATATGAAAACACACAAATTTTACTGGAAAAACAGACCAGTTCTTTTCCATTGCAGCCAAAACCAATCTAATCCGACAATTGACAATATTCAATGGATTCTTACAAGTACCAACAACTCTGAGCACTTTTTGCAGTAAAGCAAGTCTATTGCATTTCAACTACAGCCAAAACTATGTAAAACTCAAATACAGACACTAATTTTACAAGCCAAACAATACGAAAAAACACAAATTTTACAGGAAAACAAGACCAGTTCTTTTCCATTGCAGCCAAAACCAATCTAATCTGAAAGTTCACAATATTCAATGGATACTTACAAGTGCTAACTCTGAGCACATTTCGCAGTAAAGCAAGTCTATTGCATTTCAACTGCAGCCAAAACTAGAGAAAACTCAAATATAGACACTAATTTTACAAGCAAAACAATATGAAAAAACACAAATTTTACTGGAAAAACAGACCAGTTCTTTTCCATTGCAGCCAAAACCAATCTAATCTGACAATTGACAATATTCAATGGATTCTTACAAGTACCAACAACTCTGAGCACTTTTTGCAGTAAAGCAAGTCTATTGCATTTGAATTGCAGCCAAAACTGGAGAAACCTCAAATATAGGCACTAATTTTACAAGCAAGACAATACGAAACAAGCACAAAATTTGCACAAATGAAGAACAGGTCTTTTGCGTTGCAGCCAACACCAATATACAATGAAAGGCACCAATATTCATTGCATACTGACACGTAATACAACATAAAACATTTTTGCAGTTAAGTAAGCTCATCCCCTTTGTATTGCAACCAAAACTGAAGAACATTCAAACTCACCAAAATTTTACTTCAGATTCGAAAGTTATGACAAAGCGAAAATCTTTGCAAAACTAATGCAGTTACTTTTACATTGTAGCCGAAATGCTGGAAAACAAACAACCAAAATCAATTGCAGATTCAAACGTGAAATGTTGCTATAGCCCAGGTAGCTTTTTCCAAAGTGACAAAAGTTACAATTTACAAAGTGCGAGTACAGCTAACAGCAACTCAATGGCACTCCAAATCAATACTACGACAAGGCACCCACTATCCGTCCAGTGATTCATTGTCTCTCAGCAAGTGGTAATGTCATCTCTGTACTGTGGACAGTCATCGTCTATTGCCGTTTCCGATTCTTTCCCATTCCATGTCTCTCTCCTCACAATCATTCCACTCTCGCTCTCACAAAATCACAAACACAAAACCACAAACACAAACACAAACACAAACACAAACACAAAACAAGCACAACAGCTCAAAAACATGTTACAGAACACACATCACATTTATCAACTAACTACTGCTATCTACTACTTCACACAGTAACTATGGACAGCTACCAACTAATTACAACTACACCTCATACCTCCAATAGATAAATGAGCAAATAGATAATAGAGTAAATCAATCAGTAGATAAATCAACAACTCATCCATACCTCACACCATTAGCTTGTTTCCTTCAAACCAATTGTGCTCCATCTTCAGTGGCATATTCACTTTCATCTCCACTTCCATCTCCACTAGAATATATCCTGCTCCAGTTTTATCATGATCCAAAACAACTAGAAACCATTTGACAACACTGAAAACATACAGTCAGAACACTCAAATACGCTTACCTCTAGAAATTCACCTTATCCACTGCTCCGTCAATCAAGGCTTTCTTGTCCTACACAGTCCTATAGCAACTCCACGCAAAATATGGTATGAAACTCGAGCTCAATGCCACGATAACGCACTGCTCATCTACTTTGTCATCTACGGGCTCTAAGCAATCGGTCTCATATTCATTGCACTATCCACCGTCAACATCTATTTCCGTCGCCGATTCTCTCTCATTCCATATCTCTCTCCTCACAATCACTCCACTCGCACTCTCACGAAATCACAAACACAAAACAAGCATAGTAACTCATAAACACGCTACAGAACACGTCACATTTATCTAACAATTTTCCTTTGTTTACAAGCAAACATTCAAACCCCAATAAATATATAAAAACATAAATATATCAATAGAAATAATGCATACCACGCAGCACTAAGTCTTCTCCTTCAAATAACTTGTGTTCCTTCTCTGGTTAAAGTCCTGCGCAGAATGGAGCAGCACCAATACCCAGTAGAACTAATCAATGATGGTCATGAACTTCGGTTTTCATGCATTTACAGCTCTGTCTTGTCGGTAAGGTTACCGTCCTTTACTCTTGTTTCATTAACGACCTCATGCACTGCACCATGGGGTACGTAACCCAGTATGGGAGGCTGTTTGGGTGCTACACCTTGCCCAAGGGTGACCCAGCACAGCAGCACTTAAGAGGTAGTGACATTCTCCTCAAAGCCACAGTAATCCTCAACTACGGCTGTGCTGCCGGATGTAGTTTAATGTCATACCCAGGACTAGATCAACCGATGCAAATTGACAATCACCAAATGTCATCTAACATTAACATTAACAACATATGCAACTTTTCGCAAAGCAGCAAGCCTACCAAAGTTGTATTTGTATCCCAAAATCATTCAAACTAAACATTATTGATAACTACTGCAGATTGGTGGAAAATTTTCAAACAACAACAAATTTGTCGAGGAAAAGTTCCAGCACTGCTTTGCTATTGTACCCAAAACTCATGAACATTCAAAGGTAGCAATAATTTCTCCAGCTAAAAACACACTACTACAGAAGGACACAGTTTGTAGTAATGAGGACTACTTCTCTTGCACTGAAGCCAAACACGATATAAAATCGAACTTACCCATATTTAGTGCGACTAGAAAGGAAGGTAAAAAACAACAAAACATTTTCCTACAAACTTAGCCCATTGCTTTTCAACTGCACCCAAACCTGCTGAAAACTGATATGTAACAATAATTATTTCAGACTAAACATTAAGACAGTAGAACGAATTTTCCGGAAACAATAACCAGTTCTGTTTAATTGTCGCCAATACCGATCTAAACTGAAAGCTAACAATATTTATTGTATACTAACTGGCACAAAATCTTCACACTTTTAGCATGAGAGTAAATCCATTGCTATTGAACTTCAGCCAAAACTGGTGAAAACTCAAATATATAGAAATTAATTTTAAACGCAAAAACAATACGAAAGAAGCACAAATTTTGCACAAGCAAAGACCAGTTCTTTTGCATTGAAGCCAAAACCGATCTAATCTGAAAGTTCACAATATTCAATGGATTCTTACAAGTACCAAATCTGGGCACCTTTTGCAGTAAAGCAAGTATATTGCTTATGAACTGCAGCCAAAACTGGAGACGGCTCAAACTTTCACAATAATTTTACACGCAAAAACAATACCAAAAAAGCACAAATTTTACAAACAAAAAAGACCAGTTCTTTTGCATTGCAGCCAAAACCAATCTAATCTGAAAGTTCACAATATTCAATGGATTCTTACAAGTACCAACAACTCTGAGCACTTTTTGCAGTAAAGCAAGTCTATTGCATTTCAACTACAGCCAAAACTATGTAAAACTCAAATACAGACACTAATTTTACAAGCCAAACAATACGAAAAAACACAAATTTTACAGGAAAAAAAGACCAGTTCTTTTCCATTGCAGCCAAAACCAATCTAATCTGAAAGTTCACAATATTCAATGGATACTTACAAGTGCTAACTCTGAGCACATTTCGCAGTAAAGCAAGTCTATTGCATTTCAACTGCAGCCAAAACTAGAGAAAACTCAAATATAGACACTAATTTTACAAGCCAAACAATATGAAAAAACACAAATTTTACTGGAAAAACAGACCAGTTCTTTTCCATTGCAGCCAAAACCAATTTAATCTGACAATTGACAATATTCAATGGATTCTTACAAGTACCAACAACTCTGAGCACTTTTTGCAGTAAAGCAAGTCTATTGCATTTGAATTGCAGCCAAAACTGGAGAAACCTCAAATATAGGCACTAATTTTACAAGCAAGACAATACGAAACAAGCACAAAATTTGCACAAATGAAGAACAGGTCTTTTGCGTTGCAGCCAACACCAATATACAATGAAAGGCACCAATATTCATTGCATACTGACACGTAATACAACATAAAACATTTTTGCAGTTAAGTAAGCTCATCCCCTTTGTATTGCAACCAAAACTGAAGAACATTCAAACTCACCAAAATTTTTACTTCAGATTCGAAAGTTATGACAAAGCGAAAATCTTTGCAAAACTAATGCAGTTACTTTTACATTGTAGCCGAAATGCTGGAAAACAAACAACCAAAATCAATTGCAGATTCAAACGTGAAATGTTGCTATAGCCCAGGTAGCTTTTTCCAAAGTGACAAAAGTTACAATTTACAAAGTGCGAGTACAGCTAACAGCAACTCAATGGCACTCCAAATCAATACTACGACAAGGCACCCACTATCCGTCCAGTGATTCATTGTCTCTCAGCAAGTGGTAATGTCATCTTTGTACTGTGGACAGTCATCGTCTATTGCCGTTTCCGATTCTTTCCCATTCCATGTCTCTCTCCTCACAATCATTCCACTCTCGCTCTCACAAAATCACAAACACAAAACCACAAACACAAACACAAACACAAACACAAACACAAAACAAGCACAACAGCTCAAAAACATGTTACAGAACACACATCACATTTATCAACTAACTACTGCTATCTACTACTTCACACAGTAACTATGGACAGCTACCAACTAATTACAACTACACCTCATACCTCCAATAGATAAATGAGCAAATAGATAATAGAGTAAATCAATCAGTAGATAAATCAACAACTCATCCATACCTCACACCATTAGCTTGTTTCCTTCAAACCAATTGTGCTCCATCTTCAGTGGCATATTCACTTTCATCTCCACTTCCATCTCCACTAGAATATATCCTGCTCCAGTTTTATCATGATCCAGAACAACTAGAAACCATTTGACAACACTGAAAACATACAGTCAGAACACTCAAATACGCTTACCTCTAGAAATTCACCTTATCCACTGCTCCGTCAATCAAGGCTTTCTTGTCCTACACAGTCCTATAGCAACTCCACGCGAAATATGGTATGAAACTCGAGCTCAATGCCACGATAACGCACTGCTCATCTACTTTGTCATCTACGGGCTCTAAGCAATCGGTCTCATATTCATTGCACTATCCACCGTCAACATCTATTTCCGTCGCCGATTCTCTCTCATTCCATATCTCTCTCCTCACAATCACTCCACTCGCACTCTCACGAAATCACAAACACAAAACAAGCATAGTAACTCATAAACACGCTACAGAACACGTCACATTTATCTAACAATTATCCTTTGTTTACAAGCAAACATTCAAACCCCAATAAATATATAAAAACATAAATATATCAATAGAAATAATGCATACCACGCAGCACTAAGTCTTCTCCTTCAAATAACTTGTGTTCCTTCTCTGGTTAAAGTCCTGCGCAGAATGGAGCAGCACCAATACCCAGTAGAACTAATCAATGATGGTCATGAACTTCGGTTTTCATGCATTTACAGCTCTGTCTTGTCGGTAAGGTTACCGTCCTTTACTCTTGTTTCATTAACGACCTCATGCACTGCACCATGGGGTACGTAACCCAGTATGGGAGGCTGTTTGGGTGCTACACCTTGCCCAAGGGTGACCCAGCACAGCAGCACTTAAGAGGTAGTGACATTCTCCTCAAAGCCACAGTAATCCTCAACTACGGCTGTGCTGCCGGATGTAGTTTAATGTCATACCCAGGACTAGATCAACCGATGCAAATTGACAATCACCAAATGTCATCTAACATTAACATTAACAACATATGCAACTTTTCGCAAAGCAGCAAGCCTACCAAAGTTGTATTTGTATCCCAAAATCATTCAAACTAAACATTATTGATAACTACTGCAGATTGGTGGAAAATTTTCAAACAATAACAAATTTGTCGAGGAAAAGTTCCAGCACTGCTTTGCTATTGTACCCAAAACTCATGAACATTCAAAGGTAGCAATAATTTCTCCAGCTAAAAACACACTACTACAGAAGGACACAGTTTGTAGTAATGAGGACTACTTCTCTTGCACTGAAGCCAAACACGATATAAAATCGAACTTACCCATATTTAGTGCGACTAGAAAGGAAGGTAAAAAACAACAAAACATTTTCCTACAAACTTAGCCCATTGCTTTTCAACTGCACCCAAACCTGCTGAAAACTGATATGTAACAATAATTATTTCAGACTAAACATTAAGACAGTAGCACGAATTTTCCGGAAACAATAACCAGTTCTGTTTAATTGTCGCCAATACCGATCTAAACTGAAAGCTAACAATATTTATTGTATACTAACTGGCACAAAATCTTCACACTTTTAGCATGAGAGTAAATCCATTGCTATTGAACTTCAGCCAAAACTGGTGAAAACTCAAATATATAGAAATTAATTTTAAACGCAAAAACAATACGAAAGAAGCACAAATTTTGCACAAGCAAAGACCAGTTCTTTTGCATTGAAGCCAAAACCGATCTAATCTGAAAGTTCACAATATTCAATGGATTCTTACAAGTACCAAATCTGGGCACCTTTTGCAGTAAAGCAAGTATATTGCTTATGAACTGCAGCCAAAACTGGAGACGGCTCAAACTTTCACAATAATTTTACACGCAAAAACAATACGAAAAAAGCAAAAATTTTACAAACAAAACAGACCAGTTCTTTTGCATTGCAGCCAAAACCAATCTAATCTGAAAGTTCACACTATTCAATGGATACTTACAAGTGCTAACTCTCAGCACATTTCGCAGTAAAGCAAGTCTATTGCATTTCAACTGCAGCCAAAACTATGTAAAACTCAAATACAGACACTAATTTTACAAGCAAAACAATACGAAAAAAGCACAAATTTTACAGGAAAAACGGACCAGTTCTTTTCCATTGCAGCCAAAACCAATCTAATCTGAAAGTTCACAATATTCAATGGATACTTACAAGTGCTAACTCTGAGCACATTTCGCAGTAAAGCAAGTCTATTGCATTTCAACTGCAGCCAAAACTAGAGAAAACTCAAATATAGACACTAATTTTACAAGCCAAACAATATGAAAAAACACAAATTTTACTGGAAAAACAGACCAGTTCTTTTCCATTGCAGCCAAAACCAATCTAATCTGACAATTGACAATATTCAATGGATTCTTACAAGTACCAACAACTCTGAGCACTTTTTGCAGTAAAGCAAGTCTATTGCATTTCAACTACAGCCAAAACTATGTAAAACTCAAATACAGACACTAATTTTACAAGCCAAACAATACGAAAAAACACAAATTTTACAGGAAAAAAAGACCAGTTCTTTTCCATTGCAGCCAAAACCAATCTAATCTGAAAGTTCACAATATTCAATGGATACTTACAAGTGCTAACTCTGAGCACATTTCGCAGTAAAGCAAGTCTATTGCATTTCAACTGCAGCCAAAACTAGAGAAAACTCAAATATAGACACTAATTTTACAAGCCAAACAATATGAAAAAACACAAATTTTACTGGAAAAACAGACCAGTTCTTTTCCATTGCAGCCAAAACCAATCTAATCTGACAATTGACAATATTCAATGGATTCTTACAAGTACCAACAACTCTGAGCACTTTTTGCAGTAAAGCAACTCTATTGCATTTGAATTGCAGCCAAAACTGGAGAAACCTCAAATATAGGCACTAATTTTACAAGCAAGACAATACGAAACAAGCACAAAATTTGCACAAATGAAGAACAGGTCTTTTGCGTTGCAGCCAACACCAATATACAATGAAAGGCACCAATATTCATTGCATACTGACACGTAATACAACATAAAACATTTTTGCAGTTAAGTAAGCTCATCCCCTTTGTATTGCAACCAAAACTGAAGAACATTCAAACTCACCAAAATTTTACTTCAGATTCGAAAGTTATGACAAAGCGAAAATCTTTGCAAAACTAATGCAGTTACTTTTACATTGTAGCCGAAATGCTGGAAAACAAACAACCAAAATCAATTGCAGATTCAAACGTGAAATGTTGCTATAGCCCAGGTAGCTTTTTCCAAAGTGACAAAAGTTACAATTTACAAAGTGCGAGTACAGCTAACAGCAACTCAATGGCACTCCAAATCAATACTACGACAAGGCACCCACTATCCGTCCAGTGATTCATTGTCTCTCAGCAAGTGGTAATGTCATCTTTGTACTGTGGACAGTCATCGTCTATTGCCGTTTCCGATTCTTTCCCATTCCATGTCTCTCTCCTCACAATCATTCCACTCTCGCTCTCACAAAATCACAAACACAAAACCACAAACACAAACACAAACACAAACACAAACACAAAACAAGCACAACAGCTCAAAAACATGTTACAGAACACACATCACATTTATCAACTAACTACTGCTATCTACTACTTCACACAGTAACTATGGACAGCTACCAACTAATTACAACTACACCTCATACCTCCAATAGATAAATGAGCAAATAGATAATAGAGTAAATCAATCAGTAGATAAATCAACAACTCATCCATACCTCACACCATTAGCTTGTTTCCTTCAAACCAATTGTGCTCCATCTTCAGTGGCATATTCACTTTCATCTCCACTTCCATCTCCACTAGAATATATCCTGCTCCAGTTTTATCATGATCCAGAACAACTAGAAACCATTTGACAACACTGAAAACATACAGTCAGAACACTCAAATACGCTTACCTCTAGAAATTCACCTTATCCACTGCTCCGTCAATCAAGGCTTTCTTGTCCTACACAGTCCTATAGCAACTCCACGCGAAATATGGTATGAAACTCGAGCTCAATGCCACGATAACGCACTGCTCATCTACTTTGTCATCTACGGGCTCTAAGCAATCGGTCTCATATTCATTGCACTATCCACCGTCAACATCTATTTCCGTCGCCGATTCTCTCTCATTCCATATCTCTCTCCTCACAATCACTCCACTCGCACTCTCACGAAATCACAAACACAAAACAAGCATAGTAACTCATAAACACGCTACAGAACACGTCACATTTATCTAACAATTATCCTTTGTTTACAAGCAAACATTCAAACCCCAATAAATATATAAAAACATAAATATATCAATAGAAATAATGCATACCACGCAGCACTAAGTCTTCTCCTTCAAATAACTTGTGTTCCTTCTCTGGTTAAAGTCCTGCGCAGAATGGAGCAGCACCAATACCCAGTAGAACTAATCAATGATGGTCATGAACTTCGGTTTTCATGCATTTACAGCTCTGTCTTGTCGGTAAGGTTACCGTCCTTTACTCTTGTTTCATTAACGACCTCATGCACTGCACCATGGGGTACGTAACCCAGTATGGGAGGCTGTTTGGGTGCTACACCTTGCCCAAGGGTGACCCAGCACAGCAGCACTTAAGAGGTAGTGACATTCTCCTCAAAGCCACAGTAATCCTCAACTACGGCTGTGCTGCCGGATGTAGTTTAATGTCATACCCAGGACTAGATCAACCGATGCAAATTGACAATCACCAAATGTCATCTAACATTAACATTAACAACATATGCAACTTTTCGCAAAGCAGCAAGCCTACCAAAGTTGTATTTGTATCCCAAAATCATTCAAACTAAACATTATTGATAACTACTGCAGATTGGTGGAAAATTTTCAAACAATAACAAATTTGTCGAGGAAAAGTTCCAGCACTGCTTTGCTATTGTACCCAAAACTCATGAACATTCAAAGGTAGCAATAATTTCTCCAGCTAAAAACACACTACTACAGAAGGACACAGTTTGTAGTAATGAGGACTACTTCTCTTGCACTGAAGCCAAACACGATATAAAATCGAACTTACCCATATTTAGTGCGACTAGAAAGGAAGGTAAAAAACAACAAAACATTTTCCTACAAACTTAGCCCATTGCTTTTCAACTGCACCCAAACCTGCTGAAAACTGATATGTAACAATAATTATTTCAGACTAAACATTAAGACAGTAGAACGAATTTTCCGGAAACAATAACCAGTTCTGTTTAATTGTCGCCAATACCGATCTAAACTGAAAGCTAACAATATTTATTGTATACTAACTGGCACAAAATCTTCACACTTTTAGCATGAGAGTAAATCCATTGCTATTGAACTTCAGCCAAAACTGGTGAAAACTCAAATATATAGAAATTAATTTTAAACGCAAAAACAATACGAAAGAAGCACAAATTTTGCACAAGCAAAGACCAGTTCTTTTGCATTGAAGCCAAAACCGATCTAATCTGAAAGTTCACAATATTCAATGGATTCTTACAAGTACCAAATCTGGGCACCTTTTGCAGTAAAGCAAGTATATTGCTTATGAACTGCAGCCAAAACTGGAGACGGCTCAAACTTTCACAATAATTTTACACGCAAAAACAATACGAAAACAGCAAAAATTTTACAAACAAAACAGACCAGTTCTTTTGCATTGCAGCCAAAACCAATCTAATCTGAAAGTTCACAATATTCAATGGATACTTACAAGTGCTAACTCTGAGCACATTTCGCAGTAAAGCAAGTCTATTGCATTTCAACTGCAGCCAAAACTATGTAAAACTCAAATACAGACACTAATTTTACAAGCAAAACAATACGAAAAAACACAAATTTTACAGGAAAAAAAGACCAGTTCTTTTCCATTGCAGCCAAAACCAATCTAATCTGAAAGTTCACAATATTCAATGGATACTTACAAGTGCTAACTCTGAGCACATTTCGCAGTAAAGCAAGTCTATTGCATTTCAACTGCAGCCAAAACTAGAGAAAACTCAAATATAGACACTAATTTTACAAGCCAAACAATATGAAAAAACACAAATTTTACTGGAAAAACAGACCAGTTCTTTTCCATTGCAGCCAAAACCAATCTAATCTGACAATTGACAATATTCAATGGATTCTTACAAGTACCAACAACTCTGAGCACTTTTTGCAGTAAAGCAAGTCTATTGCATTTGAATTGCAGCCAAAACTGGAGAAACCTCAAATATAGGCACTAATTTTACAAGCAAGACAATACGAAACAAGCACAAAATTTGCACAAATGAAGAACAGGTCTTTTGCGTTGCAGCCAACACCAATATACAATGAAAGGCACCAATATTCATTGCATACTGACACGTAATACAACATAAAACGTTTTTGCAGTTAAGTAAGCTCATCCACTTTGTATTGCAACCAAAAATGAAGAACATTCAAACTCACCAAAATTTTACTTCAGATTGAAAAGTTATGACAAAGCGAAAATCTTTGCAAAACTAATGCAGTTACTTTTACATTGTAGCCGAAATGCTGGAAAACAAACAACCAAAATCAATTGCAGATTCAAACGTGAAATGTTGCTATAGCCCAGGTAGCTTTTTCCAAAGAGACAAAAGTTACAATTTACAAAGTGCGAGTACAGCTAACAGCAACTCAATGGCACTCCAAATCAATACTACGACAAGGCACCCACTATCCGTCCAGTGATTCATTGTCTCTCAGCAAGTGGTAATGTCATCTTTGTACTGTGGACAGTCATCGTCTATTGCCGTTTCCGATTCTTTCCCATTCCATGTCTCTCTCCTCACAATCATTCCACTCTCGCTCTCACAAAATCACAAACACAAAACCACAAACACAAACACAAACACAAACACAAAACAAGCACAACAGCTCAAAAACATGTTACAGAACACACATCACATTTATCAACTAACTACTGCTATCTACTACTTCACACAGTAACTATGGACAGCTACCAACTAATTACAACTACACCTCATACCTCCAATAGATAAATGAGCAAATAGATAATAGAGTAAATCAATCAGTAGATAAATCAACAACTCATCCATACCTCACACCATTAGCTTGTTTCCTTCAAACCAATTGTGCTCCATCTTCAGTGGCATATTCACTTTCATCTCCACTTCCATCTCCACTAGAATATATCCTGCTCCAGTTTTATCATGATCCAAAACAACTAGAAACCATTTGACAACACTGAAAACATACAGTCAGAACACTCAAATACGCTTACCTCTAGAAATTCACCTTATCCACTGCTCCGTCAATCAAGGCTTTCTTGTCCTACACAGTCCTATAGCAACTCCACGCGAAATATGGTATGAAACTCGAGCTCAATGCCACGATAACGCACTGCTCATCTACTTTGTCATCTACGGGCTCTAAGCAATCGGTCTCATATTCATTGCACTATCCACCGTCAACATCTATTTCCGTCGCCGATTCTCTCTCATTCCATATCTCTCTCCTCACAATCACTCCACTCGCACTCTCACGAAATCACAAACACAAAACAAGCATAGTAACTCATAAACACGCTACAGAACACGTCACATTTATCTAACAATTATCCTTTGTTTACAAGCAAACATTCAAACCCCAATAAATATATAAAAACATAAATATATCAATAGAAATAATGCATACCACGCAGCACTAAGTCTTCTCCTTCAAATAACTTGTGTTCCTTCTCTGGTTAAAGTCCTGCGCAGAATGGAGCAGCACCAATACCCAGTAGAACTAATCAATGATGGTCATGAACTTCGGTTTTCATGCATTTACAGCTCTGTCTTGTCGGTAAGGTTACCGTCCTTTACTCTTGTTTCATTAACGACCTCATGCACTGCACCATGGGGTACGTAACCCAGTATGGGAGGCTGTTTGGGTGCTACACCTTGCCCAAGGGTGACCCAGCAAAGCAGCACTTAAGAGGTAGTGACATTCTCCTCAAAGCCACAGTAATCCTCAACTACGGCTGTGCTGCCGGATGTAGTTTAATGTCATACCCAGGACTAGATCAACCGATGCAAATTGACAATCACCAAATGTCATCTAACATTAACATTAACAACATATGCAACTTTTCGCAAAGCAGCAAGCCTACCAAAGTTGTATTTGTATCCCAAAATCATTCAAACTAAACATTATTGATAACTACTGCAGATTGGTGGAAAATTTTCAAACAATAACAAATTTGTCGAGAAAAAGTTCCAGCACTGCTTTGCTATTGTACCCAAAACTCATGAACATTCAAAGGTAGCAATAATTTCTCCAGCTAAAAACACACTACTACAGTAGGACACAGTTTGTAGTAATGAGGATTACTTCTCTTGCACTGAAGCCAAACACAATATAAAATCGAACTTACCCATATTTAGTGCAACTAGAAAGGAAGGTAGAAAACAACAAAACAGTTTCCTACAAACTTAGCCCATTGCTTTTCAACTGCACCCAAACCTGCTGAAAACTGATATGTAACAATAATTATTTCAGACTAAACATTAAGACAGTAGCACGAATTTTCCGGAAACAATAACCAGTTCTGTTTAATTGTCGCCAATACCGATCTAAACTGACAGCTAACAATATTTATTGTATACTAACTGGCACAAAATCTTCACACTTTTAGCATGAGAGTAAATCCATTGCTATTGAACTTCAGCCAAAACTGGTGAAAACTCAAATATATAGAAATTAATTTTAAACGCAAAAACAATACGAAAGAAGCACAAATTTTGCACAAGCAAAGACCAGTTCTTTTGCATTGAAGCCAAAACCGATCTAATCTGAAAGTTCACAATATTCAATGGATTCTTACAAGTACCAAATCTGGGCACCTTTTGCAGTAAAGCAAGTATATTGCTTATGAACTGCAGCCAAAACTGGAGACGGCTCAAACTTTCACAATAATTTTACACGCAAAAACAATACCAAAAAAGCACAAATTTTACAGACAAAAAAGACCAGTTCTTTTGCATTGCAGCCAAAACCAATCTAATCTGAAAGTTCACAATATTCAATGGATACTTACAAGTGCTAACTCTGAGCACATTTCGCAGTAAAGCAAGTCTATTGCATTTCAACTGCAGCCAAAACTATGTAAAACTCAAATACAGACACTAAGTTTACAAGCAAAACAATACGAAAACAGCACAAATTTTACAGGAAAAACAGACCAGTTCTTTTCCATTGCAGCCAAAACCAATCTAATCTGACAATTGACAATATTCAATGGATTCTTACAAGTACCAACAACTCTGAGCACTTTTTGCAGTAAAGCAAGCCTATTGCATTTCAACTGCAGCCAAAACTAGAGAAAACTCAAATATAGACACTAATTTTACAAGCCAAACAATACGAAAAAAGCACAAATTTTACAGACAAAAAAGACCAGTTCTTTTGCATTGCAGCCAAAACCAATCTAGTCTGAAAGTTCACAATATTCAATGGATACTTACAAGTGCTAACTCTGAGCACATTTCGCAGTAAAGCAAGTCTATTGCATTTCAACTGCAGCCAAAACTAGAGAAAACTCAAATATAGACACTAATTTTACAAGCAAAACAATACGAAAAAAGCACAAATTTTACAGGAAAAAAAAAACAGTTCTTTTCCATTGCAGCCAAAACCAATCTAATCTGACAATTGACAATATTCAATGGATTCTTACAAGTACCAACAACTCTGAGCACTTTTTGCAGTAAAGCTAGTCTATTGCATTTGAATTGCAGCCAAAACTGGAGAAACCTCCAATATAGGCACTAATGTTACAAGCAAGACAATACGAAACAAGCACAAATTTTGCACAAATGAAGAACAGGTCTTTTGCGTTGCAGCCAACACCAATATACAATGAAAGGCACCAATATTCATTGCATACTGACACGTAATACAACATAAAACGTTTTTGCAGTTAAGTAAGCTCATCCCCTTTGTATTGCAACCAAAACTGAAGATCATTCAAACTCACCAAAATTTTACTTCAGATTCGAAAGTTAGGAAGGTAAAGAACAACAAAACATTTTCCTACAAACTTAGCCCATTGCTTTTCAACTGCACCCAAACCTGCTGAAAACTGATATGTAACAATAATTATTTCAGACTAAACATTAAGACAGTAGCACGAATTTTCCGGAAACAATAACCAGTTCTGTTTAATTGTCGCCAATACCGATCTAAACTGACAGCTAACAATATTTATTGTATACTAACTGGCACAAAATCTTCACACTTTTAGCATGAGAGTAAATCCATTGCTATTGAACTTCAGCCAAAACTGGTGAAAACTCAAATATATAGAAATTAATTTTAAACGCAAACACAATACGAAAGAAGCACAAATTTTGCACAAGCAAAGACCAGTTCTTTTGTATTGAAGCCAAAACCGATCTAATCTGAAAGTTCACAATATTCAATGGATTCTTACAAGTACCAAATCTGGGCACCTTTTGCAGTAAAGCAAGTATATTGCTTATGAACTGCAGCCAAAAACTGGAGACGGCTCAAACTTTCACAATAATTTTACACGCAAAAACAATACGAAAAAAGCACAAATTTTGCAGAAACACGCACCAGTTCTTTTCCATTGCAGCCAAAACCAATCTAATCTGACAATTGACAATATTCAATGGATTCTTACAAGTACCAACAACTCTGAGCACTTTTTGCAGTAAAGCAAGTCTATTGCATTTGAAGTGCAGCCAAAACTGGAGAAAGTTGAAATATTGAAAATAGCGTTACAGGCTAACCAATATGACAGTAGTAGACTTTTTGTTGAAGGTAAGGAAAGTCTATTTGCACTGCACCCAAAACCAATACATATATAAAGGCACCGATATTCATTGTTTACTTACAGGTAATACAACAGGAAACTCTTTGAAGGAAAGTAAGATCATTGCTTTTATATTGCAACCAAAACGGGTGAACATTAAAACTCCCCAAATTTTACCTGAGATTCAAACGTTATGACGTAGTGAAAGTGTGTCCAAAAGTAACACAGTTGCATTCCCATTAGCCAACCATTCTGGAAGATGAAATACCGAATTCCTTGCAGATTCAGAAGTGAAAACGCTAAGATCTCATAGTGATTGCATTATGGATCGTCCACCTCTATTGCCGTTGCTGATTCTTTCTCATTCCCTATCTCTTTCCTCACAATCATTCCATTCTTACTCTCACAAAATCATATCATATTTATCTAACTTTATGTATGTACTATTTATACATAGAGCCATCAAACCCAACCAAAAAACAAATAAATACATAAAAAAATAAATATATATTCCATACCAAGCAGCTCATAGTCTTCTTCCTCAAATAACTCGTGTTCCTTTAATATTTGACGTCCTATGCAGAACGGTAAAAAAAATCAATAGCCAGTAGAGCTAATCAATGGTGATGATGCATTATTTAGAAAATCCTGAAGAAATTAACATAAAGATTAAATGATCCGATTGAAGTAAGTAGAATAATTAAAAAATATAGATTAAATAACATAAATAAAATTCTAATAAGGTTATTACCAAACAAATAGTAAATAAAAGAGTTGAAATGAACTTCAAACACTTGTCAAAGGAGACTAAGCAAAATATATCAAATCAATTAATAATAAGAGCAAATATATGTTGCATGAGATAAGTCCTCAAAAGTAATAATCACAGTGGTGAACAAAGACTCAAGAAAGTAGATCAAATTAAGTAGAGCAAATTGTCAAATAAATTTCAAATGAAATTATTGGCATAGAGTAAAATGAAATTCTGAATAAAGATTCTATAAAAGACATCAAAATGTGAGAAAATAATTTTGAAAATAAGGCTTAAAGATGCAAGTCACATCAAATAGAAAAAGAAGTTTAAAACACAGCTTAAATTCAAACAAAACATATCAAGCAAAGGTAACTGCCCATGAATATTGAATCTAATAAAGACCACTGCTTAATAAATCGACTCTCGAGAAAATATTGGCCACGTACAGATTAATTAAATTAAACCAAACTACCGTAAACGGTTTGGAACGTGGCCCGATAGCTCAGTTGGTAGAGCACCGACGTACAAAGTCAGGGGTCGCGAGTTCGAATCCCGCTCGGGTCGGTTATTTTCTCGCACTTTCACTTTTCACTACCGTAAATCCTCCAATTAGTCCTCTGGGGGCTTATCTATTTTGATGCTTTTGGGTGGGGGCTTATTCGATGGGGGCTTAATAAAATTATCTGAAAATGTTGTATAAAAAGCTCATTATTAAAGCTCCTTTTCTCCACACTATTACAAGAACAGTCTAAATTTAAGCATTAGTCTTTATCAAAGTCTTCATCATCATATGGGGTGGAGGCTTATTCGTGGGGGGGGGGTTATTAACAATTTGGAGTTCTAACATGGGGGCTTATTCGAGAGGGGGCTTATTCGAGAGGGGGCTTATTCGAGGGGGGAGCTAATTTGAGGATTTACGGTAATGTAAAACTAATTGAACTTTGTACCTCATAATCATAATCATCATCATTATTTAAAGTTGGTGTTACATAGTTTAAAGAAGAAACTAATCAATACCAACTATTTACAATATACTTTAAAATTATAACCTAAGAAAACAATGTCCCGGCTACATATACAGGCTATTCACAAATTTTGCAATTACATTTTTGACCATTCCATGTTTTAATCTTTGTTTTAAAGCTTGTAACTGTTGGTAGTTCCTTTATTTCGTCGTCAAGATTATTCCACAATAGACTTCCTCGGAATGAGAGCGACTCCATACCGAATGTTTTCGTCTTCGTAATCGGCAATTTACACAGATGCTTAGTTCTGAGATAATACTGAATCTCCTTCCTTTCATGAAGGTGCCAGATGTATGATGGATTTAGATGATTCATTGACTTATAGATTTCTAACATCAATTTTTGGAGATTTTTTATATGGATCGTTACAGTGTTACTTTTCTTCAAAAGTGTATTAAGGGACGACTCAATATTAATTGTGGAATACTCTTAAGGCCCGCTTATGGGTACAGTTTATTATATGGTTGGCATCTTTGCCGCAAAACATCCATACTAATGGGCGTGTAAAATGTCGGATAACAACCAAAAAGTGAACCGAACTATATATATATATATATATATATATATATATATATATATATATATATATATATATATATATATATATATATATATATATATATATATATATATATATATATATATATATATATATATATATATATATATATATATATATATATATATATATATATATACTCTTAAGTGCCTAATTGTCAGGGGGTAGGAATTAAAGGGGGGTTAGAATTGTTTGGAAAATTTAATTAGCGAGGGGGTTGGGATTATTTGGAAACTTCAATGAATGGGTGTCAGACTTAGCGGGGGGCTGGATTTGTGCAATCATGTTAGTAAATGGATTTTAAAAAGTACTCCAAGCTGGCTTGCTTTCTCCATTTAAGGATCAAATTTCCTTAGCAACTATGGCTTCAATATTTCAGTGTAATAAGTGACCAATAGTGGAAAATCAGTTTGAACAATATCAATAGAGCAATTATGATGACACTAGCTTAAGTTTTAAAGCCGATAACATTTCACGGTTAAGTGAGGCTCTGAACGAGGACCTTGAGGCTTTGGATAATTGGCTTAAAGGTAATAAACTATCCTTAAACGTGGCCAAAACGCAGTCAATGGTCATTTCCACTAAGCAAAAACACGCTGCCTTGAAACAACAAACAGACCAACTCAATCTGCAAATACGTCAAAGCGCATTGCAGGCTGTTCCAAGTACAAAGTACCTAGGGGTTCATATTGATAACTCCCTCAATTGGAAGAAACATATTAAAGAAATTTCAAAAAAAATCTCGCGGTCACTCGGACTCTTGAAGTATGCAAAAAGATTCTTACCTCTTGAATCACTCAAAAACATTTATACCAGTATTGTTGACCCACATTTTCGCTATTGTTGCTCAGTCTGGGGCGTATGTGGGCTAACTGAAATCCATCAATCACAGAAACTTCAAAACAGAGCGGCCAGGATAGTCACTGGCAACAATTATGACGCTCCCAGTAAACCCCTACTTGACACCTTGGGTTGGAAAACAATTGAAGAGCTAATTCGGAATGAAACGCAAATTATGGTTTTCAAATGTGTAAATGAGCTTGCACCACAATATCTCTCAGATTTATTTGTTGCAAACTCGACTATCTCTTCGTACAATCTTAGGCGAACTGCTACTGATCTTAGGTTACCCAAGAAAACGTCATCAAAGGGGCAAAAAAGTTTCTCCTATAGGGGAGTGGCAACTTGCAACAGTTTACCAGTGGAATCAAAGAGGACATCTAACCTTTAAAAGTAGTATTTTTAGCGTTTTTGATATTAATTAGGTATTTTTAGCAAACATGTATTGTAAATATTACGTTTCTATGAGCTATTCAGATTGTAATTAGGTTTAATTTTAGCTATATGTATTTTGTATTTAGATGGAGGGCCCCTTGTAAAGCAGCTACCGCTGAAGGGCTACCCTCCATAAATATCTGTAATAATAATAATAATTATTATTATTATTATGTAGCTATGAAAGTGTACTATCCAATATCCTGTGGTGTAAACGTTTTGCTTTTGGCATCGTATCGAGTCTTTCACTTCAAACATTCCACTTGAACATCGTATTCTTTTTTAAACATTTCAACGTATTCCCCGAGCTTTTTTCTTCTCTGCCAATGTATACTTCTCCAACTAACGAGCAAAGTTTCTTCTGCTTGACTCATTGTTGTCTTCCATCATGTATTAGAATAGTTACATCGCATGAACTATCATGTGTACTAAATGGCTTCAGAACACGTCAAACTGACTGACATCGCGCTATGCTTAAAAATGTCTCCGCCTTTGAAGATACACGTTTGTAGCGTTTTCCGTTCTTAAGGACAATAATTGCTACAAATTCTACTAGTAAAGTGACAACACACAAAATATGTTAAAAATAATTGCCGCGGGGTCCTAATAAGAGAGGGGGGTCGGACAAATTTACAAACATTAGTAAGAGGGGTGGACGGCAATCAGGCATTTAAGAGTATGTGTATATGTATGTATATATATATATATATATATATATATATATATATATATATATATATATATATATATATAACATATATGAATCCCCAGGTAGACTACATGGTTTTTTATATCCATAGAATTAGTTCCAGTACAAGACTATTGAAAACATCAATATAAAAAAAACAACCAAGTATGAGAATTAGCCTATTATGATTGGGACTAATGCTGTAGACTCCTGGTCCTTTGTTATTCTACTGTAAATATACCAACTGAACAAAATTAATAAAAATCCAAACAAAAAAATGAACAAATAATAAAACAGTAAAGGGAAATTGACAAAAATGAAAGTAGTAAAAATATTGTTCAAAAGTCACTCAAAAAACATCAAACTATGTTCTGCTCATCAAATATATTATAGTGGAAGTCATATTTACATCTCTTTTCTGACCAAAACCGGTCTAATATTTTTTTAATTGGTTTATAAGGCAAGCATCCACAACTTCCAGTTATAGACTATTCAAAACTGGAATTACTCTGAAGCAAAAACTGTTCTTTGTTAGTTCTTATCTTGTTCTACCCATCTGCAACTGTAGAGAATATAATCTTGTTCTCCCAATCTCATTTTTTATATTTAAGGATGGTACAAATTGAGCATCATAGAGCCCTTTCATAATTTTAAAGACTTCTATCATATCTCCCCTTTATCTTCTAAATCTTATAGAAGGCAGGTTCAGGGATCTCAATCTTTGTTCATAAGTTAAGTCTTTCATTCCTTTGTACCCTCACAATATTTACAATGCTACATTTGCTTGAAGGGGGCCAGACCAATGCTGCATATTCTAAGTGAACCTGTACTATGCCATTGAAAAGTAGCTTAAACATTATATTATCTAAGAACTGGTAGCTCCTTCGTATAACGGGTAGCATTTGCATCCCTTTGGCAATCTTTGAGTCACTATGTTCCTTGAATTTTAAGTCACTGTCCACAATTACCCTTAAATCTTTCTAAGTAATTAATGTCTTTACAATTGGATCATATAGCATAACACTGATCAGGTGCATTGCTTCTAATATTTAACTAGATATGGGTACATCTACATGATACGTTGAATACTGTGTCCAATTGGTCATATGGTTGCCCAATGGGCACTTATTGACCATTGCTTAGGTGAAGAGTCCATGGGATAAAATAAACTCTTTTTAAACACGACCAAGTTTTGAGTCTCTATGTAAGCCTATTCCAGAACATTCAAATAAAGGGACGACCTTACTTGCCTACTAAACAGGAAATTATCATATGTATACATGTTGGCGCCTTCTGGATTTTTAATTAGATCTTACCCAATGACATTTCATTTTATGCATCAAATTTCATTTTAAGATAAAACTTTGGAAGGAGTAAGGCTCTGACACTGAAATTTTGCATTTGCCATAACCCTATTCACATGAATCAAACGTGCAAATTTCAAGAAGATCAGAACAGGTGGGCGCAAGTTATGCCCTTCAACTGCATGGATGAAACCTAGTTCTTCTTTTAGAACTGTGTGCTTACATTAACTTGCACAGTACAGGGGTCGCGGAGCAATATTTTTATTGCATAGGCTCTAGTTTTCACAAGTTGTTTTCAAGGTACCCTTCGCTAAGAGTTATACACTGCTAATGAATAATTACCTTGTTAAATTTATTACAATTGCGGATATACATCATTAGAAAATCAGATTTTGAACCTAACTACAATCGAAGACTAAAGTTTACAAAACAAAATGTTAAGAATTAAAGAACAAAACAAAAACAAAAGATTGGGAAGCTCTTTTAGTAGATGCTTTGAATGTACATAAAGAGGCTGCATGCTTTGATCTAACAGAGAGGCGACTCCAAAGTTCTGCTATTTTAAAAGAATAGCACTTTGGTCCATTTCTGACTTATCTATGGAAAGCCTAAAGCCTGTCTCCGTACTGCAGAAGCTCATAAAGTAGCAAGGTGAATTTTTGATGAACATGTTTACTTAAGTTTACTCAAAGGCTAACAATCCAGGGACATAAAATGTGCTAATACTGAGATAAGGGTGTAAACAGCCTCGCTTTTGTACTAGGGTACGTACAAATATGTGTCAGTTTAAGAAATAGTCTATGGAAAGAATGTTTTTTATTGCATTGATGATTGGCATCGCACTTCGGTGAGCTAAGCTCATTTGAAGTGGAATCAAATTTCAACAAACTTAATTTTCAAGATCTCTTACAGGAGAATTTTCGATATTTTTGTGACCATTTTCGCTTACTGATCAATACTAGCAGCAATCTTATGCAGTTCGGTTTTCCTTAGCTCCATTCATTCAGTCACTGGCGGCGCCATGGACTTACTGGGAGACTGGCCGGATTTGACTATAAAATAACAGGCATGTGCAAAAGTAGAATAATCAAAGAAGCACAAATATTCAAGCATTTACAAGTGATAAACAATCAATGAAATATGATTTGCGTGAAATATCTTAAATTGTATCCAAGCCAGCTTAGGTACTAAGTCCCTCTTTTGAAGTAGTGTGATAGGAAATTTTATAATTCATTCCTGTTACCTGATTATGCTTTAAAAGTTTTGACTTTTAGACTTTCAAAACGTTGAACTAAAGTAAATTCTACTTAATATATACTATGCTTTTGAGTACTAACTACCTGTTCAACATACCCTTTCTACCATGCCATTTTCATACTAGCATACATCTGCAGAACTACCTTTAAAATAGAATATATTTCTCTATAACTACCAAATTCAATTTAATTAACGATCACCTCTTGGAAATCACTCGAAAAGCTCAAGGGTATCCCTCCTTAACTGTCAAACAGCACATGAAAGCATATGATATCATATGAAATCAAATGAAATGAAATCCAATCACTAGCAATTACAGGACAAGAAATAATGCAAAAGAATAGAAAAACTAAGTTCAATTACACTCCCCTCGTTAGCTCTAACTTTGCTTGTGCTTCATATAAAATAAAAACACTCGAACCTCAACGAAATGGCAATAAGTAGCTAAGTGCCGCAAAAACCAAAAGCCAATAACAAAATATCAGCAAACTGTTCCAGTTATATATATTGCTAATATTTTACTTTGTTGCTATAGAATCGTTTGCACAAATTAAGGTTTAAATCTCTTTCTGGATAGCATAAGATTTTGGCGCCAATTATATCCTTTAATTTATATGCAACTACACATAAAAGTCACTATATAAGACGTCAATACGGTTTATGCAGGTATTCTAGGCAAAAGAGGATCATTTGCAATTTCTATATATCTGATAATCGATTCTGGGCTACATACTGAACGGTACATGTTCGTGAATGAGAAATCTACTGAAAAAATATTAGGCAAATCATATATAAGACCTTGATCACGTTGAGGACATTTGTATACTGCTCACTATTCCACACGCTTATGAAGGTTTCCAACAGCAAATGAAGAACATGGGTAAAGAATGAAATCGAACTTACAGATCGAAGCATCCATTTTGCGAGATGCTCTCAAAATCTTCCGCTCCGGTGGTGACACGATTGCACTGCACTTCCAAGTGAATGTCAGGTTTGCGAAATCATGCTATTGTTTAGTCATGCAATTCATTTCAATTGCCTGGACTCAAAGCTATTATTGGCTGAGAAAAGCATGAGGTAGAGTCAATGAAAAACAATGATTGGCTGAGGAAAGCATGAGGCGGGGTCAAGTCTCATTGTCATGATCTTGAAAGTTGCTGAATGCAATAGCTCTTTGGGAACCCAATGGGAGTTGTATTTCTATGAACCAATATGCTGCGAAGTAAGGCCCATTTCACAAGTCGCACTTCTAATGTGCAAAACGTAACTCGAGAATTAATGCATGAGATGGGTGACGTTTGAATCAATTAGGCACGGCAGATCTAGTTAAGTGCGGGATTCTCTTCCTGAGCTGCACTAAACTAAGGCTAGGCTTGGTTTCAAACATCGAACTTTTCAAGTGCCAAACCAAATGCTTTGTACTTGCATTAGTGTTTTTTTCATTATAATTTCCCTCCCATGCAGAATGCAGCAAATATTGTTGTATATTCGTGACGTACGTGACAAATACTTCATATGGTATATAATTCAAGTACGAAGGAGCAATCTTTATCAACAAACTTGAAATGTTTCACATTAGAATTTTAGTTTCACATTGGAGCAGCACAATTCAGCTCGAAATTTAAACGGGAGTCGTACTAAACACTCTCAGTTGCCGTGCCAAATTGAACTGAGTTCGGCACATGAGAAGTTCGAAATTTGAAACAGGCCTTTACCCAGGGGTAGGAAATTATTCTATCCAAAGGACCACATTAGAAGCAGAAATATTGAGGAGAGCCTGACTAAATGGATTGAATAAATTTCTACACAATATTGTCTGTATTTTTAAAGACGTTTGATAAAAACACAACGTCTAAAAGTGGGCAATGCAGCTTCACTTTTTACTTTTTATGCGGTCTTCCATGGGCCAGTCAAGAGTCAATCTAAGGGCCATATGTGGCCCGTGGGCTTGTCAATGCCCAGGTCTGCCTTACATACTCGAGTATTCGGAACTCCATATGTATTCCGTAGTAGATTACAAATGCAGTCATGCAATCTATGAATTTCTATGTGCTTGCAGATTCTCGCAAAATGCCTCTTAAGTAAACACACCTTGGAGAATTCATTCCCAACGGTTCTCCGAGCAAATCCTCTACACAATCTTACAGGTCATAGAAATAATAGCACTTGCTCTACAACTCTTGCTTTACATTATCTATGCGCAGTATCGTATGAGCTAGAGGAGCAGTTGAATCATTTTCAAGTATCCCTATTTTCCATTGAGTAAAGCATTTATTTATTTATTTATTTGTTTATTTATTTATCTATTTATTTATTTATATATTAAAAATATTTAAGGAGGGCAGTCCTTCAGCCTTAGCTGCTTTACAAGGGGCCCTCTAACTAAATACATAATACATCTAATAAAATCTAAATCTAACCTAATTACAATAATACTATATGATAAAAGGCCTATTTGCAAGAAGAATAAAATCTAAAGAGATAAAATCTAAAATATACATGCAATCGGAAATCTAACAGAATGCTACATAATGCTGCTTTTAAAGGTAGCATGTTTAGATACCCGCTTTGCTATAGATGGTAGGCTGTTCCACAATATCGCTCCCCTATATGAGACACAGAAAGTGTCCATTCAAGGACACTTTCTTCGGCAACCTAAGATCAGTAGCTGTACGCCCTAGATTATACCAGGAGTTAGTCGAATTGGCCTCAAACAGATCGGAGAGATACTGTGGAGCAAGCCTATTTACTGATTTAAAAACCATAACTTTTGTTTCGCTCTGGATTAGATCTTCAACTGTTTTCCGGCCCAAAACTTCAATTAGAGGTTTACAGGGAGCGTCATAATTACTGCCAGTGATTATTCTTCCTGCTCTGTTTTGAAGTTTCTGTAATTGTTGGATTTCGATTAGTCCACAAACGCACCCAAAACTGAACAACAATAGCGAAAATTTGGATCTACTATGCTAGTATATATGTCTTTTAGTGACTGAAAGGGTATAAATCTTTTCGCGTATTTCAGCAGCCCAAGTGATCATGAGATTTTCCTGGATAATTCTTGAATACGTTTCTTCCAATCAAGAGTATCATAAATATAGACTCCTATGTATTTCGTATTTTGGACAGCCTCTAATGGACTATGGCGTATATTTAGATTTAGTTGGTCTGTCTGATGTCTTAAGGCAGCATGTTTCTGCTTTGTGGAAATAACCATTTTTGTTTATATATATTTATATATATATATATATATATATATATATATATATATATATATATATATATATATATATATATATATATATATATATATATATATATATATATCACCATAAAAACAACACTAACAGAGAAGTTATCAACATTACTATGTACCATTCGCAACGGGAGAGAACTCAAGGTTACCGTGCTCCCATTGCGAGTGGTACTTACAATTCAACAATGATATCTTATTAGAAGAAAGAGGGAAAAAATAAAGAAAGAAAAAAATGGTATCAAATAATACAATATCCGAGGCCCAGTAGAAACTGTCTATACCCTGCACACATCTGCAGGTCAAACAAGCCCTATCTAAAACCAATTATATGAGTGCAGAATTTAAATCAATGGTCTACCCAAGAGACCAATGCTAAAAAAATTTGGAGAAATTAATTTTAGTTATGAGAGGGCTGGTTTAACCGTGCACTGCGAAACAGGGCACAACAATTAATAATAGGGGTAAACTTTTAGAGAAATTTAATATTGCAACGTTGAAAAGAAAAAGTTAAGGGGGTTGGGGTGCTGCAGTTTCAAAGAACTTGTGTCAGTTTAGCCTCTTCATCGACTCTATGAATGAGATGGTTGCTTCAAGAATAATTCTGTTGTCGATCATGCTAAGGTGTGGATTTCCATAGAGAAGCATCTCACATAATGTTTTAGCATTAACCCTTTCCGTCTTTGTGTGTCAGTTGAGGTCAAATCAAAAGTTTTTGCTAAAAATTGACATCTCTTCAAATTGAACCAAAAGTTGTGACCAACCTGTTTCAAGTGTGCTGAAGCTGAATCTGGACAAAAATCTTGAAAAATTGTCGTCAAAGTGGTCCAAATGGCACAAAATGTGGCACAGATGACCAAAATTAAAATTGCTTGCAACTACCTCAAAATTGGCAATGAGCCTATTTCAAGCACGTTGATTACGAATCTGGACACAAAATTTGAGGATTTGTCATCAAAGTGGTCCAAATCGCACAAAATATGGCACAAAATATGGCACAAATGGCCAAAATTACAATTGCTTGCAACTACTTCAAAATTTTTAACAAGTCTAGTTCAAGCACGCTGATTACGAATCTGGATATAAAATGTGAGGATTTGCCATCAAAGTAGTCCAAATGGCACAAAATGTGGCTCAAATGACCAAAATTAAAAATGCTTAGAACTATATCAAAATTGGTACTGAGCCTATTTCACGCAAACTAGTAATATGAGCGAAACACTGAAATTTTGTCAATAAGAGTAGTGAACAAGACTGCCCAAAAGCTGGCACATATGGTGGTACAAGTGAGCAGAATTAAAACTGTGCGAAGTTTTTCAGCATAATATATGTCCCTATATAATCACTAATCATCAGCTTCTTGAGACTGGCTGCTGTGCAGATCAAATTCCCTTTGAATATGATAATCATTCCAGCACTGTCGTTGATTATTAGGGGGACAGAGGACGAGTGGATGACCATCACTAGAACACTTCATGCACTTAAATGAAGATTTTCGTTTGCAGATGCGACATCGAAGTCTCTGATCTCTACTAGTCGTTTCTGAACGGAGAATATTTCCAGCTGCATGGCTACCTTTTCTTGGGGACATCAATGTTGACGCTAAACGTCTTCTGTGCTTTGCTTGCATATTGGCTGGATAATGAAGCACTTCTGTGCGACCATGTGTTTTCCGAAACATTGCGTACCAAACACGTATTACAGCAAACCTAAATTCACTCTGTGAAATTTGCTTTCGGATACTTCTTAGTTCACTACTATAATAGGACATCTGCTGATTTGATCGGTCCACCCAGCCGTATATTTCTCTATACAATTGTGCCACCAACGGAACATGAATGATTGACCTGTCTGGACCCTTGTTGACAGTGATCGTCTCCCAAAATTCCCTTCCCGATGCAATTCCATTGTCAAGAAATGTGACAGCATTATTATCATTCCAATATGTTAAAGTCAAAAACTGATGGTGGAGTGTTTTGGAATATCCCCTCATAAATTGTTTTGCTTGACTTAGATTTTTCTTATAGCTTTTAGGAAGATGTCTCGTGTTTCCACGCTGGGTTGCAATTATGTGCGTTTCCCACAGCTGTTTGGCATCTTTCAGCAAATTTACAGTGGGAAATCCACTGTCCATGATTATCAATCTGCCATTATCCTTCAGACCTGATAGCAGCTGATCTACGATGTCATAGTTTTTACCTTTTTGCGGATTTCTATATGTTTTTTGCCTACTTTGACAACGTGGTTGCAAACAAGGTTTCCACCAAAACACCCTTTGTCGCTGATCTTGCATACTGTCCAGCCCATGCGCACTGGTTTATCAGGGTTTCTTGTCTTGTATGGACTTCTTTTACTCTTACTCCTGATTCGTCCTTCGTCAATACACAATTTCTTCCCAACAGACCAGTATGTCTTTGCTTTATCTCGGAGGTAGTCTGCTCCGGCATTTATATTTTGAAGAGGATGATACAATTCACTATCTTGTGCCGGCAGCTCGGAAGGTTTCACAACTCGAAAGTGCTTCAGCATAAGACGAAAGATATCTAATGTCATAGTCTTCTTGACTTCTTCCTGAGCTTTCAAGGGATCGTCACTCCAGGCCCATTTTATTTGGGGCAATTTTAGCAGTTTCAAATGCCATTTTATTGCAAAGAAGCCACGTACAAACCAGATTCCTTTCTCATTGCTTGGAATTTTGCCAACATTTTCATGAAACTTTTGATCATTTTTTCCGTGTTCATTTGTGGCATCTATGCATTTGAGAATGAATTCATCGTCCATAATGTGCTCAATAACATCATGTGGCTTTGTACCTGCATCAAATGGGATTGTGACATGTCCATACTGAGGAATATTTTGGTTTATCATGTTTAAATCATCATCTAAATTGTTGCTTTTTGTTGTTGACCAATGGCAGCAACCATCCACATCATCATCACTTGAAATTCCTTCTGGGTTGCAACAATTGCTTGAATCACTATCATAGTCTACATCAGATGTATCTTCATCAGAAGTAAAGATATCGCTACCAGTTTCATCATCCTCAGAAGACCTCTCAACGTCCATTTCAAAGCAAGTGTAATAGTTAAGACAATCAATAAGCAACAGTAGTGGTATTTCATCAGGTATGAATGATGACGTCAAACAATGGCAAGTTTCCCGCCAAATTCAATTTAACTAGTGCCCATTCCTTTCACAACACTACAACAAGAAATTAATGGCTTTTTTGGTACTATTAATCCTATTCTGATGCACCTCGATGTTGAAAACCTTTGTTCAACCAGCATGAGGCAGTAAAATCCATCATATTCAAGATAAACGAGGAGTTCAAGAATTTGCAACTTTTGGTTATTTGTTCCACCACGTATAACAGTTTTTCTACTATTTAGACAGCT
Source organism: Mastigias papua (assembly GCA_964019165.1). Classification (NCBI taxonomy): domain Eukaryota; kingdom Metazoa; phylum Cnidaria; class Scyphozoa; order Rhizostomeae; family Mastigiidae; genus Mastigias; species Mastigias papua. The sequence goes on from OZ025287.1 coordinate 106,405, forward strand.
ATGGCTGAAAGACAAATGTGTTGGAAACAGCCAGAGATATTCGAAATCATGTTAGACGTAGTTTTAAAAATAAACTCTTGTGTGCCATTTTGAACAAATCTGTTAGAATATTGTAAAATTCTAAGACCAGAATGATGACAAAGAGCTAAATCATTTTATCGCTAATATTTAACTCAGCATATTTCTAGAATTGATAATTCCAGTGACACATTCAGTTAGGCACTTCCATGTTGAAAACGTTTCGACCCATACTTGAGTCATCCTCAGTTAGAGAGGGAAGTGTATGAATTATAATCCTGTGGGAGAGTGTTTCCTCTAAAGGTTGCTGGAAATATTCACACCATCTCTATTGACTAAGATAAAGATAGATGATAGCTAGTAACATTATATAGAAACAAGTACACGTCTTCTATATCCTAGTACCACATATCCATGGTACAAAGCGGGTTTACACTGTGATGGACAATCATTGAAATACCTGTTTCCAGGTAAAACATACATAGATTATCCAACGAGGGACCTAGGGGAGACCCAATTGCAACATCATCGATTTGATTACAGAATCTCCTATCATGCATAAAATGATTCTAGGATTCTGTGTTTAAAATAGGTTATGTGCCAATTTTGAAGTAGTTGCAGGCAATTGTAATTTTGGTCATTTGAGCTATATTTTGTGCCATTTGGACCACTTTCATGGCAAATCCTCAAATTTTATGTCCAGATTCGTAATCAGCATGCTTGAAATAGGCTTGTTACCAATTTTGAAGTAGTTGCAAGCAATTGTAATTTTGGCCATTTGTGCCATATTTTGTGCCACTTGGACCACTTTGATGACAAATCCTCAAATTTTGTGTCCAGATTCATAATCAGCATGCTTGAAATAGGCTTGCTACCAATTTTGAAGTAGTTGCAAGCAATTGTAATTTTTGCCATTTGTGCCATATTTTGTGCCATATTTTGTGCGATTTGGACCACTTTGATGACAAATCCTCAAATTTTGTGTCCAGATTCGTAATCAGCGTGCTTGAAATAGGCTCATTGCCAATTTTGAGGTAGTTGCAAGCAATTTTAATTTTGGTCATTTGTGCCATATTTTGTGCCATTTGGACCACTTTCATGGCAAATCCTCAAATTTTATGTCCAGATTCGTAATCAGCGAGCTTGAAATAGGCTTGCTACCAATTTTGAAGTAGTTGCAAGCAATTGTAATTTTTGCCATTTGTGCCATATTTTGTGCCATATTTTGTGCGATTTGGACCACTTTGATGACAAATCCTCAAATTTTGTGTCCAGATTCGTAATCAACGTGCTTGAAATAGGCTCATTGCCAATTTTGAGGTAGTTGCAAGCAATTTTAATTTTGGTCATCTGTGCCACATTTTGTGCCATTTGGACCACTTTGACGACAATTTTTCAAGATTTTTGTCCAGATTCAGCTTCAGCACACTTGAAACAGGTTGGTCACAACTTTTGGTTCAATTTGAAGAGATGTCAATTTTTAGCAAAAACTTTTGATTTGACCTCAACTGACACACAAAGACGGAAAGGGTTAAGCTTTGAGATATCTAATTCTGGGATGTCTGAGAGTTTCCGTAAGAGATCAATGCGCATCAAGTCAAACTTTTGGCAGTGCAGGAGAAAATGTTCATTGACTTCATTTGTCATTCCACAAGAACAAAAGGAACTTAAACAGTCAAAGTTATGCTAGAATCTGTGTGCATTTAGCTCACTGAATTCAAGGCGAAGCTTAGTCAAACGTCTGATGCCTGATATGTCAAAGACATTGAAAATAGAATTCTTCAAAGGTCTTATCATCTTTAATAGTCTGTTTTTGAACTCGCTGATAGTTGTTGAATTTTTAATATCATCATTTAGTAAATTCCATTCGCTGAGCATATTTTTAAAGTATGAATTTGAGAAGCGATTGGTCCTCACTACACCTAGGTCATAAGTGCGTGGATTCCTAAGACTATATACAAGTTGATGCTCAGATGGAATTTCAGCAACAAGATAAGCAGGGGATTGTGTCTTTTTCAGATTATAAAAATGAGACAATCGACAAAACGACCTTCTATGATATAGGCTCTCCCAACCTAGCTCCTCATAAAGCCTTTGCCTACTCGTACCCCTCCATGATCCTGTTACTACAAGAGCTGCTGAGTATTGGGTCAGTTCCAGCTTCTTTGTAAAATCAAGCTTCATATCGGGATCACGTTTATGGTAGATTATGTCAGCGTAATCGAGATGAGGTCTCACATACAGCTTATAGATTTGATCAAGAACATCTCTTAACACATATTTAGAAAGGTATCGTATTATCTCAACCCCACGCCTCGCTTGCAGTATGGCCTCCCTAACATGACTTTGAAAAGTAAGTTGAGAGTCAAGAATCATTCCGAGATGCTTGTGCTCCGTCAATCTGGTTCATCATCATCATCATCATCATTTATTTATTTTCAGTAGGCTAAGTTAAAATAATAGCTACATTACAGCTAATTAAGACCTACTCTAAATTACAAATATCTAAAATAAAATGTTATAAAAATGAAATTTACAATGTGTGTATATATGCAAAAAGATTAAGTGATAAAAACGTCTATCCCGTCAGGAACCCCACTGTAGGGATATAAGTCTTGCAGAGCCTACAGTTGCATTTATCACCTTTCCAGCATCTAATCCGTTTTTTGAAAATAGAAAGGGTATTGGATTGTTTATTTCTAGCGGTAATAGTTGCCACAGTTTATTTCCAAGGCAGGCTATGCTCTCAATTCCGAATGACGTAGTCCGTACCTTTGGAAGTTGAGCATCATTGCCACGCCTTAGATTGTAGCTGATGTTTCGTTCCATGAAAATACCCTTCATAAAAGGTGGGTTTAGATTGAATTTGGTTTTATACATTTCTGTCATTAAGAGAAGGCCAAAATCATTCCCATAATCTATATATGCTATTCGTAATGCCCTTTCTTGAGTACGATTTATTCTATGGTCCAAAGTTCTATCATAAAACACCCATACAAGCGGACAGTAACTATATTGAGATGTGACAAACGCCCTCATAACTTGCTGTAGTTTTCAGTGTCCATATAACGTGATATTCTGGCAAGAGCATGGATTTTTGGCCAGCCTTTTTGCAAAGAGTTCTGACATGTTGTTTGAAAGAAAGTGATCGATCGAAGGTTATGCCGAGAAGTTTTTCCTCTTTACTTTCTTTCACACAGGCCTCGCCTATTTTAATTGATATTTCGTTATTTCCTTTTGCACCAAAAATCATTAAGTGGCATTTGTCTTCATTTAGTTTCATGAAATTGTTTGGAAACCATTCAGTTATTTTAAGGGCATCATTTTCTAAATGCATGATGACATTTTCGATGTCAGGACCACACGCATAAATAGTCGTGTCGTCAGCGTAATTACAGATTTCGGTCTCCTCCAGGAACATGAATAGGTCATTCAGGTATATACTAAACAAAAGGGGTCCCAGGACTGAACCTTGTGATACTCCTTGGACAGTTTCTGTCCATGTGCTGAATGAACCGTTAACCTTTACCCTCTGCCTCCTGTCAGTTAGATAGCTAAGGATGAGCAGCAATGCAGGTCTACTGAAACCGTATGCATTTAATTTGCAATTAGCAATTCATGGTTCAGGCAATCGAAGGCCTTCAACAGGTTCGTCAAGACAGCCCCTGCGACACCCCCACTGTCCATTGTCTTTTTGCAGGCTTCCACTAGACGTAGAAGTGCATGCTGTGTACCACAGCCTTCCCGAAACCCACAAAGGAGTGGGCACAGGAAGCTATGAATAAAGGGCAACATTTGATCCTGCATCAATCTTTCATAAATTTTTGATACAGATGGCAAGACTGTGATTGGTCGGTAGATTTTGTTTTGTAAAGGCATCCCCTTTTTTGAAGAGGGAATTTATATCTCCAGTTTTCAATTCTTTGGGAAAAGTACCCTTAGGTAGACCAGAGTTGAACAGATTTTGGATGGTAACAGAAAATACTTCAGGATTTTCCTTTAGAATTCTTGCAGGTATGCAGTTGACCGGTGATGCCTTATTCAAATCAAGTTTCCTGATTTGAGCAGCAACATCTTCAATCGCAACCTCTCTATATTCAAATCTTCATCTCATCTCTTCATCTCCTAGATGTAGAGGGGGATGAGGCGACTTCAGTCTTTTCGTTGAGAAGATAACCTCTTCAGTTTTATCAGCATTAAATTGCATCTTCCATTGCCAAGCCCAGAGACGGGCGTTTTCTAAATCCCTATTTAATTTATCAGAAGTTTGTGACGCGTTTTTAACAACAGAAAACATGGATGTATCATCCGCAAAAAGTCTAATATCGCAATTTATATCATCAACAAGATCGTTTATATATACAAGAAAAAATAACGGACCTAAGACTGAGCCTTGGGGAACCCCTGCTGCAACTGCCTCCCGTTGGGAGCTTTGCCCATTTAGAACACCTCTTTGCTTCCGGTTTGCCAAAAATTTTTAATAAGACTAAGTAGGTTTCCAGAAATTCCACTACTTTCAAGCTTAAATATAAGGCCATCATGCCAAACTCTATCGAATGCCATAGGAAAATCAAGAAATATGGCACGAGTTTCTTTGCTAGGGAGCTCTTCAAAAGAACTGTAAATTTTATACGTTATTGATAACAGTTGATTAATTGTTGAATCACCTGGACGAAAACCAGATTGCTTAGCAGTTAAGATACCATTTTCACCAAGATGGCAATATATTGAATCAAATATCAACTTTTCAAAGATTTTTCCAAAGATTGGTAACAAGGATATGGGTCTATAATTTTTTTTTATGTTGCCTATTTTCCTTCTTATGAACAGGGATAATGTTGGCCTTTTTCCAAATGGAGGGATATACTCCCGTTGCAAGACATTTCTCAAAAATCAAACAAAGTGGTTCCACAATCAAGCTATTACATATTTTGATCATCATAATTGATATCTCATCACACCCGTGAGCCTTTTTAGAATCTAGAGAACGGATAAGTTTAAGTACTTTCCCTCGATCAATGGGTAGATCGTGCAACAGTGGGTTAGGCCTTGGCAAGAAAGTAGGAAGAGTGCTACCAGTAGGAATGACAGAGCACTGCGCAACGAAATAATCATTAAGAATAGTTGCTTTGAATGGTAAGACATCTACATGGGGTAACGTCTCAGCTGGTGTTCCTCAGGGTTCTATCCTGGGTCCTCTTCTGTTTCTCATTTATATTAATGACTTGACAGATGGTTTAAGGTGTAATGTGAAATTATTTGCCGACGACACATCGATCTTCACAGTTGTTCACGATCCACATACAGCTGCCCTCGATATAAACCATGATCTGAATCTTATTGAGCTTTGGGCGCACAATTGGCGAATGTCCTTTAATCCTGACCCCAACAAGCAAGCAGTTGAAGTGACCTTTTCTAAAAAGATAATTCCAATGAATCACCCACCCATATTTTTTAATGATGTCCCTGTCAAGAATGTCCAGGAACAAAAGCACCTTGGAGTCATACTAGACTCTAAATTGTCCTTTACTAGTCACATCAAGTCAATTATTTCTAAATCTAGACAAGGAATAGGGATGTTGAGATTCCTCTCAAAATACCTACCACGACACACCCTCAACGAAATATACAAACTGTATGTCCGGCCACACTTGGATTATGGTGACGTTATATATCATACCCCTCATAAAACCTGTGAATTTAGTCATAGCTTTAAATTAACCAAACAAATGGAGAAACTTGAGGCTGTACAATATTCTGCTGCATTAGCAGTAACTGGCGCTTGGAAGGGCACATCGCGTGAAAAAATATATGAAGAGCTTGGCTGGGAGTCTCTCGACCTCCGTCGATGGAGTAGACGTCTTGTCCTCTTTTATAAGATTATGAAAAATTTAACTCCAGATTACACAAGAAATCCTATACCCCAACGCCAGGAGTCAAACCACAGTCTGCGCAGGCAGGCTACAATAGGGCAAATACGTGCGAGAACAGAGAGATTTAAATCAACTTTCTACCCAAACTGCTTGTCGGAATGGGAAAAACTTGACCCTGAAATTCGTGAATCCTGCTCAGTGAATGTTTTCAAGAAACAACTTCTAGGACTCATTCGTCCACCCTCTAAATCGGTCTACGGAATTCATGATCCAAAACTATTATCTGTTTTAACGCAGCTACGCGTTGGACTAAGTAAGATAAATTACCACAAATTTAAACATAATTTTAGGGATACTTTTAATCCCCTGTGCCTGATAAACGATGGTATTGAGGATACGGAGCACTTTTTGCTGCTCTGCAGTGCCTATGACATACACAGACGTGATCTTCTCGACAGCGTTAATACAATATTGCGTCCTCATGGTCTATCTAACCCTCCAAACAAAGAACTATTGCAAATACTCCTTTATGGCCATGAAAAGTTACCTTTTGATTCAAATACAACCATTCTTGATGAAACATTAAAATACATTCAGGCCTCAGAACGGTTCCAATAAGTTACTAACTTTCTCGTGAAAACCTCTCTCGTGTAAATTATTTTCTCTTTTCTGTAAATTTTATTCCTTTTACGATTGGAGTGGTGTCGCTCATCGTGTCTGGGCAAAAAAATTTTTTTTTTTTTGATTAGCAAGGAACATAGGTAGACTTGATATCTCCTTTTACAATAGCTTTTTGTGATGATTTGTCATATTTGCAACGCTATTGGCACGATGGGCGACACCACTCCAATCACTTTTGTAGCTTATTATTGTAATATTTATGTCTCAATGTTAAGTGTAAGTCTTAGGGTTGTTATGCATTTCCATGCTCCCTAGACTTTGTATTGTAATTGTTTGTCATTGTAAGTTTTATGAGAATATAAAAAAAAAATAGTTGCTTTCGTCTCAATATTGGTCACAAACAATCCATTTTCTAACAAAGGAGGAATATTCATAATTTTCTTTTTATTCAACAACTTCTTCAAGACAGACCAATATACTTTAATGTCTTGACTGTTCACCGTTTCATTTTCGACCTAATGTTATGTGATACTTCTGTTTTGCATCAGTAATCATTTTTGATGTTGAATTGCGGACATCCTTTACTTTTGCCCAATCTTCTGGCCTTCTGCCGCGATTAACATAGTGTCTAAACACTCTATGTTTGCGTTTTATAGCAGTTTTAAGTTCTTGTGTTATCCAGGGTGGATCTTTTTCATCACACTTTATAACACAGTTTGGTATACATTTAGACATGATTTCATATATCTTTTTAGTAAGTGTGTTAGTCATTTCCTCCGATCCTTGGTTGCCGAAATTCAACTCCCAATTAACTCCCTGTAAACAATCCCTGATTTGTGGAATATCAGCATTTTCGTAGTCCCATACAGTTCGTTTATAAGGAGGTGGATAAGGTACTGACATGTTCAGCTTTCCATAAATTACTTGGTGTTGGCAATGCTCATCCAAAGAGGGATGGACTCCAGATTCTACAAACATATTTGGTTGATTAGTGATAATCAAGTCAATACAAGACATGCCTTCGCCTCTTATATTGGTAGGTTCATCAATCAATTGGACTAGATTATTGCTTTCAATCAATTCATCTAAGGATGCCCCTTCGGCATTTTCAACATCTCGTGGCCACCACTGAGATGACCTACAGTTTAAGTCTCCAGTCACAATTATAGACTGGACGTTCTCTGTTCGCATCCGATTCAACATTGTTTGTAGTCTCTGGATGAAGACCTCAAAATCCACGCTGTTTTGACTAAGACTACGATAAATGGAGCAAAAAAGTATTTTTTTACGTGCAATATGAATTTCAGCAACCACTGTCTCTTGCAAGATTTCAAGATCTTTCCTATGCTTAATGGAGAGACCCTCCCGGTAGTATAGACAAACCCCACCAGTTTTAGTGTTACTTGGATGGTCATTTCGAAAAATTTCTTTGCTGAACCCTTCTGAAGAAATATCATTATTACTGATTGAACTATCTAACATGGATTCTGAAATTGCCAAGACATCAAAGCGATGTACTGAATTGTACGCTTCAATCAGTGGGATTTGGACGTTCTCTCTAGCACATATGCTGTTTAGGTTCCAATGGAAGAAGCTAAACAGATTCCTACTAATAGGCCCAGGGTTTAGTTCCACATCACCAGCACACAGAAGAAGCAACCTGCTAGAGAGTATTTGTCCAATGTTGATAATTCCTAAAAAATTGCCGACCATTATGAAATACAGTATGTTTTGTAATAACCTTAGCATCTTGAGGCGCGGCAATGGCTCCAGTTCAAGATTTAAGTTTTTAGAACAGTTGACCAAAAGGTAGAATGCAAGGATGATCAACGGAAGCAACGCAGAAGTCAGCTTGATAAAGCATACAATAGGATCCTGAAAACGTGAAACTGATGTAAAAACAATTATGGGGGTGTCCTATAATTTGTGCTGAAAGCAACCATGCCAAGGCGACTAGAACAGAAGACAGAATGGTGACCAGGGCAACAAGAACAAAGAGGTACAAGCAGGCAAATGAAAACCAAAAGGATAAAAATATTTCAAAAAGGGGAATGCTTACGTAAACTTTCGCGAATACACAGTATCTAATAGATACAATACCTGCACGCCATTCTTCTAATCCTACGGGCATTTGATATGCAAACGATCTCCACAGAAACCCTCAATGGACAACATTTTTAAGTGAATTCAATTTCAGCGGGGGTGCAGCATGCATCGGGAAAACTTAATATAAAAACAACAGAACAAAAGGCAGAAATAAGAACACATCTAAACAAATAGATACAAAAACAACAAGAACTGCGTCTCGACATCATGTATGAGGTCATCTGGGGATACTGGTTCAGTCGTTCACGGAGTATATGGCAGAATTACTGAAAACATACAATTACTTTGATACTTTGAAGAAGTGCCGTGTTTTGGATAAATATATAATAAGATATGAAATTTGAGGTTGAATAACCGGCTTGTAGATCAAGGTTGGGTTTGTTATTGTCCTCAGTAAATTTTGAATCAGACATAATAGAGCTCTGCAAATTCGAAACAATTGAATAGTAATTTCTGATCATAACTTAAACTTTAAATGTTTCAACTCACATTCTATCATTACATTGAGGAATGCAAATACTTCAGACCAAAGCCAACAGTTCAGCTCTTGAGTTGAAGAATTGGAAGCTGTCGTCAACTGTTCTAACACCAATTCGACAGTTAATATCAGCAAAAGCGAATGGAATGTTAGGATTGAGCTTCGCAATATCTCGAACTAGTTTCAATAAGTCCGCTCTTCGTGGGGTTAAGTCAACCATGATGGATTTATCCTTCAATTTTTTGCGTGCACGATAAACAGAAAGCCTATCATTCCAAGATTTAAACTTGACAATCGTAGCCTGCTGTGGAGTCCCATTTTGATCCTGTCCCCTCCTTCCAATTCGATGGACTCTATCTATCACTTCCTTAGGTATCTCTACTTTCATCTCGTCGAAAACTTTCTGCACCTTCTCCTTGCAAATTTCCACTGATTCATGCCCTTGTGGTGATAGTGGAATCCCAAATATCCTCAAACTGTATCTCCTGCTATATTGCTCTTGATCATCAATCTTGGTTTCTAATTTTTCCATATGGGATTCATATAACTCGATTTTATTTTCCAACTTTTCAATTCGTTCCTCTAGCGGCATCTTCGGTTCGTCAATTTTGCTAACTATAGCGATTTCTAACTTATCCTGTAGGGCTGATATCAAATTGCCAACATCTTCTTTGGTCACCAATTTCTAAATGGCTTTTTCCACAATTTCCCTGATCAATCTCTCATCCATGGCTTTGTTCTCAAGCACCTTAATAGAGAATGTTTATTTGGAAATAGGCCGCACGTGGGGCTATGCCAGGTCATCAACGAAGTAGGGATTTATCGACGAGAAATGTATATATATTGGAACAAAACAGCATCCGGTCATTACCAGAAATACTTACCAGCTCATGTTTATGTTTTACTAAGCCAGCATCCCAGATATGTAAGATAAATCTTCACATTTCTGTACCTCACCAGAAGATACGTCCTTCCAACACAAGCACGTGAATGGTCAACCATCGATTGCGTTTTAGCCACGTTTAAGGATAGTTTGCTACCTTTCAGCCATACATGCTTCAAGGTCCGTATTGAGAGCCTCGTAGACTTGTGAAATGTTATTATTTCTGAAACTTAAGCAAGCATCCTCGCTCCTAATCATTCTACACTTATACTATATTGCCAGTAACTGGTGCACCAAACGGTTCGGGGCCCTTAGCAATAAGGTGCTGCTGGGCCCTTTCATATTTAATTATTTACCAAATCTAGGCAAAAATTAAATCAACAGAAGAAATACGCGACTCAAGTGATTTCATAAAGTGCATCTAGGAATCAGTCAAGTCTACAGTTGTTATTTCTCTGCTACTTCTTTGCAAACTTTATTACAATTTGCTAGTAACTTCCAGTCAAACTCTTTTGTAAAATCTTTGAAATACAGGTGCAACAAGCTGTTTGGCTATTTTGAAGATTTCTTGGTTGGTTGCTCTTGCTAGACGGTTTGGAAATCGACGCTATATATTGAAGTAACCTTCTCTGCTATACCCAATCAGAATTTAACATTGTTTAAAGTGGATTTGTGATCTCCTCCCTATATTCTTCAGGAGCTGTTGTATAAAAAGGATGCTTTTGAATCCAAATATTCCTAGTATTGAATCAGCTCAATCAAGTACAAGCGTCTTGTCACTTCTTTTTCAATTGCCAAATGTAAATTTTCATTTTGAAGAAATGTTAGTCAAATTAGGTAAAGAAGATTCCAAGGCTTGACAAAAACACCGTACACTATTAGATCTCAAGCAGTAAACTTGAATAAACCTGTTCTTTAAGAGCTCCATGATCATCCAAAGAGAAGTTTCACTCCATCAAAAGGGAAACATGAAGACAGCCCGGTACAGCTATCCTTTTCATTAGCAAGGGGACAAAGGGACAAGAACCATTCAGTAACCTGTTAACTGGGTTATTCAGTCATTTAATCACTTTTCAAATCAAATAATGCAAAAACTCTGCCTCTTCTACACATCTTGTGCGGCATTTAGGATTTGTCCTAATCCCAACCTACGTCGGTTATGCATTTGCATATTGCTGCAAGACCATAGAATTTCATATACGCGATGCTTTTCTTCATAACTAAATACCTCTTAAAGGTATCTTCTCAGTAATGTCCTCTTCGCGACAACATACATTTAAAGAGTAATGTATGAGTAACATAACAAATATTTATCTAAATACAATACTAAATGCGATTATGAATGGCGAATGGTGTCACTCCTTACTCCCTCTTCATGGAAAATTCAAAACAATGGAACTTCAAACAAATGACAATACACCTATTGATCATGAAACTGTCACTCATTATGACACATGTATTATTGCCAATTTTCGCAAAGGTTTCAAACCTGTAGCAAAGTGCAATAAATTGAAAAAATCAGAAATACAATTTCAGTACACTGCCCCAACAACCTCATACTAGTATAGTATTCTGTTGCCATAGAACCACTTGTGCAATACTAGGTTTAAACCTCTTATGGACAGCTCAAAACTGTGGCGCCATGCAACTAACCATTATTGTTCTCATAGAAGACTTTAATACGTTTGCTGAAGGAGTTCAAAGTAGGTGCATTCAATACGTCAGATGGAAAGCTGCTTCAGCTTACTTGTTGTTACAGAATTATTTGCGCACATTATGTCACTAAAACTTCATGAAAAGAAGCAAGTAAATTATATTCTATGAATAAAAACTCTTTGCAAGCTACCAAGCCAACTACAAAGAGCTCTGGCAAAGAGTTATTCTCTTTAAGGAGGAGTTTCCTCTGAAACATGAGAGTCAAAAATGAGCCAACACGGCTGGCCTTCAAAAAAGCATCAAATGTTGGCTGGAAAAGAATGTACCTGCAAACAATGCCATTACTTAACTTTTCTATACACTGTAACAGCTCTAAGAAGGGGACTGGATAAAGAGAGGGAATTTTGAAAATATTGTGACTATCTATTAACATGTGCTTGCGCTCTTTTTAACAAAGCTTTTAACATTTACAATGTGGTTCGTGATCTATCAAGACTTATAGGAGAGGTGGCTGAATAAAGCTTTTCAGTTTCAAAATTTCTTCTCTTAAATAGTTCTTTGAATTACTACCGTCTAGTACTCTTGCGAACGTTGGCACAGTGGCTGGGATGCATGGGGTGGGCTACAACCGAACAGAAAGTCTATCGGACGCTTTTGCCATTTTCGGATTTTTGTATCTAATTGAGTTTCTTTTGTTGTGTTGAATGTTTTTAAAAGAATAAAGTTACAGCACTTTAACACTAAGCAAATTCGCCCTTGCATACTGTATTCCCATAGCTACTCCCAGAATACGAGGAATCACAGTAAATTTCCCACAGAAATGACAAATTTTGTAATTTTCAAAACAGAACTTTTGTTTGGCCGTGTGAGAGAACTAGTTTGACTGACAATAGGTCCCCTATGTAAACACGATTGATAAGAGGAACATGACAGAAGCAGGGAGGGGGAGGGTAACGCTACTTTGTTGAGTAATTGTGGGAGGGTGGTGGAGACTCCTGATGCGTTACCGAAGAGAGAGGGGGGCCTCGAAAATTACAAAATTTGCCTTATATAATTGTTCAATAATTGTTCAATGATCCCTTAATTCCCCCATCATAATCTAGCTCGTCTTCTCTGTTGTCTTCTTTCAAGCTGCTGAAGCTTCAAAAGAAGCATTCTGATAGCAAATTCAGTTCTAATAGAAGAATACGTGACCACCTCTATTCTGCTACATTTTTGTTGGACGGAAATAGCAGTCTTATCTTAACATATGACAACAACCTGTTAAAAGATGACGAAGTTATTATGGCTTTCAAATATGTCATTTGTCGTCATTTCATGTGAGAAAAATGAAGACAACACAGAACAATATTTTTTCACTTTGCAATTTCTTCCGTCCAACAGTCCGTTTGTTGAAGCGTGAAAATCTGCAAAAGATTATTATTCACGCCGAACCTTGCTTGGCTCGCGATACATAGTCTGAAAAATATTTCTGAGACTTCCAGAGCAAATAATTTAAGTCTAGTCAGGCAAAAGGATAAGGTCTTAGGGGTCAGTCAGTTAAAACTCTGGGTACCGGGACGGGTAAGAATTGGGGAGGGTATGAACACTTTTTCATGGACGTTTGGGGGGCAAGGAACATTGTGGAAAATTTTTTGAGGGATGTGAATCCTCAAAAAATCTGAAGAAAATCAGTTCAATGATTTGTAGAAGTCTATTGATCACTGATTTTATGCGTATCTAGTTGTCAAAGTTTCTTCAATAGCAGTTCTTCTCTGATTTAAATTTTCTATGGTATACTGTCTTGTTGCAATGCTCTTATTAGCATTCATCACAACGGTTTGTCTAAATGAAGCTTCAAGCATAAGTCAACTTCTCATGACAATTTTTCTCACAAAGAATGATATTATGCTCCAGTAGAAATGTTTTCCTTGTAGTATTTCCAACTCAATAATTTTGCTGAACATACTTTCTACATGGGATCTTTTCAACGAGGTAACAGTGGCAATAACTACTTTAATTACAAGTCTACACTGAAATCCTTACAGCTACGGGCAGATCACAACTGGGGTGTAAAACGCTTTACTTATTTCTCAATGGTGAATGAAAATTTTTGAACAAAATTGGCAAGGGCAGAAAATTTTTGACCATTTTCTACATTCCAACCGCCCCGGTACCCAGAGATATTAAATACTTACCTCTTAAGTCATTAAATATTTCTTTGTAGATTTCGATTATTTGCAAATGGTACAAAGCAGTGTGCTAGTGTTGGCATACCTACTTTGCATCATCTAAGGAATCATAGCTAGGAAGACAAGTGTTACAGGGAACCTCATTGATGTCTGTGGCCAAGCTTACAAAAGTGCTGCAAACATACCTGTAAAATTGAATATTGCTTTTACCATGACACAAAATTAATTGACTACAGCTTTGTTGCATTGCAAGTCAAAGTTCTTAAACGTTAATGTTGTTTCCTCGTGCGATTTTGATTTTGATTTTAGTATGATGGAGCAAGCAAAATAAATAACTAATATAGTAAACTATTATGCTTATATCTAGACTGGAAGAACGCTATGTCTTTATAGAACTGTGTATTGGTTAATAATGCTATCGTGTTTTACAGTATTTAGTATCACTACTGTTGATTCTGGATCTAAAGCTGTAAGATGTGAAGCATTTAAGACCCTAATACAATTACCAGGTACTATTTTCTGCATATTCTACAGTAATACAACCCAGAATTCCTTTTATCAAATGCTATGCCAGTATGACAAAGATATTCAACACAATTTAAGAGCTAAAATGAATAGAAAAAGTATACTTTATTTAAGATTATCTCTTCACAACCTTGCATTTATGGGTACGCCCTAAATTATTGGCCACGCCATTTTACCATAAGTCAGATTTTTGGCTAGATCCGCGCCGGGAAGTTAATCCATCTGATTACGCATTCAACCTCTGGTTTAGCATAATGCTACTTCCCTTTGTCCATAAAAGTGGTGGAAAGAATTAGAGGGGCAACATTTGACACTATTGATGAGGCAATTCAGGCCCCCAAGGCAAGAGTTATAAGATAGTAGAAGAAAATCTGGCTACCAGTTATCATGTTAGACTAAACAGCATGAAACGAGAGGGGATCATTTTGGGAAAATCAATATGGATGAGCTTCACAGTGCATACAAATGATGCTCTGCTAATGTTCTTTAAAGTCAAGATTAAATTTGAGTAGATTTAACTCACATGACTAGACAAGAAACTGTCAATTCTAAGGCACACGAAATTAGAAGATTCAAAACCAGCGCGATTATCTATGACCATAGATTTGCATTCTTCTTAACCAAACTTTCTCATACCACACCGTGGATTTAAATAGAGAAAGGACCTTACTAAAAAACTTGTGTTTTACCGAGGCATGTTGGAAAGGGGACTCCATGTGAGGGGCTCAGGATAAAGCTATTCAGCAGTAAATCTTTCTTTTTTAAATAGCTCGTTTGAATTAGTACCTTCCAGTGCTATCGTTAACACTGGCACAGTGGCTGGAGGGCAGGGGTTACAGCCCCTGAAAGAGCATCGGTCGGACATTTTTGCTACCCGTTTTTGCGGATACTTGACATTCTTCTGCGTTGTGGAATATTTGCATGAAAACAAAATGATGGCACCTTAACACTTCAGTACACTATTTCTTAAATTGTAGCCTGGGAGATGCCTTATGAACCATTCTAGAGGGTACAACTACAAAACTTTCTCTAATGTCGTGTCCTACCATGGTGGACCTTCCTACGTCACTAACTGAGTTCATAAGTCATCTAACATCAATTCGTAGTAACCAGTGGCGTGGCTACGTCACAAGCTTTCTATAGTTCCTACTTGCAAGTCGCAAGTATGATTTTTGAATCCTGATTTTATGTCTATCAAGCCATTTGATAAGTGCCCCGATATAATTGCCTACTACTCTTTGGCCACAACTATTACTTTTCAGAGGCATTAGTGAAGGCAATGTGTAAGTGACTTTTGGCCCTCAACATAGAAGAATTGCTTTCTATTTATAAGTTATGTCTTGAACCAGCTATGTGTTTTCCCACAGATACCAGATGCTGATAACTTCGATAACAGAACATCATGGTCGACAGTGTCAAAAGCTTTTATCAGGTCCAAAACTATGCTCACATTTAGTTTACGTTCATCAAATTTTTGCACAAAGTTCCCGCGATATTGACCATCGAAGTTATCGTGCTGTGTTATTTCCGATAAGCGAATTAATTTTTTGAGAATAAGTTGTTGCTCTAAAAAAAGTCATAGAGCTGGTCATGCGCCAGCTTCTCGAGTAGTCTAGAGAACACAGCGAGGACTAATATCCAACTGTAATTTGATAAATTCGATTTTTGGCCTGATGTATAGGTTGGGGTGACACGTGCAAGTTTCCAAGTGTCTGGAAAAGTCCCTATCTCGAGAGGTGCATTGAATACTATTACCAAAGGTTGGCAGATGGCTTTGATTGCATCCCTCAAAAGTTTTGTTGGAAATTTGTCCAGTCTAGGCGATTTTGAAACTTTTAAAGCCATAACACCCTTCTTGATATAGCTAGTATCTACCTGTCTGGATAGCAATTTTGGTGAATTTTCATCAGTCCCTTTCAAATATCTCAAAGGCTCATCATCAGGTTTTTGGTCTATACTGCTTGCAAGTTTTGGGCCTGCGCTTACAAAATGTTTATTAAATGCCTTAGCTATTTCGTTTGGACGGTCAAATACTCGATCTTGGAAATTACCAATGGGAATGGAAGATAATGCAGAGTCCTTATCCAATACCTTTTTAATTGTTCTCCACATCTTTTTGGGGTCGTTGTAGTTTTCTTTAACAATTGTATGATAGTATTGCTGAAAACAATAACCTAACTTATTAGTTATTTTATTACGCAATACCTTTTACTTAGGCCATAAAGTGCTATTCATGGTAGCTCAGTTTTTGAGTATGTCACGCTCCCGTATCAGCTGTATCACTTTATGCGTGATCCAAGGAATAGTTGTTTTTGGAAATCCACCTACACTTCAAGGGAGCGTGAATATCAAGAACAGAGCTGATAACAGTAGAAAATATTTCTGCTATCCGAGCAGTTTAGTTGATGCAACCATCAAAACTATATGTCCTGTTCATTGCCTGCAGATTGGCTAAGAAAAGTTTTCTATCGTACTGCGACAAAGTCCTCGTTTCAACAAAATTGATCCTTTTTTCAAGCGGAACCTAAACCTAACCTTCCTCACTAATCTAACCTAATAAGGTAGTGATCAGTGAAGCTTGTTTCCAAAGTCTCAGCTTCAATTATATATTTCCGACGATTAGCTGCAATGTGATCAATGAGACCTTTTGTCCTTTTCATTGCCCCTTTATAATTTGTTTTTGAAGCAATTCTTGTGTAACTTTTTATTTGTTGCTCTAGTTGGAATTCTTAATGCATTGACTTCAACTTCCTCGCTAGGCCATACTTCGACTTTTTCAAGTCGCAGTTAGTGCTCCCCATCAGGAACATTTCTTTTCCTCCGAGTCTAATTTTGATGCCAATTCATGGAGAGCATTGAAAGAAGCGTCGTCATTATCGTATGTAGGAGTCCTGTATTAGCCAATTACTATAAAGTTTTCTGCATATTCTGGTTGAATTTCAACACCAACTATATCCAGAGCAGTATTGTTTATATAACTGAACTGAAAATGAGGGATATGTTGGTTAGCATAAATAGCAACACCACCTCCTTTCCCATTTTGGTTACTTCTATATATGTCATAGCCATCAACTCTTATCTCGGAATCTGAAGTTTCTTTTCTTAAACGAGTTTCATTCAGGCCCAAGATATCAAGTTGATGACTATCCACCACTACTTGTAGCTCGGCAAATGTTTTTCTTAATAGATACTACCTTCACGTTTCCTATTTTCAAGTCTTTCTTAGTTCTGCAAGTCTTGCCATTCTCTCTTATTTAAGCAGAACGAACACAAGATCGCTTACACCCCTACCAATATCAAGTAAGTCCCAATGTCTGTAAAAAATACTAAGACTAAGTTGAAGTCCTATAACTTATATAAAGTGCCACAAATAATCCCCTAAGTCTGTAAAACATATCTGTACAAAATTCCTAAGACTATATAGAAATCCTAATATAAAGCAAGATGCCAAATATAATTCCCCATCTCTACAAAACATTCCTAAGACAAAAATGACGCCCTACATAAAATGTCAGATATCAGAGATAATTCCCAATGTATGTACACAATTCCTAAGACTAATATGAAGTACTAGAGATAATGCAAAACGTTATACTTAGCCCCCAATGTCTGTAAAAATGTCCTAAGACTAAAATGAACTCCTACAAATAAAGTAAGATGACACAACTACTTCCCAATGTCTGCAAAAAATACCTAAGACTAATATCAACTACTAAAAATAAAGTAAGATGCCAAAAATAACTCTTAATGTCTGTAAAAAAAGTTCTAAGCCAAAAACGAAGTCCTAAATATAAATTAAGTTGTCATACATAATTTCCAATGTCCGTAATAACTTCCTAAGACTAAACTGAAGTCCTACAAATAAAGTACGATGTCATGAAACTTTCCAATATCTGCACAACATCTCTAAGATCAAAACGGAAGTCCTAGACATAATGTAAGATGCCATAAACACTTCCCAATGTCCGTAGAACACTTCTAAGCCTAAAACTAAGTCGTGCAAATACTCTACTATATCATAAATGATTCCCAGTGTCTGCAAAAACTTCCTAAGACTAAAAGTCCGTAAATCTCTATCTAGTTCATTTCCTAGTAAGCAATTTGTTATTCCCAGCTGGACACCTCCGTTTCAAGCTCCTACCTACAGTTTTGATCATCAACCACCAAGCTATCAAAAAGTCACAGCTATCATACGATGCATAAATCCTCTCCTTCTCCCAGTCCTTTAGACCAGTTCTCGATCGTATGCTTTAAACGATGTCCATATTTACGCTCTCTCCTAACTGAAATCATAAGCATCATTTGGAAAACAGGCTCAATCCCTTCAATATGGAAAATCGCTTGTACGATTCTTATCCATAAAAAGGGTAATTCTGGTGACCCTTCAAATTTCAGACCTAACTCTCTTGAATCCGTAATGCTTAAAATATTTACATCCTGTCTTCGTGACAACATGTACGATTTCCTAAAGCGAAATAACTATATCTAATCTCCAATTCAAAATGCCTTTACATCGAAGATTTCCGGCACTACAGAGCATACCTCTATGATGGCGTATAGAATCAACGAAGCTCGTACAAAACAACGTTCTCCTATTGTAACGCTGCTTGATCTCAGAAATGCCTTTGGCGAAGTCCATCATAATCTCATATCATCTGTTCTGTCTTACCACCACGTTCCTGGCGGCATTCAATGTTTGATAGCAGACTTTTACTCCGATTTCAAAACGTCCATCATCACAAACCAATTTAGTACTCCTGCCATTCCCGTCAAAAGGGGCGCTTTACAGGGTGACTGCTTAAGCCCTTTACTTTTCAATATGTGCTTCAATACCTCTATCCAGCTCATCAAGGCTAAAAAATTCAAGCAACTTGGTTTCTCAGATCACGATGGAACTAATCAGCTACTTAATCCGGTTCACTGGTTCCAGTTCGCCGATGATGCTGCTGTTATCTCTAGCGCTGAACGCGAAAACCAGTTACTTTTAAATTGTTTTACGAGATGGTGCCAATGGGCGCACATGATTATAAGGGTGGATTAGTGCATTACATTTGGTATAAAGAAATTTTCTACTTGTTCAATGCAGTTTCAACCTAAGCTATTTATAAATAAAGAAACTGCCCCCCCCTGTCCACAAAGGTGGATCCTTTAGATATCTTGGCCGTCACTTCAACTTTAAGATGAACAATGATCAGCATATGTCTTCCCTAATATCATCCTTTTCTGATATGCTCACTGAAATCGATTCTCTACCCATTCTTCCTCAAAATAAACTGCGCCTTTATCAAACATACATTCTCTCCAAAGTCTTGTGGGACTTTACAGTTAACCAATATCTCCAAAACCTGGGTTATACAACATCTTGATAATTTAGTCTCTCGCTATTTTCGTAAATGGCTTGATATCTCTATAAGTGTAACATTGAGTGGCATAATTTTCTCCATAAATCAGTTTGGATTAAGTCTTCAACTTCCTTTTATAAATTTCTTCAATGTCAAACTGTTCAACGTAACATCCGAAAGTCATCTCCAAACTATTGTGGTCCAAAATCATTGAGAGATGTAAAAACCATCATTTTCGTTTCATCGGCAATAAGTTCTACAATGATTTTCCATTCAAGCTTTTGTAACAAAGGCTTACTGGGAGCACCATAACTGCTGTTCGTCACAATTCTTGCGGCTCGGTTTTGCAGCTTTTGTAGATGGTTAAGATCTGTTTTTCCGCAACATGCGGGTAAGATTCGAAGAGCTTCTACAGAAGAGCGGCAGTCCAGGTACTAAGATATTCAAGCACCAAGCTACTTCTAGAAATCTACGTGATTTAAGATTACATATTGTTGGTTAGGATTTCAATCTAAAAAAGGCAAAGAATGGCATAGGAAAGAAACGAAAAGAAAAGAAAACAAAAGGAAAGGAAAGGAACGAAACTGAAAAGAGAAAATTTCATACGTGAATACTGCACATAGAAAGAGTTCTTCGCAAAACGTGTGCCTTGCTATTTAAGACTATTTTTGCACTTCTGACAGCAATGGTGATCCATCAACTTCAAACTTTGATACTTTCGAGTAAACAAGCTTCGATCTTGGGCAGCAAGATAAATCCTTCAGCCCCCCCCCCCTTCCCTTTAGTCCATTTTCAGTATAATTATTATATTTTGTTTTATTATAACCTTCTGTGTAAAATCACTATCTGCACATTACATGCAAGAAAGGTATTCATTCCCAAATTCACTTTCTCCATCACTTTCAACAACCAAAGAAAAATGAAGATTGAACAAAGCTCTTCCTTAATCGTCATTCCGTCCAACGACACAATGTGACGTCATTAGTATAAAAAGTGAGGAATAATTACTTCGAGATTTTCTAAGTGAAAATGAAAGGAAACCACAAAAGTTTGCTCAATACGTAAAGCAGCCTTTCCAACTAAGGTAGTGTTTAATCATTCTGGCGCAATATTAAATGTCAAAGTGAATCAAACAACAGATAGTATTACAATTGTAAACAAATTTTGTTAATATGTTTCCTCTGTGGGAAGGGAACTGAAATGCAGTAAACATGCTACTAAGGATCATGTTCGAGGAAAACCTGGTGTCGTTGGAATTGGCAGAAATGAGGGTGTGAGTTTGAAATTCAAGCACATCAATGAGAAGGAAATATATGATGAGTTGAGAAATCTGAAAAGAAGGAAGGTCAGGTTTTAGGCCATGTAACTCCAAGCCTGCTAGCAGATGCTGCAAGTTTCTTGATGTGGAAGCCATTAACTTACAATCTTAATATGTGATTGATGGAAGGGGTAATAATGAGAGAATGAAAAGCTGTGAAAGTTACACCATTACGTAAATGCGGATCTGCTAATGAAAATGAGATGTTTTACATCGACTTCTGTACTCCCTATAATTTGAAAATTCTTGAGCGTATTGTTCACAGGCAGCTGTTAATTATCTTGAAAGCAATCACCTACTTGTCAACTATCAATTTGGTTTTCGACAAAAAGTTCCTACAGCATTAGCAATAACATTCTTATTGGAATATACTAGAAAGCAAGCAGACAGTGACAACTTGACAGGAGCTCTCTACATCGATTGGTCTAATGCCTTTGATACCATCAGTCATTCTTCGTTACTGAACAAACTCCCAAGTATTGCCATAAGTGATGAAGAGCTAGGCTGGTTTACGTATTACTTCTTTTAAGAAGGGATTCTGTCGAATTTGATGGGATGATTTCAAACTTCTATCCAATCTATAGATGAGTTTCTCAAAGGTCAATACTGGGCTCTTTACGGTTCCTACTTCACATGAGCAATATAGGTGAATATTTAAAACGCTCCTCAATGATCACCTGTGCAGATGATGCTGTTCTCATCACATCATCTAAATGTGTACGTGATATAGAAGGAGGGCTGAATAAAGACATAAACAGCATCCATGCATGGTTAAATGAGAATAGACTGACTTTTAACTTAATGAACTGCAAAATAAAATCAATGTTGTTTGGGACTGGAAAGAGGTGTTGTGGTTATCTCATTGATTAAAACAAACAGTGCATTGTTCCGTTAAAGCGCGAGGTGACAATGCGTAACAAATTGCAAAGCGCGTGGAGATGTTTTTCGAGACGATAATGTTTGTGTTAAGAAGTAGAATAAGACGTTGAAGTACAGAGGACACAATATTTTTGTTAACCTATGTATCTGTTTCATTTTTAATTAATTGAGTTTATATCAGATGCATCGAGTTCTATCTGCGAAAGTCCTCTGTTAAAATCACGTACCACTTCATCGTCAACGAAAATATTGTCAGATTTACTCGCCTGGAAATTTCGATGCAATACCACGTGTGTGAGCTAATTACCAATATTCCGCATTGCATGAAAGCCACAGTATTTTCGAGAACACGGTATGATAGCCGTTTTATAATGTTACTATCATTCTCCAGTGATTATTTCATGTAATCACGTTATGGAAGACACAAGTAAAGATAATTCACGTGTAGAAACGAGCGAAATACCAGCGGCGATGAAAGGATATTCCCACCGGCTGGAAAACCGAGAGGTAAGGCGCAGGAATCGAGTTTACTTTGAAGAAATTATTGACAGCCTTATTACTCAAATGAATGATCTGATGACTTCATATGATAATATAGACCACGTCAAGCTAAGCTTATACAAGTTGTTAGGATCATATTCTGATTTTTCGCGCCAATTTGACAACCAGGATGAAAAATTGGATGATGCAGGTTTTCTTCGTATTTCTACAGAAGTTAGAAAAATTGAATTGCAAGTTACTAAATGGTTACGTGATTTTGAATCCTGTGAAAAGGCAAGCTCTAAGCGTTCTGGGTGTTCAAAATCTTCAAAACATATAAGTAAAGCTGGTAAATCAAAGTTATCTGTTGCCTCAAGTGCTGTAATGGACAATTTTATCAAGAACAAAACTAAACTTGCAGAGCTAAAGAAAAAAGTAGAGTATTTTGAAAAGGAGAAACAGGCTGAAGCAGTGCTAGATCGAACAAGGCTAGAAAAGGAGTTGGCAGTAGCTGAAGCAGCTGACAAAGTTCATCGAGAGTTTTTTAAAGATGAATATAACTTAAGTCATTTAGAAGACACGGAGAGTGTTGCCTCTAGAGATAAATTTTAAATGAAAGCGAAGGTGCACGAGTCTTTAAACGAAAAATATAATGGTTAATGTTAGTCAAAGCACAAAACTTTGTAAAAGATCTATACAAAAATGTGTTTGGTTCCAAGCAATATATAGGAGATGAGCCACAGGTGAAGCACAGAAACATGACAACATAAAAACCATCTACTACCGTCCCTATCAAAGTTAAATCACTTTTGCTTTCTCCTGAAGTACATGAGCCAATGCCAGAGTTATCGTATTACAAAGATCACGGGGAGCATAATATACCTTCGAGAAACATGGATACTATGGAATCAGGCCCGTCGGAACGAAATTGATGTTGGGGGGGCTGTGAATAAAGCAAACTGCACTGGGCTCCGGGAGAATTTTTGTTCGGCCACGCCCATTAGACTGCTGGAAAGCAACTTGGCTATACAAATTGCCATTTTTAATGGATGAATTACTATTTACAGAATTAAGACAATTTTTGAAATGGAAGTTGTAAATTGGCTGGAATCTATGTATTTGCAGTCACCTACTAACATTACCTGTGGCAGAAAAAGCTAACGGAATACTTTCCAGTCATTGACAGCAAAACTTTCCTGCTGTCTCCGTGCAATGCACGCCAGCAATCAACTTAACAAATCATAAACACTGCCAAAACAAAACTTAACGATCCTCTTAACACTCTTTTTCAATCACCTATGCTTGTGTGCTTTTGTGTGCTACATTACCTTTAATACACAAATCTCTGTTCGAAAATTGTCCAAAAATCTGCTTACCAACTAATCAGGTTATCAAACAATACTATCGATAATGAAGTGTTTTAAGGTTGATGGAACATAAAAGTCAGACCCTGACGCCCTCCCAGGATCTTCGCATAACATATTCAGTTTTCAAGATTTCACTTTCTTCGCTCATGCTGTTTAACGTTCCTGATCAAGTATACATTGGTTCTTTGAAAACGCAATAAATGATTGAAAGGGATAACTGGTAACTGAACTGGTTAATATTTTTGCGAATTTATAGTATGGTCTTGCAATGTTTTCTCGAAAATTTAAAGAGCAAATAGTTGCAAAATATTGGGGGGCTGAAGCCCCCCAGCCCCCCCGGTTCCGACGGGCCTGGGAATTGATGTACCGCTTAATGGTTAGGCAAGGAGAAATGTTTCAACGACAAGGAGTCCCACAACCCAAGATTGCCAAGTTTGGAGGAGATCCTACGAAGAAGTTCACAGATCCTACGAATTACCAATATTTTATGACGATGTTTCAAACAATTGTTGAGGCCAGAGTCCAAGCTCCAATTGATCGATTATGATGATTGATCATACGTACGGATAAGCAAAATCAGTCATTGAGACGTGCTTGTATCTAGAGCCTACGGATGCCTACGAAAGGGCGAAAACGCTGCTACAAGAGAATTATGGAAATCCTATTCTCATTGCTAATCTGTACATGGAAAAATTACGTCAGTGGCCACGAATAATGGAGGGTGATGGTAAAAGCATTCGTGAATTTCTTGTTTTTCTAAGCAAGTGTGAAAGTGCTATGTCAGACCAATCTTTCATAAATGAACTTAACACAAGCTCCCTCTTACAATCATTATGCATAAAGTTACCCATACGTATGCAAAGAAAATGGCTAGAAACTGTTCACATTATATCTTTCAGAAATTGCAGAAGAGTGACTTTCTGCGACTTTGTTAGTTTTATTAGAAAGGAGTCTGAACTTGCCAACGATCCTACATATAGCCCAGGAGCATTGTCAAAAGCTACGGACAAAAGAGCTCCAAAAGACGAGAAGTTCAAAGTCCCTAGGGAATCATTCAAAGAGAAAGTTACATCATTTGCAACTGAACCTAACAATAAAGATATCAGAGATGATTCAAAAGAAAAGCTGCTCTGCATTTATTGCAACAAAGATCATGATATAGATTGCTGTAATGAGTTTCTTGCAAAATCACTATACTATCGTAAAATGTTTGTTGTATCGAAAAGGCTCTGTTTCAGTTGCTACTCATCAGAACATAGCTTAAAGAACTGTCAAAAGAAACGAGTATATCAGCAAGAAAAGTGTGGAGGAGCTCATCCTACAGCATTGCATGGTACACATAAATTCAAAGTCAGAAATAAGAGCCCCAAGGAATCATCTGGCTTAACAAGTAGCAAATATATCAGTAATAGCTGCACAAAAGCTAGCGAAGAAAGCTCTAGTACTACCATTGGAAAGAATAATATCATATGTCTGAGAGTATTGACAATGATGTTACACCATAAAAGTAATCCGGACAAAGTTATTAAAGTGTATGGTATGCTTGATAATTGCAGCCAAGGATCGTTCATTATTCAGGATATGCTAGATATGTTTCACGTTAAAGGAATCAATACGAGAGTTTCCATCAAAACGCTAACTGGTACAACATCTGAAGATTCATGCTTAGTGGATGGCTTTGTGGTATCAGATCTTGCAGGCAAATGTACGATAAACCTGCCAAAGTTGTACACTCGTCACAATCTACCCATAAGCAGAGACGAAATATCCACGAAAAGTGATGTTGACGGATGGGAACATCTTAAATCTATTAAGAAAGGAATTCCAGAAGCTGATCCTGATGTTCCCATTGCTTTGTTGACTGAAGTCAATTGTCCAGCAGCACTTAGACTACTGGAAGTTATAGCTGAGAAAAATAGTGGTCCATATGCGCAAAGAACTGCCCTTGGGTGGAGTATAATTGGGCCTATATCATCAATTGATCAGAGAGTAGCTACAGTAAAATGTAACAGAATTGCAGTGATAGACAGCGCTACCCAGGAAATTGCACACCATCATATTGGTATCGAAGAGTCATTTCAGGACATCGGTTTGTTAAACATGCTTGAAGGTATGTGTAAACAAGATTGTAACGAACCAAGTATAAAAGAAATGAAAAAGTTAAATAATACACAAGGAGAAGCTAAATTCAAATTTCAAAAAGAAACATCAAACTTGAAGGAAGATGAAATATTTCTTGATAAAATGATAAATGAAGTAAAGTATATTGATGGACATTATGAACTGACACTACCTTTTCGGAATCATAGTGTAGCTTTCCCAAACAATCGTGTCCAAGCAGAACGACGTGCAAATTGGATAAAGAAAAAGTTTGTTAACTCCAAGTATCACGAAGATTATACCAATTTTATGAACGATCTTATCAAAAACGGTTATGCTGAAAAGGTTCCTGAATCTCGCTTGGAAACAGAGAGAGGCCGTGTATGGTACTTACCTCATCACGGTATATACCACACTCAAAAGCCAGGACAAATACGTGTAGTGTTTGATTGCAGTTGTGAATTTGAAGGAACATCTCTCAATAAAGAATTGCTACAAACCAATTCTTTGGTGGGTGTTTTGTTAAAGTTCAGAGTTGAAAGAGTTGCCTTTCTTGCAGACATTGAAGCAATGTTCCATCAGGTACGAGTTCCATTAGAGCAGAGAAGCTATCTACGATTTCTATGGTGGCCAAATGGGAAAACATATTAAGAGCTCAAAGAGTATGAAATGTGCATCCACCTATTTGGTGCAGTTAGCCATCATGTGCTAATTCTGCATTGAAACAAACAGCAGATGACAATGCAAAAATATACGGCAATGAAGCACCTGAGACGATTCACAGAAATTGCTATGTGGATGACCTCCTGA
This sequence comes from Mastigias papua, assembly GCA_964019165.1. Classification (NCBI taxonomy): domain Eukaryota; kingdom Metazoa; phylum Cnidaria; class Scyphozoa; order Rhizostomeae; family Mastigiidae; genus Mastigias; species Mastigias papua. The sequence goes on from OZ025287.1 coordinate 133,032, forward strand.
AATCTACAGCTACAAAAAAATTCGCGCTGGATCTTATTCCCAAATTAACAAAAATGTGTGCTGTCGGGGGATTCAGACTTACTAAATTTGTACCAAATGACCGTGAAGTTATTGCTTCTATTCCAAAGGAAGAGCGCGCTAAAGGAATAAAGAACATTGATCTTGATCAGAGCCGTTTACCAATAGAAAGAGCATTGGGCATTTCGTGAAACATTGAAAATGATCAGTTGGAGTTTTGAATTACTTTGAGAGATCAACCACTTACAAGGCGTGGCATACCTGCGACAATAACTTAAATCTATGACCCAATAGGATTTGTAGGACCCTTGTTACTCCCGAGTAGAAAAATCCTACAGCAAATATCAACAGATAAACAATCATGGGACGAACCGTTACCAAGAGAGCTACGAATGTTATGGGAGAAATGGAGAACGGATCTTTGTTATTTGCAAGACTTTAAGATAGACAGAAGCTTCAAACCTGAGTTATTTGATTATATTAAATTAGCGCAACTTCATCACTTTTCAGATGCAAGTAGTATTGGATACGGCGTTGCAAGTTATCTACGTCTACAAGACACTAAAAATAGAATCCACTGTTCTTTGATAATGGGAAAGTCAAGAATCGTTCCAAATAATGCGCCAACAATACCCAGACTGCAATTAACTGCTGCTACTCTCGCCACAAAAGTCGGGTGTTTGCTCTCTAGAGAACTGTTTATTCAAAATATTGCTGAATTCTACTGGACTGACTTTCAAGTCATTCTGAGCTACCTAAGAACGATTAGAAAAGATTCCATACCTTCGTAGCAAACAGAGTCAAATTAATATGTGATCATACCTATGTAGAGAAATGGAGATATGTACCATCAGAATGCAATCCAGCCGACTATGCGTCTAGAGGTCTTACAGGAAAACAATTTCAGGACGCCAAAGATTGGATAATAGGTCCAAAATTTCTTTGGGACGTAGAGGAAAATTTTCCTAATCTCGTAGTTTCACCGTAGCTTAAAGAAAATGACAAAGAACTAAAAAGATCAACTGGTGTTAAAGCTAAAACTGTTAATGAAGAAAATCACGTGCTGACATCTTTAACAAATAATGTGTCAAGTTGGTATCGAATGAAAGAATTTTGGCTATAATAATCGGCATCGCTAATCAAAGAAAATTTACCCTTGTCGAGCCAACAGTTAGTAACTTGGAAATCGCTGAGCAAAATATAATAAAATAAACTCAAAGAAGTGAATTCGAAAACACTATTAAGATTCTTGAGAGATCAGCTGCAGGAAGACTAAACAGAGAAACAGAAAGAGAAAGAAAGCATCTTTTACGCAAAAGTAATCTTCTACAACTGGATTCTTTTCTCGATAAAAATAGAATTTTACAAGTTGGAGGCCGTTTACGAAGATCGTTGCTGAATGAGGATTTGAAGCAACCAATAATAATTTCATCGAATGGTCCAATTCCAATTCTAATAGCAAGACATTGTCATAGTGTAGTATACCATGCTGGTCGAGGAATAACTGTAAATGAAATGCGAAGAGCAGGCTATTTGATCATAAAGTGTGGGGTGATTGCTCGGAAGATGATATCAGAATGTACCTTGTGTCGTTTTTTGAGAGGAAAAGTCGGCCAACAAAAGATGGCTGACCTACCTAAGGAGAGGGTGTCAATATCGCCTCCATTTACATACTGTGGTGTTGATTACTTTGGTCCATTTGTGATAAATGGAAAGAGAAAAGAAGTGAAACGATATGGGGTATTATTTACGTCCTTAAATAGTCGTGTGGTGCATATATAAATAGCAGATACTCTTGAGACCCAATTCGTTTATAACGGCGTAAGAAGATTCATTAGCATTCGCGGAGATGTCAGAGAAATACGTTCAGATTGGGGTATGAATCTTGTTGGTGCAGAAAGAGAATTTCAACGTGCAATTGCAGAGATGGATCATGAGAGAATAAAAGATTTCCTATTGTATAAAGGGTGTGATTAGCAGCTAATCAAATGGAAAAGAAATCCGCCAAGTGCCAGTAATATGGGCGGTGTATGGGAAAGACAATTTCGTAAGTAGTAATCATCAAAATATTCAAAACTCACGTCACCCTGAGTTTCAATTCGGCTTTTCAGACCGGTCTGAAATTTCAAATCTATGCGAAATTGTCATGTGAACGCGATTTTGTCAAACCGGGGCGAACTGAACACTCAAGATGAACACTGAGCTGCATACTGGAAAATGCAGTATTGTTGTTGGTGTTGGGTGATTTAAGCCGATTTGAAATTTCTCATGTGAAGGCCCTCTAAGGCATGACAATTTGATTGTTTCGACTCTCTTCATCATAAAGAGTGATTTCATATAGAATTTAAGGCGATTTGGCAGCTACCCTAAACTGCACATTCGCCTTATACTAAGCCTAAAATTTTATACTTTTATTTTTCTATGGTGTCTGGGAGGCCTGTGCCTGCCAAAAGCAGTTGGAACAGCCACACAATTGTATTGTTTCCGACTCCTGCCGCTTCTCCGTGACACCAATCAAAATGTAAACCCCCTCCCTACCCAATCAAACAATGTTGATTCGATAGCAAAAACCAGTACCTTTATAAACACACATTCGAGTTGCTCATATTTACTTCATACAAAATTGTTTAACGGGGGAGAGGACGCTATAGCTATAGCATAAATCATAGGAAGTGTTCCAAGACTTTTGACAGACATTGTACTCTTAGGTTCCTAATAAACGGGGGGAGTCGTAATAGTAGGGGGGGGTTGGAAAATTTTCTAAAATTTAATAAACGGGGGGTCTTATTAAACGGGGGATCGGAATTTCGAAAAAGTGTCAAAATTTCTATATTACACAATTCCATAGAGGATATCTTTTCAAAACCAAGAGAAAATAATAAGAACAGTTTTTAAGATAACCCAAGAATAAGAAATATAAGCCAAATACAGCATGAAGATCTGTGTATATACTGTAAGCATCAAAAATATATCTGATATATTAATGGAACACACAAAGACAAGCAATTTGTAAAAGTTGAAGAAAACAGGACAACTTCATCTGTCCAATGTTTGAAAATTAATAAACGGGGGGTCCTAATAAGGTCCGGGGGGTCGGAAAAAATCGAAAAATTAATAAGCGTCCAGGGACGTTTATTAGGAACCAAAGAGTAGGTTGAAACTCTACTTTAACGCATCAGCACTGTAGCTCCTTAGTTATGACTGTGAAATAGCAAAGAAGTGTATTACTCTCTATGTGATTGATGTTGTGTGTATATTAAACGTCACAAATGATATTAGCATACCATCTGTCCATCACATATTATTGTTCGGGTAAGGATGAATGATTCTATGGAAATATCATTTAATTAGAATCAGCCGAGTACAAGAGGAGGGCCTCGGGGGCTTGATCCCCCTAGCTACACACTGACAGAGAGCAGCTCTCGCAACAATCGAAAGATATCTTGGAAGTGACAGACTATAGAACGGAAAAGTAGATATTACTACAAAACAGAACACATTCTGTAACCCCACGCACCCACTCAAATCTAGAAATACCAGGTCACAAATTTCATAGCATAAAATACTATTGTGCAATGGACCAAACTCTCAGTTCCAATATATTTACATATATTGAACTCTCAGTTTCTTACAAAACTAAAATGCTTGCCAAAAATAGCTTGAACAACCACACAACTATATGACTTTCCTACTCCTGCCGCCTTTCCGAGACACCAATTAAAATACAAACTCCCTCCCTCCCCTTAAACAATGTTGATTCGATAGCGATCACCCTTAACTTGGCACACATTTGCTTCAGAGTGCATTGCTTAACGGGACAGGGGATGCTATAGCTGGTCTTACAATACTTTCTGCAAGCATTGCGAGTGTATAGCTAGAACCTTTGAACCTATCAATATATTTCTACGTCATTACTTAGAACCATATCTACACTACTTTCATTCATTTTCACTAACTATCTTTTTACAGAATCCTAATTGAATATTTACAACACAAAAAGGATTAAAAGCTCAACTCTGCAACAAAACCGTTCATCTCTCGATCGCTTCGTTCCACTACACATGACGCGCGATTCAGCCCTACCTACTATAGAGTGCATATTCGCGAAAGAGAAACTTAATGCACGAAGGATAGAAAACCATTTATCAGCTAAACACCATGCTCTTCACTACATTTTTATACTGTTCGCTATTCCACGCGCTAATAAAGGTTTTCAATAACTAAGAAGAACAAAGGTAAAGTATAAAAGTGAACTTACTTATCGAAGCATCTATTTCAGAAGGTCCACATGAAATCTTCCGCCCTGGTGGTGACAAGCTTCTACTGCTCTTTCAACTCAATGACGTCTGGCTGCATACTGATTCTTTTGTTCAATGGCTCGACTGATCTCAATCAATTAATTGGCTACAAAGAAATGAAAAAGCAGATTTGTCATATTGCATCTATTGATGAATTTGGAATAAGTACCACGACGGGTAATTCATAAGATCTTTTCATTCATGAGATCTATTCATTTATCAGAGTCTCTTCACACAAAGAGATATAACTATTCTCAATTCCCAACAGTCCTCTATTTCTATGCCATAGTTCTATTCTCGCTGTTTTTCACCTGCTACTTGTTTTCCACCCTGTTTATTTTTCTACTGTCTTCACAATACTTTTTCCTACTGCTCTGTCTACTGCGTTATAGTTCTTTGTTAATAGCCCAATATATGTATCTCTAAATCACATTGTGTTGATAGAACGTTTTTCCTACTCTACTTAAACCCTTTATCCACCTCCCTACCTTTCCGAGGATGACTCACAAATATGAGACAATACCACAATATGCCTATGTTGAACATCAATTATGCAGAAGCAATGTTTCCTCTGTTTGTTTTCGCTCTCACCTTAAAATTTATTTATGCGTCTATGTTCCCCTCCCTGGGACAAAAATTATGAAAGGCCCTGCCGTTATATATGGGGATGTTGCAGTAAAACTGAAACCAATGTATCATAGAAGCTACAAAACAGAGGAGTACGAATAATCTCCGATTATTGCTTTAATCTAGTATGCCAAGGGGCCTAGGCTTTGAAAATATTAAAAGAATTAGTAGACATAGACACTAAATTTATGGCTTATAAATCTCTAAATTGCCTAGCTTCTGAAGCCAGTGTATAGAAAGAGTCATTAGGCACTCATAAGAAACTTTCATTCTACCTAGAAAGCAAGCCATCTAGAAAGCGAACAACAACTGATCAAAATGAAGCCAAGCAATCATGCAGTCTTTCGTCTTATAAATGCTCTTATCATAAGTTTTTTTAACTTACTATGTAACAGACTTTTAATCCTTTATTATAGAAATAGAACTCATACTAATAGATTTTATAACTTTTAGTTTAGTTTAATTTCGATGTAAGTATTTTAGTTCATAACGGCCCTTGAAAATCAGCTGAGGCTGAATTGCTACCGTCATTAGATAATAAAATTATCAGTAGTAAATCATTGCACGCTAATATCATAAGTGGTATGCTCTACCGCTGCTTTGTTCTAGGGGCCATCCATAAAGGATTTCTGCACATTAGAGGGGAGGGGGTTAGCAAGAATGGAGGCAAAAGCGGATAGGGGAGGGGTGTGGTTAGTCATAAGCGGACGTCCGTTTGTTATATTTCTTGCTTATAGTCTTCTTCGCCTTTCTACACAAGGAGACAACATTCACAAGAAGTGTTACTTTTGAATAGAGAATTATTTATGGTTTGTTTACGTCTAGGGATTTTCTACTTTTGAATCATCTGTCTATTTTAAGTATTTATTGTCGATTCTCCAAGGATTTGAAGTTTTTTGAGACCTAAAGAAGGCCACCGAAGGTACCCTTTTAGCACAAGAACAGGCAATAGAAAGAGGTAAATAGAACATCACATTCATAAGGAGAATATCTCTCCCATTAGTAAAATATGGGAGAATGGGAAGAAACGCTTGCTTATTTAGTTTCGGAATGTAAGATTTGAGCCCACAGGCAATACACTAGGTGAGCAGAAATATTGCACCTCCTGTCTGAAAATGGCAGCCATTTTAGCCCTATCAGCACAAACACATCCATTCAGAGTGAATTTTATCCCATTAAACAATATTTGTTTTGCTTCAGTTTTGGCGAGAGATTCGAAAAGCTTGCTGACGCCATTTTAGCACTTTGAACGAAAGGAAAACATTGTAAACAAAAGAGATTAAGCAAAAATGCAAAGCCATGCCTAAAACTAAGGAATTTACAAATTCTGAGAGGGCTTCGGTGGTAAATTTGCGAAAAAATGGACTATCCTTCAGAAAAATTGGAGCAGCTGTTGGTTGTCACCATTCTACTGTAATATGTATTTGTAAGCGCTATGAAAAATCTGGCTATCCTGATAAGCTAAAAAGATGTGGACGACAAAAAAATCGATGTTCGGGGAGAGAGGTATGTTTGTCGTCTATCAAAGAAGCATAGGTTTTCAAATTTGAAAACTATCACAAACGAGCTATTTTCCACCCACCTTCAAGGAAACCTTTCCAAGTGTACTGTGAAACGTATTCTCAAGAAATATGGAATTAGAAACTATGCCAGAAAAAGAAAACCATTTGTTTCCTTTCAAAGTAGGAAAGCTAGGGTAAGGTCGGCCAGTGCTGTTCAGGACTGGCAAGTAGCCGAGTGGAAAGACGTGGTTTCTCCGACGAGTGCAGGTTTGGACTTAAAAATGACTGTAAAACACTACGATTTTGGCGTACAAAACAAGAGGTCAATGATCCTACCCTTTTCCAGCAGACGTTCAAAAATGCCACCTCTTTGATGTTTTGGGGGTGTGTTGGGCCTTCTGGCATTGGTAAATTGGTAGTCTGTGGTAGAACCGTAAATGCAGAAAAATATGTTTGTTTATTACATGACAACCTTTTTGCCAATGTTGAATCGATGTATGGGACTGCTGATAGGCCTTTCATCATTCAGCAGGATAATGCACCCCCACATCGAGCAGCATACACAAAGATATATCTTTCTCTTCGAGGCGTTCCTGTTTTGCCATGGCCAGCACAAAGCCCTGACTTGAACATTATTGAAAATATATGGTTGATTATAGAAAACAAGCTTAATTGTGACCCAAGAGGTCCTCCAACAACCAAAGAAGAGCTTCAAACCAGAGTCATATCTGAATGGGACCGAATTCCACGGGATTTTATTGGCAAATTATACGAGTCTCTTCCACGAAGAATTTTGGCTGTAAAAAAGAAGCGTGGCTACCCAACGAAATACTGAAATAACTATAAATTCTTGTAGACTGTACCCAGAATTCCAGCTTGGTTTATTTTGGCAATGTTTATAGTTAATGACATATTAATTTCTAACGCTTAACTCAAGTGGTTGGTCAAAGAAACCGTAGGCAGTTTTCATACAGCAGAACATGGTGCCCTGTCCGCCATTTTGAAAATCACTAGGAGGTGCAATATTTTTGCTCACCAAGTGTACAAGTATTGGAGGCATGATCAAATAGCCAAGGTAAAGTATTGCCAGATGTGCCAGCATTACAACCTTGAGCACAGCGAAAAGTGACATGACCACAGACCAGAGCTAGCAATGGAAAATGAGAAAGTGAACGTGGGACATGAATATCCAAACGGCAAAGTTCTTGAACAATGAGGACCAGAAATAGTAGTTTGTGATGAAGGACCATTCGACACATGAGTGATTGAGAAGGAACATGAAAAGGCAAACCGTTATCAAGAGCAGAAATGGGAGACAGGGATAGGACAAGGGAAGAAATGCTAAGGGGCCATGCTAATATAGCGCCGACAGCAAGCGAAGTGAGAAAATTTAAAGGAATATGGAAGTGTCAGCTTCCGCTGAAAGGAATATGGAGAATGGAATATCTTGTAAATCAGCTCCGTCTGAAGGGTAACTTTCCTTGAATGAATTGTAATGAAATGAATCAAATGAAGAGCAAGTTATGAAAGTGCTGACAGTACATAGAATTTTCGAAAATTTAAGCGCAGATGGGGAGCTAGTGAAATTTTAGGGGAACTACAGCCCCCAAATCCTCCCCTGATACTGCAATCACTGGCGGGAGCTGAATAAAATATAGAACTATAGAGAGTTAAAAATAATTCCTATAATCATTGGAGTACTGGGAAAGATCTCAGTCAATTAAAGTCAAGATATAAATGCTTGGTAACTTAAAAGAAATGGACAACCGCATTTTTATCCTAGAATTTCCTTCAGAGTTTTGAGCTCCTTTGTAGCTATTATTGAAAGTATAAGCTGAGCTTTGTAATCGAGTATTAATTCCTTAGGATGTTATTGATAATTATGAAAATGATCTTACCAGTTATTGTGAATATCCGCATTTATTAAATGCCATTCCTATCAATATGGTGGAGGCAGAAAGTGAGTTTGTAAAGCATGAATCAAGGTACATAAATCATTGACAATATCCTTAAAGGGGAAGTTCGGTCTAAAACTTAAATTTTATATGTTGTAGAGAATGTTGTAAAACCCCATGATCTGAAATATTTTTGCTCTTACTTGCGTACTTTTCCAAATATTCCAAGTTGTTTCTCGTCAAAATCGACCTCGTGTTAGGCCGCCCCGCGCCATTCAAAACTTTTCGAAGCAAGGAAGTGGTTGTTGCACTGAAGTCATCACGTTCAAAAACACACTAAATCCTAAGGTTCCGGTACCAAACTATGTGTAATCTTTACCTTAAGATTGAAAATAAAGTAAATTGATAGTTGCGCGTATTTCAGAAGACAGCGATGTTGCAGTTAGCTGAGTCAGGAGAGTTAGTAGTGCTTAAAAATATCCACATAAATCCTTGGAAATGGACACTAAATAGCAGTTGCTAGAGAGTAATATCAATATTTGGAGGTTGACTTTCATATCAAATCAGAATGTTCTAGTGATGGTGAAACCAAACAAAAGAGCAAAGACTCCTCAACGAAGCAACAGTGAATGCGAAAGACATGGTTAATTTGACAAAAAGTAAGTAGGGAAATCAAATCGTTAAATACGATCATTGAAAAACATATGTTACCACTTTCAAAATTATAGAAAGAGAAAACGTGGTTTCAACAATCTAAGAGGGGATAATTTAAATCTCAATATACATTATTCCCCACTTACAGAGATACCATTTGAGTAGAATTAGTTTTTGTACCCATTCAACTATGCATCCTATTGCCAAGCTATTATTTAGAACAGTATCGCAGAATAGGGACAGAATCTCTTTACTTTATAGCTTCAAGGAGCAGAAAAATTTGTCTTTCAAAGTAGGTACTCAAATTCTGACATCCTTCATCTCCATCTGGCTTTACCTACGACGGAATAATTTTCGGGTATATGCAAGTAATACTTAAGGTACCAGCGCTTTTCTGCAAAATTGTAAGTACACAGAGTCTTTCATAACTTAGATAAGATGTGATCTGCTGATTCTATACGAATTTTTTTCGCTATTACGCTCTTTGCTACCTGTCAAAATAGGAGTTATGGTCAGGTTTTGCTACCGCATAGTTCACCTAAAGGGTATATTCAGCCTTACATATTTGTAAATGTGTCTGAATAGCAAAAAAAGTCGTTTTTAGGTCACAAATGCGGGAGTATTCTTCTCAAAATACACATAGTTTGGTACCGGAACCTCAGGATTTAGTGTGTTTTTGAACGTGATGACTTCAGTGCAACAATCACTTCCTTGCTTCGAAAAGTTTTGAATGGCGGCCTAACACGAGGTCGATTTTGACGAGAAACAACTTGGAATATCTGGAAAAGTACGCAAGTAAGAGCAAAAATATTTCACATCATGGGGTTTTACAACATTCTCTACAACATATAAAATTTAAGTTTTGGACCGAACTTCCCCCTCAACAACATTTATGGAAAATGGCATTTTGCGTTGTTTATAATAAGCATAGGCTACTAGAATGTGAGTGTGGTGTCCTTTTACACTAGCCAAGACTCCCAATATCGGCCTGCAAAAGTTAAGTGGAAATGTTGAGGGAGGACGTCTGTTTGCAATGCTGACTAAGACAGTTCATACTATTTTTATCTCAAAGATTTATATAATATAAGATTCTAGGATACGATACCATTTACTATTTAGGGGATTTGCAGATATTTTCAAAAATTTCTATGTTTTATGAATATGTTCTACAGAAACATTGCCCTGGTGGCAGTAGCATGTGAGAGGATCCTTGAGCAGGTGTGGAGGGTTGTAGTAAAGGAATTTATCAACAGCCTTGAACAAGGTACCGCAGCTAACAGCAAGGTACCATCACTATAGACCAAACCGATCGATATTCAAGCGCCGATCCAGCCCAATATCTGACTTACACTCTGTGGCCAGAAGTTGGCAGTTCAGGCGTGGTCTCCGTGTGGTCTCGGTGTTGTCTCGGTGTGGTCTGGGATCCTCTCAAGTCCTATCTGCACTACACAAACCATCAAATCTTAGTTTTTCCTGTTCGTTTAATAGTTCCACTAGATAAAGGTTAGTAAGAAAGTCAGGGAAATGCATCCAGTCAACTAATTTGACACCAATGACTAAAGGAGTTTAATGGAGTTGGAAAGTACAATCTTGGATCAATCTACAGAGGCGGATCCATTGTGCCTTCCGTACCTTACAGAAGGCAGCTATTGTGTCTCAAACTGGAATAAGTTGCCTGGATTTTCGGAACTGTGTATCTGCTCTTATATATTCGAAATCGTCTATCTGCTCTTTCCATACCCGCCTCAAACAATGAATCCCTGTGTACCTTCATACCAATTATATAGAAGCGCCGAAAGCGCTAGATATCTAGCTCCGCAGTTTTCCTAGTATACAAAGTGAGGCAAATTTGCGAACGGCAGCCATTTGCATTAGTGGCAAAAAGTGAAGTTCCACGTAAAGAGTTCTTATGGAACTTGAATGGCTGGCCAAACTCTCTTGAAGTATGGTAAGTTCTCGTTATTAATACTCCCTCATGCTATTTTCAAGGAAATTAATCGCTTTCTTAGGAAAATAAGAAGTTTTTCGCTATTTTGTCTTAATCTAGAAGCCTATTACTAGAGGTACATTCATTCGTTTTCCAGATAATAATCTCAATATTTGAAGGTATTTGGGCCAGAGACTAAATTATCTGAGTTATTATGACTTCAACGAACAATGCTTTTTATTTCAGATAATGCCAAAACACGCCTGGTGGTGCGGAAGAAGACAATTCAAATCGTGCATCTATGTTAAAATAAGTACTAAGGCCAGGCAAGAGGGCCTAGGCCGGAAAGAGGTAGAGTGCGTTAGATGGATTTTGAGCTTATGTTCTTATCACTGTTTCAATTCCATCCGGTAAAGTAGCCAAGCACTGTCTTTCTCAAATATCTTGTTGGATTCCATTCGAGATGGTCTTCAATATGTAGATTACAATGTTATTTACATTCCTTTGAATAGAACAAGTTTTGTGGATTGCTGGCGAATATCAATTTTACCTTTCAGGAGAAAATTTTGGTGTACTCTTTTCCGTATGTCAACAGTCGGATATTTATGTACTTTTCAATGCTTTTCTTCACCAATTGACTGGAATGCATATCTTCCGTTAGTGATTCATGTTCAAGATCATGCTCATTAAGTTCAGGAAACAAGTTATCCCAGAATAGGTCTTGCTATATAAGATGAAGTGTTAGATGAAGTGTTAGATGAAGTGTTATGGTCTTAAGATTAAAAACAATGACAATGGGTGTCGTTCCAAACTTCTCACAAAGTTATCGGATTCCTTTCGGCCTAGGCGTAGTTACTGCTAGATTTGTTTTGCCGTGGTTTGGAGATATTTATTTTGGCAAATTCGGCATCAACTGAAACTATATTTATAGTTTTTGGAGGTTATACTTCATCCAGCAAAGTGATTTCTAGCCAAAATTCCTTCAAATAGCTTAAAGTATCGAGAAGTCGAATGAACGCACTTGTCGTTCTGCCAAAAGCTTCTAACTTCCGTTGCAAATAAAGTTCTTATTTTCCGAACAAACCATTTTATTTCCCTGTAGTATGAAAGAATAGTAATAACTATTACTTATCATATTTCAAAAGAATATGGCCAGTCAAATCCATAACATTCGCGTCTAATATATTAAGTTATATAACAGCTCCGTATGCAGAACTTGACATTTTGCCACTAATGCAAATAGCTGCCGATTTCAAATTTGCCTCACTCTGAGTCCCAGAGTTAGATATATCTAGCGCATTCGGCGCTTCTATATCATTGCTTCATACTGATTGATCAATCTTCCTAGTCTTTCAAGAATAATCAGGGGGAACTCAAAGTCACAAAATCTCTAATTGATCACTACTCAGCGAATCGCCCTAGTGATACCTCCTCTTGTGGGGTAATAAAAGTTGGAATAACCGATCACTACGTCGCTTACAGAATTAGGAAAATGAAGGCTAGGTTTAAAAATTTCAGGGAGCAAAACGTGCCTCACAGAATGCAATATACTGCAGAATTTCGAAATCTAAAAAAGTATGATAGCGAGGCGTTTCTCCATGAACCATAGAGCGTTGATTTTCAGAGTGCAATCTCCACCTCCTAAGACGATCCAAATCTAATGGCCAATAACTTCTACAATCACTTCCTATCAATCCTAGATTTCCAGGCACCTCTGAAGAGAGGTAGTGCAAGGCAGAGACCAGCTCCTGCTCCATGGCTCTCTCCCAAAATCAGGAAGTTAATGCACAATAGGGATAAGTACAAAATTTTAGCCAAGAAAAACCAAATGATGTGGCCCAGGTATAGAAAACTTCGCAATAAAGTCACAGCTGAACTGCATAGGTCAGTAGAGGTTTATTACAAGGGCTTGGTTGATGAAACCTCCCATAATCCCAAATATATCTGGAAAACAGTCAACAAAGTTTTGAATAAGGATAAAGCTACAATGGCCGCCAAAATTAGTTGGAACAGTAGCGTGGAATTGCCAGGAAATAGATATTTAACGCTTCATAGTCGTATTTCACACAAACAGCCCCCCTTCCCCCCTGAAACAATATTGAGAAGAAGGGGGAATATGTCCCAGGAGTTTGGTGCACTTGGTCAACTTGGATCTCAATTTTTCTTCTTTTCCTAGCCATATTACAACATTGTATAGGGGGGAGGGGAGATAGCGTATAGAGATAAGAAGCATGGTGTTCCAAGAGTTTTGGCCGCCATTGTAGAACGTTTCCTTCCTCTGTAACTTTCAATGGTGAACACTAAAAAAAGCCAAGCGATATTGCAGAAGCTTTCAATGATCACTTTGCTACAATAGGCCCTAAATTAGCTACTAAGATAAGAAGTGAGGCTGCAGATGATCATTTACAGTATCTACCTGCAGATTCTCACCTACTGTACCTCCCTTCGATTTTAGAAAAGGTGATGAGCATCCTCTTAATAGAGAAATAAATAAATTCAAATGCTCGAAATCTCCTGGACATGATAAAATCCCAGTAAAAGTGATAAAGGACGCCGTTGATATATCAGCCAAGCCACTGGACGCAATTTTCAATTCTTCGATGGAAGAGGGTCTCTTCCCGGAGGCCTGGAAACTAGCTAAGATAACCCCGATTTACAAGTCAGGGCAGAAAGCCGACTTACGTAACTATAGATGGCATTAATTAGCTCGTAAGCTATATAAATATCTGTATATCTTAGCCAACTTTAAAGAAAGTGTTAATAATAATAATAATAAAAATAATAATAATAATAATAATAATAATAATAATAATAATAATAATAATAATAGACCAATCCCTCAGCTCCCAAAGCTATTTCAGAAAATTGTATACGAACAAGTTTCAACGTTCATGAAGGAAATGAGCTTTTCTCAAAATGCAAGCATGGCTTTTGACAACTCCATAGGACAGTTACGTCAGTCCTTGGTGTTACAGACTAGTGGCTTTCCAGCACTAATAGAACAATGGTGAGCAAAAGTGTCTTTTTAGATCTTAAACAAGCCTTCGACACAGTGGACCAAGATCTACTTATCTCGAAATCACCTGCCTATGGAATTACTGACGGGGGCTCATCAGTGGTTCTCATCCTACCCAGAGAGGAGAGAACAACATTGCCAAATTAGTGGAGTAAGACCGAGTCTTAGGGTTGTACAACGCAAGATACCTCAGGGGTCATGTCTTGGGCCCTTTTTATTTATCATTTATGTAAATGACTTTCTGCACTGTCTTAGCATATCTTCCCCAAGCATGTACGCAGATGATACTACTGTGACATATTCGGCAGAGGATATTGGAGCTCTCTGTGACGATTTAAACGAGGAATTAGCCAACATCTCAGTGTGGATGCCAAGCAATAAACTTACTCTTAACGCTAATAAATCCGAATTCCTGATCGTAGGTCATAAAAGGCAACTTAATAGTATCCAGCAACTGGTGCAATTAAAGATAGGCGATGATTTAGTGAGAAAGGTCCTGAAAGTAAAATATCTTGGGCTAGAAGTAGATGAAAATTTAACTTGGAATGAACAATACAAAGCTCTCAAGTACAAAATTAAATGTAGGCCATCCTCAATTCGTAAACTAGCAAATATTTTACCTCAAACCAAGCTAGAACAGGTCTACAGAGTCCTTGTTGGATCTCACCTACCATATGGAAACAAACTATTGGGTAGCTCATCTGATACAAAACTGGATCACTTAGGCATAGTTTAGACAGCGCATTTTGAGCGGAGCGAATTAAATTACTGTCCTTCAAAAAATCTAAATTTCATTTAAATTCGCTCATAATTCGCTGTGTAAATCCAAGAGCGAATTGAATTATTAAATTCGCTCATAATTCGCCCATGAGAGCGAATTATCAGCGAATTTAATAATTCGATGCACTCTTGGATTTAGACAGCGAATTATGAACGGAGCGAATCAAATAGAATAATCAAAGATCATGAATGATAATTGTGATTTCTGGTGATTGTAAAGAAGTGCGCGTGCGCAGGAGAATCTGTGAAACGTTTAAAATGGCGGGAATGAGACAGTCCAACGCGAAGGAGGAAGATAGCATCGAGAGCACATCTGCAACTATTTGCCGTACTAAGGACCGACAAGATCATATACGGGCGCAGACATGATCCACTAATGCACCGGATCAATTAAAAAAACTGAAAAATATAGATTCTGATACTTCTATTTCATGGTCTAAAATAGGACAGAATAAAGTTATGAGAAGAAGAAATATACTTCATGATCATATCCACTACCGTGTTTCGCAAGTTCTGCGCAGCGAACTTGCCTGAAGCACAGTGGAAGTGCAGAGCCCTTTTGTAAACAGGATGATCACAGCCTTTCGCTCGATATCGTATGGAAATGTCTGGATTCACCCTTGCACATTAATAAGTGCATTGTTTCCATATGATATTTGATTGTTTCAAGCTGGGCACGTGATATATTTACTAAAATTAGACCTTATGCGACTAGTCTGGCGTTAGTATGGAGTGTGTCTGGCATTAGTTTGGAATGTGTCTGGCATCAGTCATGATGGAAATGAATTCGAACTAAACAATCGTTTATGACGCAATGCTTTGTGTTGGTTATAATTTGCATAAGTCTTACGTTACTCGATGAAAGTTATGGATTTATCAAAGGTGCTATCAAATCCAGTCAGGCTGTGATCGGAGAGGTAGAGAGACGTAGTGATCTGAGGAAAGCTCGCGAGATTTTTGCAGGGGCTTCGAGTTATTTGAGCAATATGCTAAGTGATGTTCAATATTAGCGTTAAAATTAAAGTCTTCCAACGTTTCCTCTGAGTCTTGTAAGGACCCGCTAATCTTCAGCAATTAGGCCTTAGGTTCAGTTAGATGTAGATTAAAGGAATATTCCATATGATCCTTCTGAACTTCTATCGCATGGGTAGAAGTCCATGCGGTGATTTTCTGTCATCATCGACGTAACTCATGACCTACTACATGTTCGAGGAAATCATAAAGTGCGTGAAAGCCGAAGTGAAACAGTTGCGGGTGATGAGTTACGACGAGTTGTTACATGTGTTTTTTTTAAAGAAACCGGTTCATAAGAAACCTAGTACTAGACAAGACAATACTTTACGTATTGTTTTCGTTATCACTGCAAATTTTTTCATTCACGTAAGAAGCTTTAAGGAAACTTTTAGAACTAAAATGCGGCCAAAAATTAAGAAACTTAATTTACTGGTTGTTTCTCTTGGGAAACAGAGTATAACATCTTCCAGGAATAAAAGAAGAATTTTAATTACAACTTTGGTTATGAAACATGAAAAGGGTGTGGCTAGGGTGTGGTCATATTGCTTGCAGGTCACGCCCTTTGTTTCTATTATTGGATTCGATCTACTCAAGTCCTAGATCCGTCCCTGAAGATAATCGAACTTCACAGCCTGTAGATATGGAGGAAGATGAAAGTGAATGAAGTGCGGAGGAAGGAATGCAATTGCTTGGGAAAGGGCAGCAGATTGAGTTTGAAACTGAGTCTTCAGCAGCAAGAAGCAAAATGAGAAGAAAGGCAGGCAGGAAAGCAATAGAAGCCGATAGAAGCAGCTGAAGAGGTTGTAGATGCTATTTGTGAAAATTAGACCTATCGTAAAAAACTAATATCTACGAACAACAAAGCTTTTAAACAAATTGAAATCTACACAGAAGTAGCTTCGCAAGTTAAAGACAGAATGCAAGAGCGTCAAAAGTATTTGAATTCAGCCAAGAGCAGACACGTAATAAGTTCAAGTCATGCATTTCCGCATGCAAAAAAGCTTCAATGACAAGGAGAAATGGGTCAGGAATAACAAATTTCATGCAGCATCTTCCAGCATGGCTTCAGAAATTATTTTTCTACGTGGAAACTAGAGACTCCTGTAATCCAGACCTAGAAGTTGAACCCTCATTTCCCGACTCTGCAAAAAGAAGTGTTGAAGATAAATCAAGTTCTGCTGAAGAACATGAAGGAAGTACCTACAGAATACCAAGGAATAAAAAAGAGATTGTATGTTCCAGTCCCTGCAAAGAGGAAGAAAGAAACACCTAGTGAACTTTTAAAAGAAGCTGTGCAAAATTTTAACAACCTTGCATCACATGATCCAACAGATGCTCTTCTGGCATTTTTTAAGGAAGAGAATGAGAAATGCCGGGTTCATGAACGTGAAATGGCAACAATGCAAATCCTAGACAAGTAAGCACTTCAAATACAAGCTGGATCTCATTTTTGGATTCTCCTTTTTATAACAAACAATAGAATGGATATAGACAATATGACTGGTTTATGATTTAGGAATCTGCAAAAGGATCAGTCCAGGAAATGATAATGTTTTCTTGTCTGAGTACACAGTTTTAAGTCATAGAGCTAAAATAAAATAAATGCAAATAAACAAAAAATCAACTTGAAGTTTTCCTTTTCATATTTCTCTGGTCCCCTAGAATTTATGGTTCCTTAGACAGAAATTATAAAGAGAGAAACCAATTTCCTTAATTTATTGGCATTTAACAATACTTCTTCCTATACTCCTCTCCCAGAATTTTAACAAATATGAGTTGCAGGATGAACTCAACAAGCAATAGCAATTATCTTCAAGAAACAGGTAAATATTGTCTTTAAAGGGGAAGTTCGGTCCAAAACTAAAATTTGATATGTTGTAGAGAATATTGTAAAACCCCATGATCTGAAATATTTTTGCTCTTACTTGCATACTTTTCCAGATATTCCAAGTTGTTTCTCGTCAAAATCGACCTCGTGTTAGGCCGCCACTCAAAACTTTTCGAAGCAAGGAAGTGGTTGTTGCACTGACGTCATCACGTTCAAAAACACACTAAATCCGAAGGTTCCGGTACTAAACTATGTGTATTTTGAGAAGAATACTCCCGCATTTCTGACTTAAAAGCAACTTATTTTTACTACCAAGACCAAATTAAGAGTACTTAAGACTAAAAATAAGGCAAATCTGATAGTCGCGCGTATTTCAGAAGACAGCGATGTTGCAGTTAGCTAAGTTAGGGGAGTTAGTAGTACCTAAAAATATCCACATAAATCCTTGGAAATGCACACTAGAGAGAAATATCAACATTTGGAGGTTGACTTTCATATCAAATCAGAATGTTCTAGTGATGGTGAAACCAAACAAAAGAGCAAAGACTCCTCAACGAAGCAACAGTGAATGCGAAAGACATGGTTAATTTGACAAAAAGTAAGTAGGGAAATCAAATCGTTAAATACGATCATTGAAAAACATATGTTACCACTTTCAAAATTATAGAAAGAGAAAACGTGGTTTCAACAATCTAAGAGGGGATAATTTAAATCTCAATATACATTAGTCCCCACTTACAGAGGTACCATTTGAGTAGAGTTAGTTTTTGTACCAATTCAACTATGCATCCTATTGCCAAGCTATTATTTAGAACAGTATCGCAGAATAGGAGCAGAACTTCTTTACTTTGTAACTTCAAGGAGCAGGCAAATTTGTATTTCAAAGTAGATACTCACATTCTGACATGCTCCATCTTTGTCTACATACGACGGAATAATTTTTGGGTATTTGTAGGTAATGCTTAAGGTACCAGCGCTTTCCTATAAAATTGTAATTACTTAGAGTCTTTCATAACTTAAATACGATGTGATCTGCTGATTCTATCCGAATTTTCTTCGCTACCACGCTCTTTGATACCTGTCAAAATAGCAGTTACGGTCAGGTTTTGTTACCGCATATGTCAACTAAAGGGTTTTTTCAGTCTTACCTATTTGCAGTTGTGTCTGAATAGCAAAAACAGTTGTTTTTAGGTCCCAAATGCGGGAGTATTCTTCTCAAAATACACATAGTTTAGTACCGGAACCTTCGGATTTAGTGTGTTTTTGAACGTGATGACGTCAGTGCAACAACCACTTCCTTGCTTCGAAAAGTTTTGAATGGCGCGGGGCGGCCTAACACGAGGTCGATTTTGACGAGAAACAACTTGGAATATCTGGAAAAGTATGCAAGTAAGAGCAAAAATATTTCACATCATGGGGTTTTACAATATTCTCTACAACATATCAAATTTTAGTTTTGGACCGAACTTCCCCTTTAACCTTTTTCAAAACATAAATAGAACAGAAAAGAAATTCGTTGAATTTTCAATTGCAAATGAAGTTTCCTAATTCACACCCTGTCCATGCTTTTCGTCCCACAACTTGTTTTTCAAGTGGTCTCTCACTTACTGGGCTTTTCCTAAGTCATCAGGACGTTTTCTGTACTTTGTCATGTCCAGCAGATCACACACATCACTTCTTCATCTTCTTTATGTCTTACTTACATCATATGCTATATTCCATGCAGTTGGGCAGTCATAATCCATTTCAATGCAAGCACTGTGTAGAGTGATGCAAGCAAGGGACATAATTTTCATAGTTGCAACCTCAGACTCATTTTTGCGCTGGAGAACTCGCCAGCGCCCTTTCAGTTGCCCAAACTCCCCCTCTACCACCATTCTTGCTCTGCTCAAGCGGTAATTGAAGTATCTTT
Organism: Mastigias papua; assembly: GCA_964019165.1. Taxonomy (NCBI): domain Eukaryota; kingdom Metazoa; phylum Cnidaria; class Scyphozoa; order Rhizostomeae; family Mastigiidae; genus Mastigias; species Mastigias papua. The sequence goes on from OZ025287.1 coordinate 152,503, forward strand.
GTTGCTCAGTAAGAGTGATACTTCCATATGGCTTCATTAACCATGGTAAGAAAGGGAAAGCTGAGTCTCCTACTAGTGTTGGGTAGATTTCAACGCCGTCATCTTCTTTGTAATAGCAGGGTATGAGAGATTCATTCTTTATTTTATGGACTAGACCTGTTGACTGCAGAATCATTGCATCATGGCTACTCCCAGGATAGCCACTACTAGCCCACATAAATAGGTACTTTGCATCCACAATAGCCATGACAACTATAGAATAAAAATTTTTAAAGTTGTGGTATTCTTTGCAACTCTCAGGGCCACCATCTGGACATTTTATTGGCAAATAGCAGCCATCTACTGTCCCCAAGCAATACCGAAATTGCCATTCCTGATCAAATTCTTTCAATTTTTTCTTAAAGCTTCAAAGGTTTTTTGCATACTTTTCCCAACAAACTTTTCCAATAGACTGCTTGTAATGGTATGGCATACCTCTTTTAACAATCAGGCACACAGTTGCAGTTCCTAATCCAGCAAGTTATCCCACTGTATGCAGGTAATCACCTCTGACAAGTCTGTACAAGCAAACAGCAAGCCTGATCCTGGAAGGCACTGGTTCCTCCGCTACAGTTCCCTTTGATAAAGTTGGTTCTACTTCATGTAATATATATAGAAATATAGCTTTTGTCACACGAAAGTTTTGTTTAAAAGGTTTATCATTGAATGTATTCCAAACAATATTCCACCACCCCTGGGTTCGTGGCAACCGCTTGCACCTTCTGGTTATTGGTCTCCTTATACAAGATATTTGGTAAAAGGCCATCAGCACAAGCTGATACAGAGTTAACATAGTTGTCATTCTCATCCTTCGAATTATCTTCATCATTAATCTTTCTCTCATCTTATGCTTACAATAATTTTGTTTCCGAAAGTTGTTCATCAACGATATTTGCAAAAACATATTCAACAAGCCAACAGATTGTTACGTCACAGAAATTAATGAGAAAATACAAATTGCGCGCTACAATGGCCACGGTCAAATAATGTCTCGTTCTCACGACACTCACTATTCGAATCGCTTGCAATTCAATCCCGTCTAACACGGGTAAAAAATTATATTCGCTCCTACGGCGCTGTAAGGGCAAATTTAATTGTATTTAATTCGCTCCGCTCAAAATGCGCTGTCTAAACTATGCTTTATAGCATCTCCAAGATAGGGCTCGTACGCTAATTGAAAATGCATATTCAAAGGACGGGTGGGTGTGCAATTGGCTATCAGTCCTTAACCTTGCTAAATATGATAAGGCTGTAATGGCATATAAGATATTTAATAACTTATGTCCTGGCAGTCTTTATGGAAAATTCACCATGAGATCTCAGATATCTGCATGTGAGACAAGAAACTGTCATGATATCAACGTCCCAAAGCAAAACATAGAATTTTCCAAAAGAAGTTTTCACTATTCCACCGTAAATTGTGGAATGAGATACCTCTCCCAATAAGAAATAGTCCCACAATTTCCGCATTCAAACGAAACCTAAAATCGTACTTACTACACTAGCAACCAGCAACTTCCCAAAAGCACGGTACCTAGGAAGAGCAGCATTTATTTACTTTTAAGTCGTATATAATAGTCTTCATTGTTTAAGTTTTATTTTAACATACATAAATGTATTTTAATTAGTATCACTATGTATCATCGCTGATTTATTGTAAAATGCTTGTGTATTTTAATCTAAACCAATATGTATTATCGCTGATAAGGACCCGTGGATAAATATTGAGAATGAATGAATGAATAAATCGTTTTCGCTCAACACGTATTGAAGTTTAATAATTTATGCGGAGCAAGTGCTGTGGGGCAGATCGCATATATTATCAAGCTGGCCGCGCAGCTTTTCATAATAGATTTTGAGACTGATTCTGGTCTTATTGTTCTAAGGAGGGGTTGTGTAGCAGATCAGGATTAACCAAAGACAAAGGATATCTGCCTTACAAATTCCTTACAACTGCCCTACAACTGCCTCACAACTGCCGCACAACTGCCGCAGAATTTCCACGAGTGAACCTGAGTGAATCAAGTGGATTTGCTTAAGCACCATAGCCTCACTTGGAGAGTGATATGGGAAGACTGCGCAACCATTGGGGAAGCAAGCAAAGCTGTGAAAGTGTACAATGGACTTATTGAGGAAAATTGAAAAGCTCATTGACACTAAGAAATCAGACCTACTTAGAGAACTTTAAAAGTCTGTTGGTACTACAGAACTTCACTACAGCACGAAAACTTTCGACGGAGGAGTTGAAAAAGCTATGCCATACTGCTCCCTGCTCCAGGATAACATTTTTTGTGCGAGGTAGCTCATTGCTGCATCATTCCCTAGCTGAGCAATAAATATTCCTTAATGTTTTCACGAATTATATCACGAAATTGTACTCGAATAGTGGAATAGTGTGGCTGTGGAATAGTGGTACCTGGAATGATTTGTTTTTCTTTCTGGTTTTGTTCAATCTTGTTATGTTTATTAGTTTTAGCTTTTGCTTGGCTACGGATGCTGTGTTTATGTTTCAATATAAATTGTACGTAGGTTACTGATAGAAATAAAATCTGAAATCTAAAAATCAGTATAATTTCTGTTTGCTTGCTTGCACATTGCTTAAAAGGCATTTCCTGTCTCAGTTTATTCTGCCCTTGGCTTGTTTTGTTGGATTTCCTATATTGTAGTGTATTTATCCAGAGTAAGTGGTAATTGTAATTCCCTGTATACTGCAATATCTGTGACTGTCTCTGACAATGAAAAACTGTTCTTGACACTCAGAGCACTTATGTCAACTGAGCTTTATCATAATGCCTCCTTCTATGCATCACACCAACATTTCTTATCCTTACTGACAACGCAGCAAACAGTTGAATATATTAGCAGATTTTTTCAGCTATCCTATAGCCTTTAGGTTAGTGACTTGGTGAATACATCATGGTGTAAGTACTGCCAGCTAGTGCAACTGGAGGCATTGAACAATTTTCAGGTAAAAGGATGCAGACCATTTGTTTGGTTATTGGCATTAGCTAGTGCTATTGGTATTGCCATACACTCTCTGTATACAGAAACTGAAAGTATTGCATCTGCAAATTATGCAGTCAACATGTTAAATGCTTTAATTAAGCCTCAAAACTCCAGAAGCTGCACATTCACTAATACATTTGCTATAGACCCACTATGCTGGGTCTTCTAAAGATGTTAATCCTTCATTTCAACCAGATCACATTGTACCAGTATCTTTGCAATAGTTTGGGACCTGCTCTTGATACTGGTTCATATTTGAGTGTAGAGAAAATCCACTCTATTCTGATGCAGAATAGAATCTACTAATATATTCAACTCTATTCAGGTCACAAATTTGAAGACCAAGGTTTCTGCATCCTTGGTGTCTTCTAGCTTTAATATAGGCAAGATCTGTTTCCCTGTTGCAATACAATACAATCAATGTTCCTACTTGATGAAAAAGGTAATTGATAAAGTTCCCCTTCCTTTCTGTCTGATCTTAGGCCTGAAACAATTTTAGAGGATAATTCTACAAATACTGAAGACATAGGTATTAGTGTTTTTGACAACACAGCACCTCTGAACAGAAAATCCAAAATATGAAATTTGCAACAATATCTGGAGCAGTACTGTATGGGGAAAATGGAAGTTTTCTCTTTTTGGTTTGAAGTTCATAAATTGCTTCAATACTCTAAACTTTTTCATGGTGCCTTCTACTTGCCTTGTGTAATTTATGGTCACCAGGCTGGTGCCAATTCATCTAAAGTAGACAAACTAATTGTATGTCCTTTCATAGACTGGTCCAATGCAGTAGCAAGGTTCAAAATGCATACAAAATCAAGCATCCATCAAACTGCATTATGAACCATGCAAACCTTCTTTAGTTTGAAATTAATTTTAATAGAGATATTCCATAATAAAGTACTAAATGATACTATCTGCAAGAATAGGTTGAGGTTATGTATAATCATAAAAACTGTTCTCTATTTTTTGCAACAGAAAATATACCATTCTGTTGTCACAGGGATAATTCCAAATACTTTGAGATGATAGACACTGGCAGCTTTCAAACTCTCCTTAATTTCACAGTTGAAAGTGATGGTGTAATTTTCAAAGAACACTTTGATACTTCCCCAACAAATGCCATTTACTGGTCAAAGTCTACCCAGGATGACATATCTTGCTGTGCAGGAGTAATGAACAAAAAATAATTTCTGAAATAAAACTATCCTAACACTTCTCCATACTCTCTGATGAAGTCACTATCCGCTCAAATAAAGAGCAAATGCATGTTGTTTTCAGCACTATCTGATAATAGATTGTGTAGTACATACGTTTCACTTAGATACTGAAAACTGTTGGGGCTAATGTTATGATTAACCTAGCAATATGGTATGGGAGGTATTCTATTCAAACTCTTCAAATAATTTCCCTTGCTATTTGTATCTATTTGACACCTTGTTTAGCAACATACTGCATTCCTTCTGTGGAAATTAAAGAGATTGCTAATAGATGCTTATAAGACAGGAACTTTCTATTGCACATCTGTCATTTAAGAGCCATGCCCATTTGTAAGGCAGTCAGATTTTTCCCTATACCTGCACCTGAATCTAGGATAGTGATTGATGAGTGTCCAGACCATTTATTATCCAGGATTAATGCAAAGGGGCTGCCAAGATGCTAGCTATGTTACTTGCTTGGCTCATTACTTTGGGAGCTGTGCCTGAAGTTTAGGAGGTATCAATTGGTGATCAGTACAGTAGAATCCCATTGTGCTGGATTCTCAAGGGAGATTGGAAATTGGTCCCAGTTAATGAATGTCGTAATTAACTGAGTCTGTCAATAAGTTGGAGTGAATCCAAGGGGAATGAGAAATCATTCCAACTAAGTGAAAGTCTGGCTTATCCATGGTAAGACTTAACAGATTTAACTGTATTGTGATAGAGATGATATCCTTCTTTGAGGGCACACTGAGGCCCTATTCATACAGAAAAGATGATAAGTGGGCAGGTAATATCTGGGCTTCTTAGTTGTTTCCTCATGGTACAACTACTTTGTCCATTTACTTCTGCCCCTTTCTTGCAGAAAAGGAACATTGTGGACTTTTATGCCTGGACCTTTACCAGCAAAAGAAAATCATGTAGATTTTGTTTATAAGGAATCTTCTATTTGCTGGGCCTCACAAAGATTTCAGTTCTTGACACCTTCACTTTCTATTAGGTAATAATACTATATCTTTTGATGGAATGCACCGGGTGACTGCACACACAAATGCAAATTAAACATATATGAAGCCTCTTCCAAGATTGCTGAGGCAATATCTCTATCACATGACCCACTTGAATCAAAAGAGAGTCACATTAATGCAAAAATTAGGGCCTTTGGCCTCGAAATCAAACAGAACATGATGTGATGCATAATACTAAGCACTAATGAACACCTCAATGCTTTATATGCCCCTCAAGCACATTGCAGCACCACTAATACCTGTGAACATGCATTATACAAACAGTTGATATCAGCAATGTTCCAACAAAATAGAAAAATAATAATTAATATAACTGAAAACCATGCAAAGCAGATGCATGATATAAGCTCAAAATTATCTGAGAGGCTCTAATACTGCTCAAAGGGAAACTTCCAATTCTGGTTAATGTCTTATCCAAGCAATAAAATTTCATCTATTTAGGGCAATATAGTAAAATGGCAAATTATTGCTGAATTCATATTCAGAAAATATTATGCTCAAAGTACTGCACCTTTATAAAAAAACATGGATTACAAAGTTATTCTTTTAGCATGATTCCTTGATTGAATAGAAACTGTTAACCGATGAGAGTCCATTCTGACTCCTCTACTTTCTGGTTTACTGGTGTCCCCACTACATAATATTTCGGAGTTTCCCACCCTAAAAACTCTTATTCGGGCGCCCTACCAGCAATATTTGGAAATGCTGACTCCCAGTACATCATGATCAGGAAACTAAACGTTGACTGACTATATTTATCATTGCATGGATAGCATCAAAATCCTCATCCTCTATTATGACCTGAATACTAGTAACCCTTGGCAAAATTTCCAACTCCTATCTATTCCTACATCATGTACTATAAAGCTTTTTCAAATTCCAACCCCATCCTCCACCCCCCTCCAACCTACAAGTGGAACTTGGATAGGATAGTATAGTTTAATTCATCAACCCAACCAATACTGTTACAACAAGCCCAATGCAAATGCTCGATAAACGTAAGATAATTACCTGGCAGGGAACCAAATTCATTGCACTGCACCATTAAATATCATGAGACTGGAATGGAGCTCAATAATCAACCACCGGAGATGATCCAAGCCTTGAGGTTTAGTCGTTACTCCTTTCATACCATAGTGCAAACATTCGGTATCCTCAACAAAGACTCTCTCAGACCCTCATTATCAGAATATTTCCTTCGAGACATAGGCATTGATGGAGAAAACACGCAGAAGCCTGTCAGTATGACTTCTCTCTACTGTCTAAAGGAGTACTGCAAGAGGATTCGCCATTACTCACGCTGAGTATGATGTTCTGCTCCTCCGCGGAAGCAACAACCTGGCTCTTCCATTACAGTCAACTTTTCGATGCAAGGTTACTTATGCTTATTTTGCGGCAGTCAGCGCACTTTTTGATTTGCTTTCAAATTTCAGCGTAGGACAACTCTAATACTGATTGGTTGATTTAAACTGACTGCCTCTCCCGCCAAGCTGACTGCCGCTCGGAATGAAGCTAGACGACTACGCAGAGCCAGAGTAAAATTTGGGACAGGGAGAACGAGAAACGAGAACTAAGCTCAAGAAATCGAGCTACTCCACATTTGAACAACGGTCACTTTTCCATTGCCAAGAGAAATAATTATGGAAATATCTAAATGTAAAACTATATTAATGTAATTCATTTCAACGTACTCCACTTCACAAATGGACAATCTGACTGCAGCTAGAGCGTACGTCGCTGTAGTCTGAATCCGCGCTAGCAGCACTAATTGGAAAACAAAGCTATCAAAGAAAAAGTTATCTAAAGCAGAACTGCAACCCATACCAGCATTTCTTAAATTATTTAAAATACTATTCATTCATCATTATAGTTTAATATATGTATTGTAAAATAATATATTTATCTAAGAACTAAGTAATACTATTTCTACTTTTGGGTACGACCTTAGACTGATTGGGTATTTATTCAATTCCATATCAAAAGAATGGAAAACTTGATCGAACTGAGGTAAAAACCCCAACCCAAGCTTAATACCCATGTTCATCTCATCTACTAATTAAAACCTTTTGGCGTATAATTTTTGCTCGTTATAAGACTATACTCAGACAATTAGAGACAGTTGACTACTGGCTTGCTATATGATTGACTATGGTAAATCAATAATTCAAAGTAAGCACCGTAGAAGCTAACCTTGAAAGGAAACTTTTCCAGTGGTTTGCATTCACTCATTTCATTCCTCAGTATCTATCCAAGGGTCTCTATCAGCGACAATACATATTGATGTAGATTAGAATACATAAGCATGTTACAAATCAGCGATAATACATTAAAAGTAAATAAATGCTGCTCTTCCTAGATACCGTGCTTTTGGGAAGTTGCTGGTTGCTTGTGTACTAAGTACGATTTTAGTTTTCGTTTGAACGCGGAAATTGTGGGACTATTTCTTATTGGAAGAGGTATCTCATTCCACAATTTACGGCAGAATAGTGAAAACTTCTTTTGGAAAATTCTAGGTTTTGCTTTGGGACGTTGATATCATGACAGTTTCTTGTCTCACATGCAGATATCTGAGGTCTCATGGTGAATTTTCCATAAAGACTGCCAGGACATAAGTTATTAAATATCTTATATGTCATTACGGCCTTATCATATTTGGCAAGGTTAAGGACTGATAGCCAATTGCACACCCATCCGTCCTTTGAATATGCATTTTCAATTAGCGTACGAGCCCTATCTTGGAGATGCTACAAATGATCTTGTTTTGTATCTAATCAGCTACCCCATAGTTTGTTTCCATATCTTAGATGAGATTCAACAAGGACTCTGTAGACCTGTTCTAGCTTGGTTTGAGGTAAAATATTTGCTAGTTTACGAATTGAGGATGGCCTACATTTAATTTTGTACTTGAGAGCTTTGTATTGTTCATTCCAAGTTAAATTTTCATCTACTTCTAGCCCAAGATATTTTACTTTCAGGACCTTTCTCACTAAATCATCGCCTATCTTTAATTGCACCAGTTGCTGGATACTATTAAGTTGCCTTTTATGACCTACGATCAGGAATTCGGATTTATTAGCGTTAAGAGTAAGTTTATTGCTTGGCATCCACACTGAGATGTTGGCTAATTCCTCGTTTAAATCGTCACAGAGAGCTCCAATATCCTCTGCCGAATATGTCACAGTAGTATCATCTGCGTACATGCTTGGGGAAGATATGCTAAGACAGTGCAGAAAGTCATTTACATAAATGATAAATAAAAAGGGCCCAAGGCAACTATTCTTCTACCACTGGTCATATTTCTCTTGATAATTCTAGCATCATTAGTAGTACCAATAATAGCATTGATCTCCCCATATATGAGGGCTTACTGATCCTAGGGGCCTTTCATGAATTGAATTCCACGTAGAACTGAACTCACGCATTTTGGGCTCGTTGGGATTTTGAATTTAATCCACTCTTTCCGTCATCTCTTTTTTCATCATGTTCATTCTGTTTACTTCTATCCTGTCTACATCAATTCATGTAGTTATGCATAACCTTGTTCTGAAGATAGATCTCTGAAAATGCCCGAAACGTATGAATTGTTGAATTGTTTCGTGAACATTAAAATCTCAATATGCAAATGGCTCTCTTTTTCGCCGTACTGGATCTATATTTGGACATCTCTAACTGTTCAATCCTTACCTTTTCTACGTCCTGGAAATGTTTAAAAACTTTAGTTCCTAAAATTGTTCTGGCGGTTATTCTACGACTATAAACTGTATTTAATCATCGTCTCAGCAGTAGTTGGCTTTAGGGTCATTCAAAAAGTACGTAACGGAAAAATTGTCATTTTGACCCCCTCCCCACCCGCCAATGTAACGGCTTGTCACACTCGAGCTGATACCCCGCTCATTTGTTACATAACATTCCGGTATAAAACCCCCTCAACAGCACCAGCCACGAGTATTTTAAGAGAGTATATTTCTACAAGAACATAAAATAAAATCTCAAAATCGCTGAAATTTAAGATTGAGTTTAATACAACACTCAAGCTCTGTGAGGTCTCAAACTCTTCTTTAATGGGAGTATTTCTATAAAGCATTGATCACTAAGTGAAAAAGTAAAAATAGATTGACCTAAATTTTTAGTGTTACGTAACAATAGTAATTTAACACCCCAATCCCTTATGTTTCTCACAACAGTTTGTCACAAAACTGGCACATACCCACCCACCCCCTACCGTTATCTACTGTTTGAATGACCCTGATACTGAATATATTTGGCAATAACAAAAGATCAAATTGACAAGGCCCTTGCGAACTGTGCTTTAATGCAGAACTTATGTAAATATGACTTACTGCATATACTCGAATTCGCAACCCGTTCTTCGAAACTGCCCACCCTCGAATAAGCTCCACATACAAGAAGTGCGCACCCAAAAAGTATCAAACATAAGTACGAACCTAGGACCAGGATGGTAATGTAAGGATCTACGGTACTGTACAGTTTGTCACTGGCAAGCAACTTGGACTGTCATTCTGATTTTGTGGTGACAAAAATTTCTCATGATGCCCAAATACAGTGCTAAAAAAATGAGAGTAATTGCATGTAACGTATGTACTCTAATATTCCCGCTGCGGGATTAGCGTTTCAACCTAAGAAAAAACGCGGGATTATTAGAGAGGCGGGCATACTGGAGAGGCAGGAATAAAAGAGAAGCAGGAATATTGGAGTAAATACGGTACCCTATTTTATGCACAGGAGAACTGTAATATGAGTTCAAATTGAAGAGATATTTGTTCAATCAAGATAACAGAGTGATGTAAATCAGACAGGTGTGGCTAAATGGAAGGTTACAGCTTTGGTACTTTATTGAAAATTACCAAAATTGACCTTCAAGGACTTTGACAACAGACTTATAAGTGATAAAAACCAGCCATATTTGGCCACAATGTTAGGATAGAGCCTTGGTGTTTTACCAAAAATTATCACAATGAAAGTCAATAAATTTTTATAGCTGGTTAATAAATTATGAAATTGAGCCAATCTTGATCGAAAGTCATGCTATACCTGTGGTACTTGAACCAAAAGCTCTCAAAATTGAAATGGAGAGATTTTGATTTCAGATTGTGAAGATACGAAAGTAGCCAGATTGTGGCCAAACCTTAAGGCTATAGCCTTGCTATATTACAGAAAATGACCATTGTTGCAATTGAAGGGTGCAGATTGAAAAGTATTAAAAGACTATAAGACCAACACATTGGCATTTTACCAAAAGTAACCAACGGTGAAATTGACAGATTGTAAATCCAGATTGTAAAAATTGAGGCTATAACCCCACTAGCTTACCAAAACCGGACAAACATTGAAATTGAAATATTTTGATTACAGATTGAAAAGTGATGAAATGAGCCAAAGTAGCCAAAACATAAGGCTACAGAATGACGAGTTTTTACTTTAATTGATAGGTAAAATAGTTAGCACATGACGTATGAGATGGAATGCATGCTGCAGTGCTTCAAGCAGCTTGTATGCTCCACGTCTGTGACCATACTTAATATTTGAGTCAATCTATTCATGTTTAAATACAGTGGACATTTGATAACCTGACTACCCAATAACTCAAACATTCTCTACCTAGAATGAATCTTCAATCTCATATGCTTAGGCATCCTATAAAAGTATGGTCTGATAACTCAAAAAAGGTGATAACGCAAACAAATACGAATTTTTCACATGAGTTCCAGTATATGCAACACTATACATAAGCTAAACAAAAAGCCATAATGAAGGGTTGGCTCATAGTATCAGCTAGGAACTCGCCACACAAACATATGCTCACTGGAAAGGAGCTAAGCCCTCAAAAGCTCTCCTCAATTTAATGGGAATATGAGCCCTACGAACCCCTTCCATGGCACCCCTGGATGTATGGTAAGCTACGCCTGGCTCAAGAAATTAATAACCTTTGTCCAAGCATCCTTCTGTGCCCTCGCATGATCAACTACATCCCCACCAAATGACAGGTTAACATTATACTTCTTGTGAAATGAATGCTTACAATGACTTGAGTAAGGAGGCTCCAATAAATGCCCAGCTCCAGGGTAAATAATTGCTTCTAAAATGTCCTCTCTAGCAAATGATCTTAAATGCTTGTACATTTGTTTTGCACACTCTGCACCATTGAAATTATGGTCATCACCAGATGCAAGATATAAAATCCTGCCAGGTATCTTCTCTATTGGGATCTTGGAAGTAGGTTGGCAACTTCTCTGCTTCTCAGATAGAAATATATTGCGTGTGATTAAGTAGCCATCAGATGAAAATTCAGTTTGACTAAAGTCAGCTTGTAAACTATCTATTTTTTGGCCATTGATAAAAATTGGGTGCAATATCAGCCAGTCACAGCCATTGATACCTAAAAATTGATACACGACCAAATGACAATGCTGAATATATCTCTATGTATATCATCCAAATTGATAAGCAAAATATATGTAAACCTTTTTCCGCTCGTTTTAGAACAGGTTTTAGAGAATATCTTTTGAACCTATCAAAGGACCCAAACACGACCCCTTGGTAGAGCAGCAGTTTATTTACTTACTTATTTATTTACTTATTTTTTTTCTTAAAACAAATATTGTGAATAGATTATTTGTTTATTTTGTTTTGAATGCTGAAAGGTATATCGTGTGTAAATATTGATAAAATGAAAATGAAAATGAAATGAAGAGCATGTGATCGCACGTGAATGCGATTACACACGATACCTGACAGGGATGACGTGCTGAAGAATCATGACATTCGCACGTCATAAGTTAAGTATCGGAAGCAGAAAAGTATTTGTTTCCATTTCGAAATTAGATATTTGCATCCCTCTTGCTTAATTCCTTCCTCTTAATTCGATAAGATACTTGCCGAGGAAACTTTGAATGTAAAGTAAATAGGATACATGGAATGCCTACGGTAAATAGAGATGCGCTAGTACGTCTTTGTATCATTACCCAAGAAGCTCGGAACATTACTGCGTGAAGAACACAGAACCATTAGTTTAATGTCATGCTTAAATCTTTCGGTAAAAGCATTAAAGCTCAAACAGATACTGAATTAAACGTTTGTCACTTTGGTTTCCGAAACGATTGTGGAACAAGGAATGCAGTTGTTGTTCTAAAACACATCGGTCAACGATCAATTGAAATGCAAAAAGATATTTACTTGTGTTTGGTGGATTACACTAAAGCTTTTTTGATAGAACAGAACATGAAGAAATGATGCACTTTTTGGATGATCTTAGCCTAGACGTTAAAAATATTTGTTTAATACAGGCAGTGTACTATCGAGGGATAATACAACCTCGCTTCCACGAGGTGTCCCCTGGGAGGCATTTCAATGTCAGGTAACGAGGCTCTGGATGGATTGGCAACGGCAGATCTCTCCATTACTCTCCTTAGCAAACAATGAGTTATAAGTACAAGAATGAAGACAACAGCGTCAACGGAATCCGTAACACGTAGGCCGCACTCGGCAGGTGCAGTGTTGAGAGACAGGACACTCCCGACTGTCATCCAGCTACTGTCACAAAAACAAAAACAGAAACAAAAAGAGGAGGAAAAAGAAACAAAAATAAGAAAACTGCTAGAAATATTGCAACATGGAATGTGAGAACTCTCCTACAACCCGGGAAGTTAGCAAATGAAGCAAAGGAAATGGAAAGGGTAAAGATTGACATTCTAGGTTTGGCAGAAACACGATGGAAAAATAGTGGCACAATAGAGTACGGAGATTACACCTTCTTATACAAAGAAAATGAAACAAGATCAGACAGAGGAGTAGGATTATTCATACACAAGAAAAACTCAAAGAACTTGCAAGGATACTGGTCAATCTCGGACAGAGTATTGTGTGTGAGAATGAAAGAACATCCAACAGATATATTTATCATACAAGTATATGCACCAACTTCAGGCAGTAGTGACGAAGAGATAGAGAAGTTCTATGAGGAGGTAAATATCGCTTTGTCAAAAAGCAAGCATAGAGAAGTGAAGCTAGTTATGGGAGACTGGAATGCTAATTGAATAACAAAAGTAAAGCCTGCGGAATGTTCGGATTTCGAGAGGGAAGTAGAGGTGAAGATTTCAAAACCTGGTTTAAATCAAACTGACTGACAATCAAGAATACGTGTTTTAAGAATAGAGATAGCAGGCTTTGCACTTGGAGAAGCCCAGGAGATCGGTCGTAGAATCAAATTGATCACATCTGTGTGAATAGTAGGATGAGAAACTCAGTTTTAGACTGTAAGACATACTCAAGTGCAGACTGTGGCAGTGATCATCAACTGCTAATGGCTTGTGTTCGAACTTACTTCAAGAAAACACACAGAGGAGAAGTAGGAATGAGGCACGACTACGAAGCAGTAAACAAAGAAACGATGAAAAACATGCAAAAAGCAGCTAAGACATTATGGAAAGAGAGACAATCATCAGAGAAAGGTACTTGCGAAACATACATGGAAATCTGTAATAACATCAAAAGGGAATTTATTCCAAAGATAAAGAATAACAGGCAAACGTAAATGACAGAGAAAATATTAGAAACAATGGAAGCAAGAAGGAAGATGAAAAGGAACACTGAAAAATACCAGGTACTTGATAAAAGAGTAAGATAAATGTGCATGCAAAGTAAAAGGATGGAAAAACAGAAATGATGGGAATGTGATAAAAAAACAAAAACGGACGGACCTTACTAGATAAAGATGATATAATGAAAAGATGGGAGGAGTACATCAAAGACCTTTATGGGGATGAGAATAGCGATAGAGAAACCATAAAGTTTGAAGGACATCTCACAGGCGCAATCATTTTGAAAGACGAAATACGCAGAGCAATGAAAAGTATGAAAAGAGGGAAAGCGGTTGATAATGATCAAATTACTGTTGAACTTCTAATGTACCTAGGTGATACTGGAGTTGACATTCTTGAGAGGCTTTTCAATGAAATGTACAAGGATGGTGACATTGTTGATGAACTTCTGGAATCCACATTTACACAAATTCCTAAGAAGCCGAAAGCGATTGAATGTGGGAATTATCGAACAATAAGTGTAATGAGCCACACAACAAAATTACTACTGAAAGTATTGTTAAACAGAATGAAATCAAGCATACATCAAGAAATCAACGAATGTCAGTATGGATTTATGCCAGATAAAGGAACGAGAAATGCTGTGTTCGTGAAGAAAAATTTGGCAGAGAGATGCATTGAAGTGAACAAGAACCTATACTGCTGCTTCATCGACTTTACTAACGCTTTCGATAGAGTTCAGCACAACATCCTATTTGAATTGCTTAGTGACCTTGAGTTTCAAGACAGAGATCTACGACTCATGCAAAATCTCTGGTTTAAGCAGAAATCCAGCATAAGCCAAAAAGACCAACTCTCAAATTTCGTAGAATTTGCAAGAGGAATGAGACATAGCTATGTAATGTCACCGGATCTCTTTTCGTTACACTCTGAAGTCATACTTAGATCAATAGATAAATTAGAGGGAGTGAAACTAGGTGGTGTCACTATAAATAATATCAGATTTGCAGATGACACAGTTCTTATAGCAGAAAGTGAAAAGAATCTACAGAAATTGCTTGATGCTGTTCAAAAACAATGTGAAAATTTTGAAATGCAAATTAATGTGCCAAGACTGAAGTGATGATTTTCAGCAAGAAAAAGCAACCCCTTAAGATAAAGTAAGTTTGAATGGTGAAATGCTGAAAGAGGTAAATCAATTCAAATATCTTGGAAGCATCATGACATCTGATGCCAAGAGTAAAGTAGATATCAAGTGCAGGATTGCAGTTGCCAAAATCGCATTCAGTTTTTAGCAGTCATGTGTAGAGCCACCCTGTGGAGATACTGGCCTTGATTTCATTATTATTACTGTTATTATTATTATTATTTGACAATGTCTTTTCATCTCGGATATATACAATCAAGCTGCCGGGAATCATCCCGAAACCTGTGGCAGCAAGAAGGTGTTTTGCTTGTATGCTAACATTAATATACAGTTCAGTGTCCAATGAATACTTATATCTATATTGTTCAGGTCATGAAAGCTATATTGACGAACCTTACGATGCCATTCCAGTTGAGATACCGAATCTTGAAATGCTACATATTGCTGTATGGAAGTGAAAACTGGACCTTAAACAAGACAGACATCAGGAAAATCAAGGCGGCTGAAATATGGTTTCTGAGGAGAATAGAAAAAGTGAAATGGACAGAAAAGATTACCAATGAAGAAGTATTGAAAAAGACAATTCAAAACAGCAACATCATGTCAGACATTTCGAAAAGACAAACTTCTTTTTTTGGCACATAATGAGGAATGATAAACTATAATACCTTGTAGTTACCAGAAAAATTGTAGGAAAGAGAACACGTGGGAGAAGAAGGATGCTGTTGACAGGCAAACTTATAAAGTGGACGAATTGTGACAGCACGATAGAACTTTTTAGAAAAGCATCACAAACAGAACTCATTGTTGCCAATGTCTTTTGACACAGCACTCGAAGAAGAATAAGTGTACTATCAACAATCTGCAGCAATACGTTTCAACTCTAAACTTAGCGACATTGTTCCAGTAAAAACGTGGTGTTCCACAAGGATGCATTCTTTCACCAGATCTCTCTTTTCATTGTGTAGCGAAATACTTATACGCTCTCTAGATGATTTGAAGCGAGTATCTATTGGAGGACACGATATCAACAATTTACGATATGCTGATAATAAAACACTCCTACCAAATACCGAACAAAATTTAAAGATACTTTTGAATGAACTCGATATTATAAGCAAACATTTTGGAATGGAGATTAACATCTGGAAAACAGAGGCAATGGTATTCACCAAAAAGACCAAGATTGATGCTCCCCAATGCAATATTTATTCGAATGGAAAAAATTGAAACAAATAGAACATTTCAAATATTTCGGTTGCATGCTATCATGGAATTGTCGAGAGGATGAAGAAATTAACATAAGACTCGGATAAGCAAAATCAGCTGTCAAGAAAATGAAATCAATTCTCTGTAGCAAAAATTTGTTATTCAAATCACGCTATCGTACGCTCAAGTGCTACATTGATCCCAATTTTACCTACTGCTCAGAAATATGGACTATCTCCAAAGCCATGGAATCACAAATTTTGGTAATCATGATGTGGTGCTTAAAGCATATGCAAAGAATTTCATGGAGAGCAAAGATATCCAATGAGAATGTCCTCAGACATATTGGCCATGATAAGAATTTGTTGAAATGGATCAAAACTAGGCAAATGAGATTCTTGTGTCATGATATCAGAAAAAAGAAATTGGAACATCTATCTCTAACTGGATTGATGCCTGGAAAAAGAGCATGGGTAGACAACGGCAAACATATCTACAACAGTTTGCTAAAAGTCCAAACAGTATCATCCATGATGCATATGACAAAAAAGCATGGAAAAAGGTTATTTCTCAGGCAATTGACGTCTGGAACAGACTGGGTACATGAAGATGAAGATGACTAGTTTAGCGTACATTTCCAACAACATTGATGATATATGATGATAAGTCCATGAATGCAAAGCTAGAAAACTTAAGAAAATGGCAGCATGATGATCAGTTAACTTTAACTGTTGCAAAAACAGCATCTATGATACTAGGCACTGACAGAAAACTGCATCAAGACTACAATGGGGAGCTTAAACAGGCACAATTCAAAACATCAGGGGAAGCAATAGAACAGAAAACATCTGTAAAGTACTGTTACAATATGTACTTCCGCTTTAGTTACTTGTCAATCATATATATCTAAGTTAGATGCACCAGATATAGTCAGCTTGCTTGTGTGATTCCTGTAAGCCCACATACATGAAAAATAACATTTGAAACATGGCGTCAGGTGTTAAGTTGGCGTATAGCACATATACATAATGCTCGAGACGAATCAAGAAGGTTCACCTTCGGTGAATTACCCGTCAAATTTTCCGATTCCATCTCCGATGGTATGTACCGGCGATAAAGTCGCAAACTGGGAGTTTTTTCGACAGCAATATGAGGACTACGAAATTGCAACTGGCCTCGACAAAAGGAGTCAGAAAATACGTTTAGCAACACTACGTTCAGTCATGGGCAGAGAGTGTATGCAAATTTTCATGAACCTGAAACTTACCGATGACGAACGCAAAGATGTGCACACATGCATGGAAGCATTACAAGCGCATTTCAAACCAAAACGGAACGTGGTATATGAAAGGTACATTTTCAATTTGTGTTCTCAAAATCCCGATGAATCAATAGACGAATTTCTAACCAGGATAAGAAAACTATCCTCTTCAAGTGAATTCGGTACACTAACTGACGAGCTTATACGCGACAAACTTGTCCTAGAAATTTGAGATGAAACAACAAAGTTACGCCTTCTCAAGGAGGAAAAATTAACCTTGAATAAAGCTCTAAATATCTGCCGCGCAAGTGAGGTTGCTAACGTACAGATAAAGGTCATGAAAGCATCCACGAGTGAAGTAGAAGGGTTAAATGTACTTCGTACCAGGCCTTACAAAAAGGTATTCACGAAGCCCCCCACAAAAGCTAGCAAGGCAACACCGAACTACAAACAACAAGCACAAAAATAGACTAACATCACGAAACGAAAATGTTATCATTGTGGACGTGATCAAGGACATAAGCAATAATTGTGGAAAAAACACCATTTCGCGTCGGTATGTTTATCCTCAAAGTCAACAAGACGTATACACGCACTGGCAGACGGATGTAAAGAGGAAACGGATGAAGAAATATTTCAAATAGAGGAAGTTACATCTGTGGAAGGTCAAGGGAGGCAAGTTGTTGCTAATGTAATTTTTCTAAGCAACTCAGGTCACTCCAGAACAGAGTTAACATGTAAATTTGATACCGGTGCAACTTGCAATGTTATGAGCTATGACGACATGTCTAGGATTGCTCAAGATGGAAATCCACAACTTCAAGACTCAAATATCAAACTCCGCCTGTTTGATGGTTCACTTATGATACCCATGGGAACAACCTCACTGGAAGTGGAGAATAATAACAATCGGCATCGGATTACTGAAATAATACAGTTCCAGGTAGTCAAAGGTAGCAACAAACCATTGCTATCAGCTGATACATGTGAGAAACTTGGCCTAATCCAGCTCAACATCAACAATGTGACTGAAATAAGGACATCTTTACTTAGCCGTGAAACCCTACTACAGAACTACAAAAATGTGTTTGAAGGGCTTGGTCACATTGGGAAAGCAAAGCTTGTATTGAACGAGAACTGTGCACCAGTACAACATGCTCCACAACGTATTCCTGTTTCATTGCACTCGAAAGTGAAAGCAAAGATAGCTGAACAGGAAGTCAAAGGTATAATACAGAAAGAAACGGAGCCTACAGACTGGATTAGCAGTATGGTTGTAGTTGCAAAACCACAATAATACGAATTTGTTTGGACCCAAAAAATCTAAATCAAGCACTTAAAAGGCCAAAATACCAGATGCCAACACTAGAGGAAGTGTTACCAAAGTTAAATAATGCCAGAATGTTCACCACTTTAGATGCCAAAGATGGGTTCTACCAGATATCCCTTGACGAGCATAGTAGTAGATTAACTACATTTTGGACACCCTTTGGCCGGTACAGATTTCTCAGAATGCCTTTTGGCATTAGTACAGCACCTAAGGAGTTTGAAAGGAGACTACAAGAATGTCTAGCTGATGAGTCAATCTGCAAGTGCAAGTGAAGTCAATCTTAAATTGAACAGCAAGAAAATGAACTTACGCAAGACAGAAGTAAAATTTACGGGTCACCTCATTACAAAAGATGGTATTAAACCTGATCCTGACAAGATAAAAGATGTCGAGAACATGCCAAAGCCAATATCAAAGCAAGAATTATTGAGCTTGCTAGGCTTTATAAATTATCTAGCTAAATTTACGCCAAAATTAGCACACATCTCTCACCCTCTAAGAGAACTGAAAACAAAGATAGCACAATTTTTATAGTCACCTCGACATGACAAAGCATTCAGTGAAGTAAAGCAACTCACCACTAGACACCCAGTTCTGAAATACTACGATTTAAATCAAGAGGTTACGCTCCAATGCGATGCAAGTGAAAAGGGTCTAGGAGCTACTCTACTGCAAAATGGGCAGCCTGTTGCATTTGCCTCAAGAACACTGTCGCCAACAGAACAGCGGTATGCTCAAATTTAAAAGGAATGCCTAGCTATTGTTTTTGGCTGTGACAAATTTTCACAGTATATCACTAGAAGACAGAAAGTCACTGTAGAATCAGACCACAAGCCATTGCAATCAATATTTAAAAAGTCACTGTTAGAGGCACCGTGCAGGTTACAAAGAATGATGCTAAGACTGCAACGATATAACCTGGAAGTAATATACAAGCCAGGTCGGCACATGTACATTGCTGATCATTTGTCAAGGGCTACAGTGCCAAATACAGACACTCAAGAAACTGAATTCCAAATTTTCACACTTGAGCTTGAAGAAATCAACCCACTGAATACAATTAAAATCAGCAGCAAGAGGCTCTCACAGCTACAGAAAACCACGGAACAGGACCCTGTGATGCAGACATTAAAAACAACAATACTCACAGGATGGCCTGAACAACGCGAGGAAGTCCCCATACACATAAGAGAATTTTGGAACTTTAGAGACCAACTGTCTCTATATGATGGCGTATTATTTAAGAGCCAAAGATTAATCATTCCCAAGACTCTGCACTTAGAAGTCATATCACGTATTCATTCAAGTCACCTTGGAATAGACTCCTGTCTTCGCAAAGCAAGAGACCTTGTATACAGGCCTTCAATGAACAGTGAAATTAAGGAAGCTATCACAAAATGTTCTATCTGTGCAGAGTACCAAGCTAAACAGCAAAAAACAGCCAATGCAGACGCATCAGATTCCGGATAGATCATGGAGCCGTCTATTTTCGGATTTATTTGCATTAAATGGCAAAGATTATATAGTTCTTGTAGATGGTTATTCAGATTTCATTGAAATGAAATGTTTGCAGTTAATAACATCTGCTACACTCATACAGTTCTTTAAAGAACAATTCAGCAGACATGGAATACCTGATGTGCTAATGATAGATAATGGACCTCAATATGCCAGTCAAGAATTCAAAGACTTTGCTCAGAGTGGGAGTTTAAGCATATCTCTTCATCACCTTACCACTCAAGGTCCAATGGCAAAGCAGAGTCTGCTGTAAAAATAGTAAAAAGCCTTTTAAAGAAAGCAATGGCAGATAACAAAGATCCTTGGTTAGCCTTACTGGACTATCACAATACACCCACTGCAGGGATGAAAAGCAGTCCATGTCAACATCTGATGTCCAGAAGGACTAGAACACTAGTGCCAGTATCTTCAAATCTACTCTATCCTGAAGTCATAGATGGAGTATCAGATAGTCTATAGTTAAAGAGACAAAAAAGCAAAGAGCTACTTCGACAAGAATGCCAAGCCTCTACCTGAATTAAATATAGGAAAAGAGGCCAGAGCTAGTGACAAAAAGAGGAAGACATGGCAACCAGGAAAGTGTCTTGAACAGTTATCAGATAGATCATATCTTGTACAGTCAGATTGTGAAGTTATGCACAGGAACAGAGAGGATATAAAACCAATGCCAGACACAAATGCAACAAACAGCACTCCAACAGTTAGTGAGGAATCAAGAGCAAGGGAGAGTTTGCCAAACAATACAAAAACTCCAGCCATGCCACCACAGACTTCGCTCCGGCTAGAAGAGCTAGCTCAAGAACTATTAAGCCACCTGCAAGATTCTTGGACTATGTTTAAAGGACATTAGTAAATATAGACATTTGATTGAAGATAAAGATTGTTATTAATATTGAAGAACAGTTTCAAAGGCAAGGGTGATAATTAATTTCCAATTTATAGGATAAACCATTAGGAACATTTACCAGTTTTGTTGTTGCAATTAGTCATGTAATATACATCAAGTTATGGTTATTCTGTTTTGTTTTGTTTGTTAAAAAAAGGGAGATGTTACAATTTGTACTTCTGCTTTAGTTACTTGTCAATCATATATATCTGAGTTAGATGCACCAGATACAGTCAGCTTGCTTGTGTGATTCCTGTAAGCCCACAAACATGAAAAATAACATTTGAAACAAGTACAAAAGTAATCAAATGAAATGGAAAGATCATATCAACCTTGTTTCATCTAAGGTTTCTAGGGCTACTGGGAAGCTAAAGCATGCTTAAAAACTATTACTGAATAATTTGCTGAAAATGTTATATTTTGGATTAGCTGAGTCTCATTTTAGATATTGCTGCTCTGTCTGGGGCCAGTACCCAAAAAATCCTCGATGGATTGCAAAATAGAGCTATTGTAACATTACAAATAGTACATATGATGTGTCTGTTGGGCCCCTGCTAAAAACAGCCATAATTGCTTAGCATTTTGGTGGATAGATAGTGTTTTCCAATTTCCCATTAATTTACTAGTATGATACTTTGTATGTTATTGTGTCTATTAACAGTTTCGTATAGTTCCTTTTATGGTCAAAATAATCATCAACATTAAGTGGTACACAGCTATAGAATAATTCCACAAGTGTTACACAGTAATAAAAGGCTAGGAACCTCTGTATCAAAAAAACCTTTATGTAAATACAGGCTAAATGCCCTTTAAAGGGAGGCTAAAGTAGGGGTGGTATGACCAAAAGCTGAATTCAGTTCTACACAACAATAATTGAATAATCTATGCATGTAAATAAAACCAACTTCAAAAAAGCAGTTTTATTTCATGCATGAGATGAAAATACAAAAGATGCTTGGTTTGTGATCTCCAATTAACCTTTCCTAGGCCAGCCAGAGTCAATCAAAGGGTCACATGTGGCCCAGGGGTTGAGTGATGCATGCATCTGGGCTATAGGGCAAATACAGAGGGCAGAGGCTGAAGGTTGTATGGAAGTAGACAAATGTGTAAAACTCACAAACAGTTGCAGTAATATTATTCTTTGCTCTTGTGGCTAAGAGCATTGCTGGTGAAACACCAACTGGACATAAGCAATAATTGTGGAAAAAACACCATTTCGCGTCGGTATGTTTATCCTCAAAGTCAACAAGACGTATACACGCACTGGCAGACGGATGTAAAGAGGAAACGGATGAAGAAATATTTCAAATAGAGGAAGTTACATCTGTGGAAGGTCAAGGGAGGCAAGTTGTTGCTAATGTAATTTTTCTAAGCAACTCAGGTCACTCCAGAACAGAGTTAACATGTCAATTTGATACCGGTGCAACTTGCAATGTTATGAGCTATGACGACATGTCTAGGATTGCTCAAGATGGAAATCCACAACTTCAAGACTCAAATATCAAACTCCGCCTGTTTGATGGTTCACTTATGATACCCATGGGAACAACCTCACTGGAAGTGGAGAATAATAACAATCGGCATCGGATTACTGAAATAATACAGTTCCAGGTAGTCAAAGGTAGCAACAAACCATTGCTATCAGCTGATACATGTGAGAAACTTGGCCTAATCCAGCTCAACATCAACAATGTGACTGAAATAAGGACATCTTTACTTAGCCGTGAAACCCTACTACAGAACTACAAAAATGTGTTTGAAGGGCTTGGTCACATTGGGAAAGCAAAGCTTGTATTGAACGAGAACTGTGCACCAGTACAACATGCTCCACAACGTATTCCTGTTTCATTGCACTCGAAAGTGAAAGCAAAGATAGCTGAACAGGAAGTCAAAGGTATAATACAGAAAGAAACGGAGCCTACAGACTGGATTAGCAGTATGGTTGTAGTTGCAAAACCACAATAATACGAATTTGTTTGGACCCAAAAAATCTAAATCAAGCACTTAAAAGGCCAAAATACCAGATGCCAACACTAGAGGAAGTGTTACCAAAGTTAAATAATGCCAGAATGTTCACCACTTTAGATGCCAAAGATGGGTTCTACCAGATATCCCTTGACGAGCATAGTAGTAGATTAACTACATTTTGGACACCCTTTGGCCGGTACAGATTTCTCAGAATGCCTTTTGGCATTAGTACAGCACCTAAGGAGTTTGAAAGGAGACTACAAGAATGTCTAGCTGATGAGTCAATCTGCAAGTGCAAGTGAAGTCAATCTTAAATTGAACAGCAAGAAAATGAACTTACGCAAGACAGAAGTAAAATTTACGGGTCACCTCATTACAAAAGATGGTATTAAACCTGATCCTGACAAGATAAAAGATGTCGAGAACATGCCAAAGCCAATATCAAAGCAAGAATTATTGAGCTTGCTAGGCTTTATAAATTATCTAGCTAAATTTACGCCAAAATTAGCACACATCTCTCACCCTCTAAGAGAACTGAAAACAAAGATAGCACAATTTTTATAGTCACCTCGACATGACAAAGCATTCAGTGAAGTAAAGCAACTCACCACTAGACACCCAGTTCTGAAATACTACGATTTAAATCAAGAGGTTACGCTCCAATGCGATGCAAGTGAAAAGGGTCTAGGAGCTACTCTACTGCAAAATGGGCAGCCTGTTGCATTTGCCTCAAGAACACTGTCGCCAACAGAACAGCGGTATGCTCAAATTTAAAAGGAATGCCTAGCTATTGTTTTTGGCTGTGACAAATTTTCACAGTATATCACTAGAAGACAGAAAGTCACTGTAGAATCAGACCACAAGCCATTGCAATCAATATTTAAAAAGTCACTGTTAGAGGCACCGTGCAGGTTACAAAGAATGATGCTAAGACTGCAACGATATAACCTGGAAGTAATATACAAGCCAGGTCGGCACATGTACATTGCTGATCATTTGTCAAGGGCTACAGTGCCAAATACAGACACTCAAGAAACTGAATTCCAAATTTTCACACTTGAGCTTGAAGAAATCAACCCACTGAATACAATTAAAATCAGCAGCAAGAGGCTCTCACAGCTACAGAAAACCACGGAACAGGACCCTGTGATGCAGACATTAAAAACAACAATACTCACAGGATGGCCTGAACAACGCGAGGAAGTCCCCATACACATAAGAGAATTTTGGAACTTTAGAGACCAACTGTCTCTATATGATGGCGTATTATTTAAGAGCCAAAGATTAATCATTCCCAAGACTCTGCACTTAGAAGTCATATCACGTATTCATTCAAGTCACCTTGGAATAGACTCCTGTCTTCGCAAAGCAAGAGACCTTGTATACAGGCCTTCAATGAACAGTGAAATTAAGGAAGCTATCACAAAATGTTCTATCTGTGCAGAGTACCAAGCTAAACAGCAAAAAACAGCCAATGCAGACGCATCAGATTCCGGATAGATCATGGAGCCGTCTATTTTCGGATTTATTTGCATTAAATGGCAAAGATTATATAGTTCTTGTAGATGGTTATTCAGATTTCATTGAAATGAAATGTTTGCAGTTAATAACATCTGCTACACTCATACAGTTCTTTAAAGAACAATTCAGCAGACATGGAATACCTGATGTGCTAATGATAGATAATGGACCTCAATATGCCAGTCAAGAATTCAAAGACTTTGCTCAGAGTGGGAGTTTAAGCATATCTCTTCATCACCTTACCACTCAAGGTCCAATGGCAAAGCAGAGTCTGCTGTAAAAATAGTAAAAAGCCTTTTAAAGAAAGCAATGGCAGATAACAAAGATCCTTGGTTAGCCTTACTGGACTATCACAATACACCCACTGCAGGGATGAAAAGCAGTCCATGTCAACATCTGATGTCCAGAAGGACTAGAACACTAGTGCCAGTATCTTCAAATCTACTCTATCCTGAAGTCATAGATGGAGTATCAGATAGTCTAGAGTTAAAGAGACAAAAAAGCAAAGAGCTACTTCGACAAGAATGCCAAGCCTCTACCTGAATTAAATATAGGAAAAGAGGCCAGAGCTAGTGACAAAAAGAGGAAGACATGGCAACCAGGAAAGTGTCTTGAACAGTTATCAGATAGATCATATCTTGTACAGTCAGATTGTGAAGTTATGCACAGGAACAGAGAGGATATAAAACCAATGCCAGACACAAATGCAACAAACAGCACTCCAACAGTTAGTGAGGAATCAAGAGCAAGGGAGAGTTTGCCAAACAATACAAAAACTCCAGCCATGCCACCACAGACTTCGCTCCGGCTAGAAGAGCTAGCTCAAGAACTATTAAGCCACCTGCAAGATTCTTGGACTATGTTTAAAGGACATTAGTAAATATAGACATTTGATTGAAGATAAAGATTGTTATTAATATTGAAGAACAGTTTCAAAGGCAAGGGTGATAATTAATTTCCAATTTATAGGATAAACCATTAGGAACATTTACCAGTTTTGTTGTTGCAATTAGTCATGTAATATACATCAAGTTATGGTTATTCTGTTTTGTTTTGTTTGTTAAAAAAAGGGAGATGTTACAATTTGTACTTCTGCTTTAGTTACTTGTCAATCATATATATCTGAGTTAGATGCACCAGATACAGTCAGCTTGCTTGTGTGATTCCTGTAAGCCCACAAACATGAAAAATAACATTTGAAACAAGTACAAAAGTAATCAAATGAAATGGAAAGATCATATCAACCTTGTTTCATCTAAGGTTTCTAGGGCTACTGGGAAGCTAAAGCATGCTTAAAAACTATTACTGAATAATTTGCTGAAAATGTTATATTTTGGATTAGCTGAGTCTCATTTTAGATATTGCTGCTCTGTCTGGGGCCAGTACCCAAAAAATCCTCGATGGATTGCAAAATAGAGCTATTGTAACATTACAAATAGTACATATGATGTGTCTGTTGGGCCCCTGCTAAAAACAGCCATAATTGCTTAGCATTTTGGTGGATAGATAGTGTTTTCCAATTTCCCATTAATTTACTAGTATGATACTTTGTATGTTATTGTGTCTATTAACAGTTTCGTATAGTTCCTTTTATGGTCAAAATAATCATCAACATTAAGTGGTACACAGCTATAGAATAATTCCACAAGTGTTACACAGTAATAAAAGGCTAGGAACCTCTGTATCAAAAAAACCTTTATGTAAATACAGGCTAAATGCCCTTTAAAGGGAGGCTAAAGTAGGGGTGGTATGACCAAAAGCTGAATTCAGTTCTACACAACAATAATTGAATAATCTATGCATGTAAATAAAACCAACTTCAAAAAAGCAGTTTTATTTCATGCATGAGATGAAAATACAAAAGATGCTTGGTTTGTGATCTCCAATTAACCTTTCCTAGGCCAGCCAGAGTCAATCAAAGGGTCACATGTGGCCCAGGGGTTGAGTGATGCATGCATCTGGGCTATAGGGCAAATACAGAGGGCAGAGGCTGAAGGTTGTATGGAAGTAGACAAATGTGTAAAACTCACAAACAGTTGCAGTAATATTATTCTTTGCTCTTGTGGCTAAGAGCAGTGCTGGTGAAACACCAAATGATGTTGCTATGATACCAATACCACCTTGCTTTACTTTAGGATGGTGCAAAAACCACTCTATTGCCTCTTCAAAATACTCAATATCAAGGTTATTTGCATCTTTTGGCAGGTCATCATAATCAAAATATGGTAATGCATATGTTGTGAAACCATGTGATGCAAGTAATGCAGCTCTGAAACTGAGTAATCCTCCTCCGGACCCAAAGAGGTCAATAACACCTAGAAGACAAGAACAATTAATGCTATAATTTTTAACTTTGTGACAATATAAATGGTTACCAAATTCTACATTTGATAACTTTTATCATGAATCTCAAGAAGGGGAAGACCAAAGCTATGCTTTTCAGTACCACAAAAAGTTTGAACAAACTCAAAGATGCACACCTGAACATTGAAGTAGGAGAGTCTACCATAAATTTTATAGCACAATATAAAGATCCTGGAATTTTACTAACTAATGCTTGACATTCATTTTGATACAACCTTCAAAAATGTGGCTGCAAAGCTAAATCTGCTCAGTCATATTCATATCTCAATTGATGTGCCAACTGCCTTACTCATCTACTCTACAAAGATCATACCCTTATTCACCCACTGAGTTTCAGCTGGGCATGGATGATTGTATAGTATTGAAAATCAATGGAAAACCATCATAAACCATAATTGTCCCTAAACAAAGATACTACTATTTCCCAAAAATTTTGGATGGATAAATTTATGGACAAATGTGTGGTCCAAAACTTTTGCACTTCTCAAATTGTTAGCATCTGAAATTCATACAGTCGGACAATTTTATCACTGCTGTTCTATATCAGGTGTGGCTAAACTGAGGCATACAAACTACATAAGGCTCTTTGAAAGTGAATATATGACTACTCAAGGAATGCTTCCAAACTAATATGATGAATAAAGAAAAGATTTCTTAAAACTAGAGGGGAGTGAAATTAATATCTACTATCCAATTTTACTTCATATGAATTCACATCGTTTTGTAGCAGCTCTGGTGGTTCATCACTACTTTTTAGCAATGCAAGAAAACTGTTTCTGACAGCTCTATCATTATATTGCCACTCTCAGCAATCTCACTCTTACAGTATGTGGCTCCTATCTTAGAGGAGTTTGGCCACCCCTGTACTATCAGATATGTAACTAAGAATTTTCAAGGGCAGGGGTCCAGTCTGCATAAAAAGGCACACCAAACATTCTTTCAAGAGAATGCAACTTGGAATATTATTTTTCAGGCTTAGAAGAGATTGTAGTGAAGGGGGTTTGTTTTAGATGAAAGGGGTACAGCTACCCCAGTCATAGCAATTACCAATCTACAAAGTGACCTAAGAAGGAGTTGTGGGAAGGCTCAATGTCTCCTTTTGTAGTGTACATTTGTGATCTGTTTGATTCTTCATATTTTACCCCTCTAGACTGGCCAAGAAAGGCATCCGCCAGACAAGCATCTGGCTGATTAGTATAATGCTCAATGGTTGATCCACAAAAAATCTACAACGAAAAGCAAACTAGAGGATAAGAAGTTTCTCAAAAAATCTTCCAGTAGAAACCTAGTGGAGTCTAAATGGAGTATGGTATCAACTTCTAGCAGCTCATTCTGTTTTTAAACAGAATCCATTAGAGAAGTTTCCTTTATACTGCAACATTTCAATATAAAAATGACGCAAGCTTCCATTATTATTATTATTATTATTAATTAAAAGAATGTGTAATCCACAAATGAAAGTAATGTAAAAAATGCAATGTCTCATAAATATAGTTAGTAAAATAATAAATCAGTGACATGGTCAAATTGAGGAAAGAGTCACATCACAGATCTGTGACAGGCAGGCTTTTAGCCTGTAGCACATTTACGAGTATAAGTATAAGATTTCCCAGCCATCCAACTCACCAACTCACCTTGATACTTCCCACCATCCTTTGGAAAAAAAACTTCTCCCCTAATTCTTCCTGTTTTTACAGTTTCATTTGCTACATTTTGCTTCGCGAGGTACCATCTTTCAATGTTCGTGCAATCTATTGGCGAAAGTGAGTCTTGAATCTTAGAAACCTGTAAGTATGTCTCAACTCCAAAATCAACGAAATCATCGTAGAGTTCTAATTTACTTTTGACTGGGGTATGAATATCTCTGTGCAATAATCTCATGGTGGTAACATCATCATTTTTCAACGGCACCATACTCCAAAACAAACCCATCTGTTCCAAGCCCCTGTATGTTCCACCTTTCGATTCATGACCCTTCACTCTTACACAGCCATTAGCATCTGCTTCATAGAAAGCAAATGATTGAAATAAGGTATTATTTCTACCTTCAGACATGGATGTTGCACGCAGAGTGACATGCTGTTTAGGTTGCAAACCGTTAACAACTATGTCCAGCGGGTCATCTACCATAAAACCTTTGCTGGGTCTACCTGGTGAACCATATACGCAAATTTTCCCTGAATTCCCGGGCAAATAGCCATTGACAGTCGATATATAGGAAAACGTAAACGCATTACTCTTCTTAACTCTCCTGAATGCACGGCTCAATAATGTCAGTGCCATTTCCTTCTAGGCCTAGTTAGAGGAGACGTCTTCAACAGAGGAAAATTCTCAGGGGGGGTCACTTGCTACAGTTTATATACTGGGGGCCATCTAACAATTTTGGATAATAACTTTTTTGTGATCCGATCTATTAGGAAGAAACCTGTACAGTAAAATTTACAGAAATTAAGTTAAATTAAATTTCAATCATTTCAACTATTCCAATGAAACCTATTCAGGTACGCATTGGGAAGTGGAGCAGGGGGGCTGTAGCCCCTTTCTCATTCCCGTAACGCAGTGGAGGAGGATCTATGAGGTTGGTTGTGGGAACAACGGCGTACCGTGTGTCGCGTATCGTGTGGTAGCAGCCTCGTTTTCCAACTGTGGAAATGAAATTTCAAATAAAACGCGGGATCGCGGGAATGTGCAGGTGATCGTCAGTTTTTTTTAGAAAATATACAAGCAAAGTAATTAAGCTGTTATTTGGGAAGCAATCTATTCATTTAAATCTCATTATTAGCTATTCCTCGATATTTGTTGACATTTTGACAAAGTGTAGTACATTTGCTACAATATCTGGCACTTTGTGCCAAGTGAATTTACTACAGCACGAAAAATCTGCACCATCTTTTAGGCATACTGAACAGCCTTTTACGTCCGACACTCGTCAGAGTGTGAATCGTCGGATAGCTGTAACGTATTGGGTTTTATGTATTTCATTCATTGTAGTCATTGTCCTTTGTGTTGTGTGCTTTAGCCACTTGTTTGTCGATATTCATGTTCCTTTTCATGTTGTGTTCGTAAAATCTCCTGTTGTGTTATCAGCAAACACCCTTTCCGGGCAATGTGTTAGTCTGTCAACGTGTATTGTGATCCGTGGTATTGTGTGCTAATTAGCGTTAGTTTTATGTTGTGTGCATTGATGTTTGACTCAGATTCTCATGATTGAAGTTAAGAACCCCCAACGATATCAAGATCGTTACGTAGCGACCGAAAGGTGAACTGAAATATACAGCCAGATGGAGATAAACGTGATATGACGAATAATGTTTCGATTTAACCGTATGATTGGCCACTTGGCACATATTCGCCATTGTTTACTTGAAGAGTACAAGTGAGAAAATGAACTCTTTTTGTTTACAGGTCAATTAGGGTTTGTTTACAAGTCAATTTAGTAAAGATTAAAACCGTTTATTTTATAACCTCTCGTTGACTCGACATTGAAAAGTACATTTTATATTGATATCGGAAATGACTCTGTTTTTTTGTTTGTTGTGTTGTGTTGGTTATAGAATTCATATTATCACAAATGGAATTGACTTATTCCATCCTCATATTCTCATGGCTGCTGTATCTACTTTCACACTGGTTCCTGGTTAGTGCACTCTGCAATTAAACTACACTCCTATATGTCAAATATGCAATGAAAGAGGAACGTGTAGAGTGGGAGCTGTTGAATATACTATTTTTTCTCTAGCTTCGGGTGGACAGGTTCCTTACAAACCTCTGTTGCAAACACTACTAGACTGCTACAGACAACTTTTGCAGCAGGCAATCTCCTTTATATCATTTACAATTAACTGTATTGTTACGGGAATCCACTATAGTTTCACTATTTTTGCCAGTAAGTTTATTTTATTACAACTTTCTACAAAATCTCAAAGTGAAATTTCCGAACATTTGTCCTATGAGTAGGAATTGACAATCCAATACTTTCTTGCACTATATCGTACGCGAAGCTTAGTGGAAGTTGTCAAGTAACTTATATTTGACTGACAAGTTGTATCTTATATCTTATATCTGTACTCTTTCCATTACTGAGGTCGTTCAGAGGGGATACATGTTCCCATGTTCACTGTTAAATTTCCACTTATTTCCTTGTTCCTTTGAGAGAAGCCTCAATGTTCCCTGGAGCTTTTTTGGCGTTTCTAGACTGATGGTCAAATGTTCACTTATGCATATTTTGGCGTGTTAATAGCTAGCGGCAGAGGAGCACGGTGACGAGAATTGGGCTGAATTTTATTATAACTTAAAGCAAATACTTTCAAATAACATTATACCAACCGACCTATTTCTAATGTTATTGTAGCCATTACGCTTAGTTCGGGGAGATTTTGGGGTACCTACTTACAGAATTGGCTATCGAGTACAAGTATCGGACATTTGAGAAATAAGAGGCATGATTCCACGGAAAGGTTAGCAGAAGTATAGGACTCAGGGGCGGATGCAGACTAGTGCGCTATTGTAGCCTGGGCACTAGTCAGATTTCTTGATTTTCTTCCAGGCAGCTTCCTAGTCTATTGGGTGATGCAATACTTTTGTCTATTTGGCGGAATGGACTTCACATTCCGCATGAAGCTGGCTATCCCTTCTGGGCCTGTAAAATACCTTGATTTTAAACATCAAAATCCATTCACTTGTCTCAAGACATGATTGATACTAATGCTCACTTCCGACGAGAGCACTTGTGGATTTAGAAAACATGATTGACACTAGTGCTGACGGCTGACAGCAACACAGGGGGGGGTTTGAAAAGTTGATTGACACTAGTACGCAATTTTGGCGGGAGCACTAGTCGATTTTTGAATAGTTGGCATCATCCAATCATGTTGAATTTCGACTAGTGCTCAATTCTGGCGGGGAGCACTAGTGGATTTTGAAAAGTGATTGACACTAGTGTTGAAGTCTGGCAGCAATATTGGTGGGCTTTGAAAACTTTATTGACAATAGGGCTCACTTTTAGCAGGAGCACTAGTGGATTTTTGAATAGTTGGCATCATCCAATGATAATGAAGTTCCACTAGTGCTCTAATCTGAGGGGATTTCTTTCCAACTCGAGCAAGAGGAATGCGACAGTAGTTCCGCTCTGGCCACTTCCGGTCTGGCCACTTCCGTTCATCTCCAAGTCGGCAACATAATAGTCTGTGCTAACGATGCAAGCGCTGTACTCTTTACTTCAACGAAATACTGTAACAAAATTGCTTAATAGCATGTTGAGCCCCAAGTGAAGGAGAGCTTGGGAAGTAGCAGGAAAGCTTCAGTTTGGACAAAGCAAATATCAATTTCACTTGCTACAAACATGAAAACTCTGCAATATAACCAACAGGCCAGGCACAAGTTGTCATATATCATGCATGCCTTCTCTGAGGAACTCTAATTTGTTAACAACATGATTTTCTAAAGTGGTGAGTTTTGGCCTAATATTAAACGAAGGACTGTTTGCGTTCTGCAATACTTTCATTGGGTACTCTAGGGGGCAGATTAGCTGTGTATTCAGGACCAGGGCTAAATAGGCATATGTATGGCAGGATTTTGGGCATGTTCGTAATATAAAATGTGTTAAAAGATAATTTCTCCATCAGGAATGTCAATGATCTTTTGTGCCACTTTAAATTACAATATTTCATGAAAAAGACCTTGGCAGACAAGGGGTTCACTGTGTACTTCGAACGTTGGGTATGGACATAAAGATTTCTTTCTTCAATATGATCTAGGGTTGTATTTGTAAGTTAATGGCCATGCCCAGCCAAATTTTGACCACATCCTCTTCTAGACACAAGCTACACTCGTATTTTCTCGTGGGTCCGCCCCTGCGAGAGCCTTCCTTTTGCTATCGAATATAAGTTTCTTTTAGCGCCACTTCATTGGTTGTCGTTTATCGAATATTGCCTATATTCGTGTTTTCATTGGATAACAATACATGCAAGAGAAAATACATGAAAACTATTGGTTTGCTTCAGTTGAAGATTGTTTTCTGAACTTCCTTAGGGAAGTAACTCAGTTGTGCAACGGAAATAACTCAGTCTGCAACGGAAAAGAATACTTTCCAGCAATAGAACTGCATGGGAGTGACTCATTGTAACAGGAAGTGATTCCACAACGATATGGCTTCAAGTGTCGATATGGCTTCATATCTGTTCATATGATTACCTTGTAATGAGTATACATGGATTAGGCGTTGTCTACCTACCATTGCAAGTCAAAGGGAGGGTGATAAAATGGTACTCTGTGGATAGCAAACCAAGAGAGATAGCTCTATACCATATTGTCTATTCTATTACAATATCGTATGGTGAATCAACCCTCCAAACGATTGGGCACTTGTAGAGCTGAATTTCTTATTATATAGTATAGTTTCCCAGGGCTTTGCAGTAAAGTTTCGTCACTGTGGACCTAATTCTTATAGGCAAGCCCCTTTAATAAGTAAAACTGAGTTTATAATCTATCATAATTCGTTAAGGATCACCTGCAGTCACTTATGAGCCCATCATTAGACTGATGGGAAAATACTAAATCAAAAAGTTCCTTCATTTGTTGCATTACTTCTTCTGACAGAACACTAAAGTCTTTGTTTAAAGGTGTCAAACAAGTTGCAACCATATACCAAAATGTACAGTAGTTGTACTGTCAATAGGTAGCAGTGGCAATAACCAACAAACGAGCACGGCATCATTTGGTATGCGTGTGAGAAGCTTCAATAACGTTTATCGCAATTTGGAAGAATCTAATTTACCACAGTGTCAGACTATTGTGGTTGGGAAGGGGGGGGGGCATTTACCCGCTTTTACAAACCAGTAGCTCCTCCATTCCATGCCAGCTATTGGTTAGAATTGATGTAAGATCAGAGTAAAGTCGTGACTGACTTTGGTTGTGATCGTAGTGTTATACGGTGGTGTACTGGAATCCCTTTTAGGATTAGTCAAAATGCGAAACAACTCAATTTAACCCACTTTGGTGATTGAGAGCCACACTCGTTAATAAGCATTACTGCTTCCAACAAGCCTTTTAGTGATAGAAGATTCTGTAGTTGGTAACCAGCCTGTCCTCTTTGGCGGTTGATGTTGATATAGTCTAATTTAACGTGCAGAGAACCAGGCGCGGATCCAGACTGTAGCGAACGTAGCTCCAGCATCAGTCAGATTTTAAGGGAAAGTGTACACATAGGTTTCGAAAAGTAATGATTCATTTAACTGCTACATCGAAGCGATACAAAGCAGATTATTCCTTCAATAAATATAGACGGAATCTGCTATGAATTCATTGGATAGTAAAGGACAACAGTATCCATAAGGTATGCCTCCCGCTACTCTGACGTAAATTCCAAGGGAATGCCCAGGACTGATCTTTCGCTAACAACTTGTTTTTTGTCATCATGAGGAATCGCCTCAAATGCACTAGTCCGTAAATTTCCTCTTGAGCGCAACACAAGCTCTGGCGCGAGCAACAGTCAGTTCAAATTTGCCAATCAGAATCCGAGTTGACTGATGCTCAACTGTTGCAATCCAATCACAAGCTTAGTTGACTGTTGCTTAAAAATCTAGAAATAACCTAACTTTGACATATGTAAAATACTGGTTACCGACGAAACTCGATTCAGACTGCCAGCCCGGAGAGGAATAGTGTACTGTTTGTGTTTGTGATGATGGCAAATACTCCTCAAATAATCCTGGAAAAGGTGAAAAGTCTCATAAAAGACGAGATACTATCAGGTGCAGAAAGAGACAGACAGTCTTTTATAAAAGCGCACAATTTCCTAGGGAGGACGTCAACTTAACATACAGGTTGAAAGTAGAGTCTGCAGTTGCCAAAATCAAAACTTTCATGAGCAGCGAATCTTGATTCCGTATAAGTGAGTGAACGCTGAAATATAATGTTGTCAGATTGCATGGGGTTGTAGTGACACGTAAACATTGTACACATAGGCCATTTCATACTCAATGCCGATTTTATTCCGAATCTATTCAACAATATACTAACAACAACCTAACCCTTCCTTTACGTAAATCATGTTTATTTTGGGTTCTTCTCTGTTTATGTATATATCACTGTTATTTGTAATGTAAAGTTTAGTCAGAGTAGAGTCAGAGTACCGTCAACATCACCGTCTCCTCCCTCAGCCTCCCTGTCCTCTGCACGTTAAATAATGATACGCCAACAACAATGGATCAACGAAGGATGTCACTGAACGAACATTGCAGCTTATAGGAAGCACTAACTCACGTTCCTATAGGGTTTTAGGCGCCCTTTGCTGTCCGTTGTAGTCTTCCGTATGTTTAATTAGCAGGTATACGGAAAATCCCTTGTTCTGCCTCTGCTACTACGACAAGTACGAGACAGCTCCCTCATTGGATAGTGACCGAGAAAATGATACTGTAAGAAGACTAATGTTGGACACAAATATGAAAATTGAGTGTTCCGAGCATCATGGTTCTGAACATTTTTTGATTATTTCCTTTCTTCATTAGATTTTTTAGAGATCGTATTATGTACTTGCTGTAAGTGATTGTGGTAGATGGAAGTTGATCACAAAATATCCCGTAATAGCAACGGCAGTCACAGAAGATTTAAAATTATTTGATGATATGAGAAAGAAAAAAGTTATAGTGAATACTGATAATATTAAAATGCATTATTTCTATGCATTCTTACTTTTTCAATTGTACTTGACTACAGATAGTGACCTAATAGCAAGCAGTCTATACAGCATTTTGATTTACGAAATCAGTAAATAGCAGTTTGCCAAACCTGCCTTTCATCTAAGCACAACAAATAAGTTCAGTTCAGTTTCAGTTCAATAATGGTATAAAGTTCATAGCACTCTGAATATGTGCATGTGTATTGCATTCAAGAGAACCGACCACACCAAATTTGATTGGCCACGCCCATTTATATGTTGTTGAGGTACAGTTAGATTTTATCCTGGATCCGCCCCTGGTTATGTGCCTCAGGTGGCACAGCCTGAATCCGCCCCTGCAAGCCACTAGCACTTGCCATTAGAGACATTATGCTTAGAATCAATATGCCCCTCTCCCAGTGTAGGGTTCAATGGTATGAGGGCGACCAGTAATATGATGGGGGGGGGGGGAATCTGGTGTGACGCAATTGACTTCCATGCAGTGAAAGGTGGCAAAATTCTTCTAGACACTGAAAACTTCTAAGGAAATAGTGACATTGATCAAATATTCACCCAAGCGTGAGATTTTATTTGGATCCATTAACGTTGACACAGATGATATCAAGTCCGATGAATCGGCAATGGGTGGAATCTTAAAGTTATGTCCTACCAGATGGACAGTTAGAGTTGTATGCTTTGTGAGAATAATGGTGAATTATGCCTGGCTCCTTGAATTACGGGATCTATGTCTGGAGGAAGATTTGGAGTTTGACACTAGATCAATGATTCTTGGATGTGAAACCCAAATGAAAAATTTTAATTATTTCTTTGGCTTGTGTTTGAGTCATGAAGTCTTTGCACATGCTGAGAATTTATCCAAGATCCTTCAATCATCTTGTTTGTCTGTCACTTCTAGCCAGCACCTCTTTGGCCTTTCAAGAAAGACCCTGGAGAGTATAAGAAGTGAAGAGTCATTCAATGGATTTTATGATTCTGTGCTCCTCAAGGTAGAGCAGTACCCTTAAGTTTCTATGCTAGTTATTTCCAGAAAAAGACAAGTTCCTCAGCGCTCTGAGTTTGGAGCAACCATTCGAGAGTATCCAGTAACGGAAAGTGATTATTACCGTCAACTATATTATGAAGCTATTGATCTCATGACTTCTTCTGTGAAGGAACGCTTCAGACAGCCTGCATTCCATGCTTACCAAGAGCTGGAAAACTGGAAAAGGAGAACAGGTGGAATTAGAATTTGCAAATATAAAAGCTCTATACTGGGAAGACATAAACATAGAAGTATTGACTGCTGAGCTATCCACTTTTAATGTCCTAATGAGAGAGAAGGATTTGAGATGTTTAAGTGAATCTGATTAGTAAAGTAATTATGGTGTCAAAGCGAATATATGTAAATCCTGTAATAAGTGCCACCGGAGAAAAGTAATTTTCCACTGCACGAAAGATGAAGACATGGCTGCGATCAACCGCAGACTCGACTGCCTTGCAATTTTGAACAAGCACAAAGAGAGGTTAGAGAACATCGAACTCTATGAAGTTGCGAATGAATTAGTTTTGCAAACGGAAAATCGTCAAAGAAATTTTGGTAAATTTATCCCTGACGACTGCATTAACATAGCACTTCTTATTTCATTCCTTATAAGTACAACGAAGTGACTAATTTATATCTTCAATATTAGAGAAGCGTTGTTTCTATACCACTATGAGTGAAATTTGATGTTATTTTGAGTACTGCAAACTAGAAACTGCGGTTTTAAGTATTCTCTTTACCCCTCCGCATTTGTAGGTTCCCAACCAGAGCCCCTCACCAAAAACATTGCTCCACCATCTTTGGCATAGGCACAGCGTCGGTAGGAGGGCTGGGGGGCTTCAGCCCCCACCTTTTGCCAGTCAGTGATTTATTACAACCTTATCAAGCAATTTATTGTTTGTAGCCCCTTACTATTTATGTGTACCCCCCACGGGCTTGTTGTTTTCAAGCACTTTAGAAAGGGGTTTAATAAAGTTTTGAAATATAAGCAGATTTTCAATTGTGATATAATGTGTACATTTAGGGAACCTTCCCCAATAACATTCTGATCTTCATCACTTACTGTAATGTCTGTTTGCAGAACATAGACGTTTGAGCTTGATTTTGATTTCGTTTGTTGGGTACCAATGAACATCGTCAATATCACAAAGTTTATGCCCGTTATGAACATAACTTATGATTGGCATAAGTCACATTTTTGAAGGGAGCTTAATAGAGAGGGAGCATAATAAACTTCCCCTTTCGCAAAGGCAGGCTTATTGGAGAGGGGGGCCAAAAGGGAAATATAGTAAGCAGTTTCATCCGATAGTCCATGATACTGAGGCTGACACACTAAATCGCTCACGCGAACAATAATGGCGTACAGTAATCGCTGGCAAGAAAATTGGAAACCAGCCTCTGCAGAGCCAAAATTGGTAGGTTGATGAATTTATTGATACTACAGTAGACGCCCAGTTATTCGAGCCTTTGAAAATTCCTTCGAATAGGTGGGAGAGGCTCGACTGCAGAGTTTGGCCATCTCGAGTTTGCACAAGAAATTGCTTTAGATCGAACGTCTTATTTTTTGACGGTTTGCAGATGAAATGAAAAGAGAGAAAAAGGATGTCTGATCTCTAACAAGACCCCCTCCCTCTATACAATGTCTGGAAAAATCGTAAACCCAGTGTATCTCCTCCCTCATTTGCCAACGTCATATATGTAAGGTCCCCAACTATGATTAAAATATGTTTTGACAACCCTGTTTATCAACCATTCAGGGCATTGATTCGTTTTACATATAGTATATGTGAGCTTGAATATACATATACATATATATATATATATATATATATATATATATATATATATATATATATATATATATATATATATATATATATATATATATATATATATATATATATATATATATATATATATATATATATATATATAATATATATATAATATATATATATATATATATAATATATATATATATATATATATATATATATATATATATATATATATATATGCATAGTATATGCATATATATAAGGTAATGAGTCAAAAATATACCTTACTTAAATTATAGACGTTTCGATAAATATCTTCATCAGAGTACTGATGAAGATATTTATCGAAACGTCTTATATTTAAATAAAGTACATTTTTGTAAATATATGTAAATATTTATGATAAGTATATATGTAATATATATATATATATATATATATATATATATATATATATATATATATATATATATATATATATATATATATGTGTGTGTGTGTGTGTGTGTGTGTGTGTGTGTGTGTAAATATTTATGTTATGTATATATGTAATATTATCGTAGAGCAAAGCATGGAATGACGCTTTGTGCACGACTTATGTGATTTATTGCCTTGATTGCTCCAGATAATTCTCTTTATGTCTTAGAATTAATGGTTGGATTTGAAACAAACATAGAAATTAATAGTAATCGCAAAGCTACTAAATATAGGCCTCTATTGCTCGACCTAAAACCACGATATTGTGAGATCAACTTCGTAAATATTTCTATGGGCGCTCTTGGCATTCTTGAGTCTTCATCTGATTCCTTGTTACAAATGATGAAAGAGTTAGGCATCGACAATAGTACACAAAAAGTAATCATTAAGAAGATCATGAACATTGCAGTGAGGTGCACGTACTATGTATTTTGTAGAAGAAACAAGGCGTGGACAAACCCCGAACTATTAAACTTTTAATTTTGTCTTGTTTTTTACCGTCTTCTTTTTTTTAACCTTACTTCTTTCATCTTTCTCTTCAGTATTTATTCGTTCTGTTATTGTATGTTACTTTAATATTATTGTTCTATTTTTTTATGCAGACATGCCAATTATACATTGCCTGTTAATTAGTGAGATGTATAGTTGTAACTTTTAAATTTTTGATGAATGAAATGCAGTTTTAAATATATATATATATATATATATATATATATATATATATATATATATATATATATATATATATATATATATATATATATATATATATATATATATATTATATACATATATATACAAATATATAAATATATATAATATAAATGCATATATAGCATCTCGCATCCAACAATTTGACTGAATAATATACTGCACAATAGGAAATCCAGAGAAAATCTACTGTGAAAATTGAAAGAGGGACAAATGAAGTCCTTGGTAAGTGGATGTATCACACAGCATTGTAAGAGGTATTCATTACAGAATATACTGTAGGTCCCAATGAGGACTTCTGTACATTTTCTTTTGATGTATAATGGACTGGCACACACTTTATGTTAAATAGATACTGGGGAATTCTGAATTTTAATTTCAGAACCAGATCCTGTGTTTGATTGTTTGTGATGCATGAAAGTCATTTATGTATAACTTCGTGTATTTTATTTTGAGTGAATTTGTACAGATTTGATTACACAGCAAAATGTTAAATATTCAAATTCAAACTTCTCACCTGAAGTGTGCATTTGATGAATTCACACACAGCACCCCAGGGAATTTTCCACTGCTCACATGGAATCTAAGGCAACATTGGTAATAATGAAGTAGCTCATGCTCTGGCATTTATGTTGTTCAATACAGAATTTTTTAATACAGAACTTAATGTACACACATGAAGCCAAGTGCCCCCTTGCACAACCGACTATTGCTTCTATGTATTTGAGATCTCATCAAAAGAGACCATTAATCTACAGCTGGGCAAGACAAGACACAAACAGTGAAACAAGTTAATAACATACCCTTTACTCTAGGACTCTAATATTTTGCCTCTGTGAATTGATGTCAAGATACAGAAAGAGAGCCCAAGGTTTCAAAATGTGTTAGCTTTTCAAATTGTCTCTTTTGAGCAGTTTGTTAAAGTTCTGTCACCAAAGGAGTCTTGTGAAAACAAATTTTGAACTCCAGATATATCTATATTATAAGTAATATTTAATATGGTAGAATAGCAAGAAATAAGAAATACTTAACAAAATAGAACAATTAGAAATAAGGAGTGAGGAAGAAGAAAGAATAGCTGGAACTGTATTTATTGACAGTATATTAGTATTTACTCAATCCTTCCAGAATTAGATACTGAGCTGTCAAGTTGCAAAGCTGAATATGAGTGAGATTATGTTTCTACCTTGTCCCAAAATTTTTCAGGTACTTCTAACATCTTCAGTTTTGCTGAAAATACAGTACTATCCTACTCCCCATATGTGGAGGCTTCAACTAAGTATAGGGAGGTGGAATGCACAGGACTCAGGGAAATATCATAGTGATTACAGTAGCCTGGAAAGAGTACATGAAATTGTGAAAAGAAGAAACAAATGGAGTCAAAATTTTTGGGTTCAAACCCTTTTTTTTGTTGTGGAGTGCATCTCCCAAATATCATGCTTTGTTACTGTTGCCACAACTATTCTATGGGATGGAGTAATGGGAGGAGAAGATTTTTAAAGAGAAATCATACAAAATGATTTATTGGATATCCCAAGGATCATCTTTTTGCAAAAGTAGGAGTAGTCACTTCCCCACTCCCTATGGCTACACCATTGAGTACATAAGGAAATATCAAGAATGCGTGAGATTTTTTCATTTTGCATGTAAGAGTGAGAAACAACTCACTTGCATTATACTCATGGCCAGTGCAAGAGACTTGAGAGCTCTGGTAGATATGCCTTTCAAAGTATCAGTAAGTTATGTTAGTTCCTTGAAACTGCTCACCCTTTAATGTCTGCTTTGAAATATTTTGCACCAGTTGTTACATAGCACATTAGTGGATTTGCATAACTTTACACTGTCATTATATACAAGTAAAAAGGTAGAGGTGAGCCCCATGTACGATTCTGTATGTTGGGGGAGTGCCCATTAGAGGGACTCTTATCCTGAGCTGCTGGCATAGTGAGGTAGGGTTGCCAGTTCCTTTCCTTGCTGCCTTTAACTTCCCCAGTGTTGCTACCAGATACCCATTTGTTGCTGGGTGGACAGTGGATGGACATCCTAATTATGGTCCAAGGGTTCAGCTCAAACCATCAATGTTTTGTTCAGCAGTCAAGTGCTCTAACCACTTGGCCACTAACCCAAAGCGATCATTATATAAATAGGCATATATTCATTCTCAATAGTTGTATGTTATTTCCTCAGTAGCATCATTTTGTATTTTTTTATATCTTTGCATCTCATCTTATAAGTTTAGTTAATATTTTTTGGTGTGTGCAATTTTCTTTGATACTTTTAGGTGAATTTGGGTAATTGTAGATGGACCCCTCGCATATAAAGTGCTCAAGTGACTCCTCTGGGGATTCTTGCAATGTATCTGATTCCCTTCTTGGTTTGGACAAGTCATCAAGCAATGTAAGTTTGCAGTTAGATACACCATTTTCATTTTGAAGTAGCTATTTTTACTAATTACATTCCGCTCTCCCTTGTGCTTCAAGAAATGGTCAAGACATTGCTGCTACTAGATTTGTTAGTTAATGGTACTGAACAGTAACTGTTAGCTACATAGCCCTTTTGCCTTTGGCATAAGTAGGCCTATATACAGGGAGCTGGCCAGAAATCCACTTGTGTTTTCAGAAAGCTAAATCTTGTAGTAAATTTGAGCACATCTACCATTAAATTATACAACTGCTGAAATCATCATCTTGATAACCAGGTAACCATAGCGTTTCAAGTAGGGACCCTTTTTATCAAATCACTTGGTATAATTGAGTGTTGACACTGCACGGCTGTGCATCTTTTTTGTTATACTTTGGACACAATCAAGGCCCTAGTTGTGAGACTTTATAGATTACTGTGCTTTTTTGATCAGCATCATTATCATTACACAGCCTCAACATTATGATAGGCAAAAATGTTATACCTGTCACAGGGCTCAATACTTGTAGAAGATATAACTACCTTGATGAGTTGCACAGTCATGTCTTCATATTTGCACAGCTATAGCCTACCTACAGTGTGCCCAGAGACAGGACAAAATTAAAATCGCACATCTCTGCATCTGCAACTGTTCTTTTTTCCTGAATGCACAATATACTGAGCTGCAATACTCTCTTTGAATTACATTATCTTTTACCGATTTCGTATGAACCTGGCTTGAACGTGCCATCTTTCGTTTTTCTTACGAAATTCAGGTATTCAAAAACCCAGTAGAATTGCTGATATAGAGAACTATTATATAATTGAGGTATGCTTTGCAGTTATGCTGTTGACGTTAACTCAAAAATCCTTTCTGCTTTTGGTGGATGGTAATAAATATCACATGAAGAACTTTTAATTTTACTGGGTCTATTTTATTTAGTGCTAGTGCATATCTAGTAGATATTTGGCTACGCTTGACTTTCTTGCCACAAAGCACTTAAAGATCAGCATATTACCATCCTAACTCCAATTTTTGGCATCCCTGGGGGTGATAGATTCATATCTGTATGCAGTGCGCTGCGCGTTGATTGGTGAAATCAAGCGAGTGTAAGGGCCCCAGCAATGCGGATTGGCGCAGATTCGTCGGTTATGTCGCTGACTGGGTAGATGATAGAAGTGAAATTGAGAGCAATCTTTAAGAAGCTGTACCTTAAAGAGTCAATGCTATTGAGAGCCATGCTACATTCTGCATTGAATATGCTTTTTGCAAAATCCAAGTCCAAAACCATTACCTCGATATAACTTTCAATAAACTTCAAACTGGGAATATTGGTCTTTGGACTGTTTATTCACAGCTAATGGAAAGCTGCCAAGCAGAATTATGGGTAGGAAAAGATGAGGTAGGATACATGTCTATTATTAGGCTTGTGCTGCTCTGCTTTAAATGGAAAGGTATCGAGAAGAGCAATAGAGAGCCATAATTAGATAGTCACCTTGACCAAGCTTTCCGACAACACCATAGTGAAATTTTAGTCGAGCAGTGTGGCCCGATCAGGCAGACACTACAATTGATTTTGTGTTCATTACTACACACTTTTTTATATGAATATAGTTTATAAGAATATTAAGACTCAACATCCCTGACATTCTAGAAAAATGCAAGGCTTGACCCTCATGAAGACTTAGATTGTTTGTTTATTTGAGTTTTTTAGATAATAGAAAGTGCGAGTTTTATTTATCCGGTCAAGGAGTCATTACACTATGATACGACTCAGCAGCTGTTAGGAGAGTGTCCCACTGGGCACCCTTTTTATTATGAAAATATAATCCACACGAATAATAATGCCCAAAATCGATGAGTTTCTAGATTAATTTAGGAATAACCTTAGGCTCAAAATCGATAGGATTTAAGAATATCAGGGCTCACCAAAAATTGAATAGTCTTATATAAAAGTGTTTAGGAGATTTATCTTTCGTAGCACGCAAGCATAACACTTATGTTGCACAACAGTACTTTACAGTTCTATGTATCACCCTAGAAGCCCGCAAAGTTCATATTTTTTGGTAATTTCTATTTCTATCAGATGCGTCTTATGAGTATGGATCAGATAAGTTCATAATCGCTTTGTTAATATTATTTCGAGCAAAATATGTGAAATATTGTGTATTAGGCTAGAATGACTATACATCGCAAGATTATAGTCATACTGCATAAAGATGATATTGAGTAAGGAAATTGTCAAAACAGTACTTTAGGCCAAATTGCCCATATTTGGTAATGAGTTCCTATCAGCCCATAAAATTCAAAAAGTTTTAATTATAGTCACTTTCAACAAATTCTTTAGATAATTCC
Source organism: Mastigias papua (assembly GCA_964019165.1). NCBI lineage: Eukaryota > Metazoa > Cnidaria > Scyphozoa > Rhizostomeae > Mastigiidae > Mastigias > Mastigias papua. The sequence goes on from OZ025287.1 coordinate 196,957, forward strand.
GATTCAAATCAGCGCCGGAACATTAAACTTGGTTGAAATGCAATCTTGTAATGGATTTTTTCCTAAGTTTCTGATCTATGGGCACACTCTGCTACCCTCCAAAACTTTCTAGTACCTGCATCAGAAGTGCATAAACTGAATTGAAAATCTGTAATATCGTAATGTCATTAATGCGTGATGCTGTTATAATATTAATGCTTGATGCCGTTATAATATTAATGCTTGGTGCTGTTATACTACTAATGCTTGATGCTGTTGTAATATTAATGCTTGATGCTATTATATTAATGCGTGATGCCGTTATAACATTCATGCTTAATGCTGTTGTAGTAGTAATGCTTGATGCTGTTATAATATTGATGCTGTTGTAATATTATTGCTTGATGGTGTTGTAATATTAATGCTTGATGCTGTTGTAATATTAATGCTTGATGCTGTTGTAATTTTAATGCTTGATGCTGTTATAATACTAGTGCTTGATGCTGTTGTAATGTTAATACTTTACGCTATGATATTAATGTGTGATGCCATTGTAATACTAATACTTGGTCCTGTTATAATATGAATGCTTGATGCTGTTATAATACTAATACTTGATGCTGTTATAATATTATAACAGCATCAAGTATTAGTATTACAACAGCATCAAGCATTAGTATTATAACAGCATCAAGCATTAATATTACAACAACATCATGCATTAATATCATAGCATGAAACATTGATATTACAACAGCATCAAGCATTAATATTACAACAGTATCAAGTATTAATATTATAACGGCATCACGCATTACTATGATGGCATCAAGGATTAATTTTACAACAGCATCAAACATTAGTAAATACTAATGCTTGATGCTGTTGTAAAATTAATCCTTGATGCTATGATAGTAATGCGTGATGCCGTTATAATATTAATACTTGATGCTGTTGCAATATTAACGCTTGACGCTGTTGTAATATCAATATTTCATGCTATGATGTTAATGCTTGTTGTTTTTTAATATTTATGCTTGACGCTATGATATTAATGTGTGATGCCGTTATAATATTAATGCTTGATGCTGTTATAATATTAATGTTTGATGCTGTTATAATACTAATGTTTGATGCTGTTATAATACTAATGTTTGATGCTGTTGTAAAATTAATGCTTGATTCTATACTATTAATGCGTGATGTTGTTATAATATTAATGTTTGATGCTGTTATAATACTAATGTTTGATTCTGTTATAATACTAATGTTTGATGCTGTTGTAAAATTAATGCTTGATTCTATACTATTAATGCGTGATGTCGTTATAATATTAATGCTTGATGCTGTTATAATATTCATGCTTGATGCTATTGCAATATCAATGCTGGATGCTATGACATTAATGCTTGATGCTGTTATAATATTAATGCCTGATGCTATGATTTTAATGCTTGATGCTGTTATAATATTAATGCTTGATGCTGTTGTAATATTAATACTTGATGCTGTTATACTACTAATGCTTGATGCTGTTATATTAATGCGTGATGCCGTTATAACACTAATGCTTGATGCTATTGTAATATCAATGCTGGATGCTATGACATTAATACTTGATGCTGTTATAATGTTAGTGCTCAATAAGCCTAACGTTAGTCAGAGTCAGACTTATTTCCAATCTTACTCATTATTTCACCAAACAAACTTAAACCTAGCATGGTCTACGTGAAACCTAGTATGAGCAGTTTTGGGATAGGAAAGCAATTTTGTGAAAGCTGCAGATTGGTATTAACGCTATCCTTGAAATGAAGTTAACTGATGAACTTTCAAAAGTTACCTGAGTTATTACTAGACAAGTTGTAGACAATAAGCTACAAAAAAGGAAACAAGTGTAATTCATATTAAGCTGACGTCATTTCCATTCATGGCATCTTCTAAGTATATCTGATAACTGGGCCAACCCCATATGATGGCCCCATTTCCTTCGCATCCTTAGGACCTGAGAGAAACTATCCTGCAAGTCCTTCATGTTGTGCCCATTCCAGTGAATGAGTAACTTGTGACTATTTCATATTTGAGGTAAAAATAGAAGTTTTCCGAAGGAGTCTAGGCTGGTAGGTCAAAAATCTTGATTCTCTTTTATTGGGTAAGAAAGATGGCCCAGTGGTGACAATGTTGAAAATGTCCTGTTTCAGTCACTAAACGGTTTCCGATCGCTTCTTAAAAATCGCTGCCGATAGTTTTCGACGCACGGTCTGCTTACGCTCACTTGGTGACTTCTTCCCTGATGCATTTCTATCATATCCTGGTGTCTCCTCTATTAGTGGCAATTGCAAACTAGTGCGTTTGTCGACATTACAGTGTGAATGGTCTTCATTTATAGCCACCTTTACAGATCTTATATAAGTTTGAACGATCAGTGTATTCAAGGGAACAAAAATGTTGTCGTAATCTTGGGCAGCTGAGACCTCATAAAAAGATGCACCGTGTTTTAAGGCTAAATTACGCCCCTCTTCAGTGGTGACTTCTCTTCGATGGCAAATATCGTGTTTGTTTGCAAGAATTGCAAATATTGGCGAAGATTTACGTGAATGAAGCGAAGAACAATGAATTCTTCTAAGTTCTTCTAGAATAACAGCAGCAGTTATAAAGGTACTTCGCTCCACAAGTGAATACACAACTATAATTGCTGTGGCCCATTGAAAGAATCCAATAATGTCTGAGAGGCATGCCTGAAATTACAAAAAAACCACTTTCTAATGCGGAAGACATCTGTTGTTGATTACAGCATTTTTCTTTCATTCAGTATGCGCAACTACTCACCTATCGATACAAGCATAGGCCCATTTAGATTTTCTTCTCAAGTAATATTAGTTATTTGTTCATCATAAAGAAGAACCAGCAACAAAACTACTAGTACAAGAATAATTAAACTGACAAAACTACCGTGGAAGAGGATAAATCCCCTATTTTAAATTCTCTGCATGGTTTGAAGTATAGGAACACCAATGTGCTAGGACAATGTGGTTAACAAATGGTGTTACGCTGCATGTAATTGCCTTTATCAATTCTACCAATGTTTAATGATTTTCCCGGTTTCTGGGAAGTTTCATTTAGAATCAACACTTGGCCATGATCAACGAAAATGAAAACTGAATAATCTTACTGTAGTTTTTAATTGAGAATAATTGAAGGATGGATGGTGACTTTCTTATTCAAAGTAGAACAATAACTACAATGTTTACGATGATGATGATGGTGATGATGATGGTGATGGTGATGATGACGATGACGATAATAATGATGTCAATTGTGATGATAAGGATGTCAACTATGATTATAACGATGATGATGATGATGATAATGATGTCAATTGTGATGATAATGATGTCAACTATGATTATAACGATGATGATGATGATGATAATGATGTCAATTGTGATGATAATGATGTCAACTATGATTATAACGATGATGATGATGATGATGATAATGATGTCAATTGTGATGATAATGATGTCAACTATGATTATAACGATGATGATGATGATGATAATGATGGCAATAATGTCAATGATGTCAATGATGAAGACGATGAAATTTAATCACAAATAACAAAGAGTACCCCTCCAGCTGTATCTTTGAGCTCATATGATATGAAATCGTCTTCAAATTTTATCTCTCGTTTATATAGAAATTCTGTAAAAACAAACGTATTTTTATCTAGGATAGCTGTTTGATGTCTTGTGCAATCATATATTGCAATAACCGTAGCAATGCAGCTTTGCATACTTTTACATAAAGGAGATGACACGATTGAGGGGGAAGTATCTCGACAGTAAGATAGGTAGGCTATAGCTAATGCAGAACCAAAGCTACATTCTGTGTGCACGCTATGAGGTCCGCAGACAGCTGAGCTGGATTGGGGGGGGGGGGGCGGCAGAGTTTAGTGGCGGTGCCAGAGATCGTGAGGTAGGCCCCCAGGAAAAATTATTGAACCAAGTCCCTTAGGTATTATCAAAGCGCCCTTTGCAAACATAAATGTTCACCCCTATTGTAGACAGAAGCGGCAAAAATTATCTACCTTCCCAGATATTCAAAAGGTTGGGAATAGTTAACCCCCAAACTCCCCCGTTGCTCCACCACCGCATGGGTATCAAATAGAAAGCTGGGCCAGGAGAGGTACATCTCTCAAGAGAAATAAGTTGACTCTTGATATTGCAAAAACACATAGTATGATCTTTGGTACCGAGCCTAACCTTCGGAGATAAGAGTGCGATAACTCAACAAATTTCTCCCTCTTTCAAATAAATGTTGAAAAGATTGAATCCACAGATAGCATCAATTATCTTGTGATAGAAATTGATCCACCATTAAATTGGAAACAGCAAATTAACGAGACTATCGTTAAGATCTCACGAGGAATTGGGATGCTTAAGTATACTAAGAGATATCTTCCACTGGATACTATAAAAGGATGTACTATGCATAGTAGATCCACATCTAAGATATTGCTGCTCTGTTTGGGGATTTGCTTTTGATTTCATTATGATACAATTACTACAGCTACAAAGTCGGGCAACTTATGTTGTCACAAACAGTTCCAACGATCAAACATCGTTGCCTTTAATATCACAACTAGGGCAGTTAGCAAACAAAGAAATGATTGATTTCGAGAGAGCTTGTGCAATTTATAAAGCTCTGAACGGACTTACACCTCCCTACATGCAGTCAATGTTTCTCAGCAGCTTAAAAACTGCTCCTTCTCTGGCTACTTTCATAACGATATTGAAATGGATTTGAAAGATCAAAGAGGTCAATATCCTAAATTAATGTTCGACACAAAGTTTGACTTGCGAGTCCCTTTGGAAATCTGTTTATTACTGATATATTTTTGCTCTGTTGAAATAAATAAAAGTGAAATCAAATGAAATTAAATAAAATCTCAGCAAATCATAGGAAGGTTACTGCTCGCACAGCCCCCACTGTTTACGGGCCTCCACGTTGTCCAGTAAAGCATTTTCATCCAGTACTAAAAAGTGAAAAACTTCAAAGACAAGAACGTACTACTCCAATAGGAGGTACAAGCATTTCAGGATATTATGAAACTTCCTTTTCTTCACTTTGGCCAATCGTGTGTTAATCTGTATGGTATAGACCACAAAGAAGGGATTTTATGGAGCAAGCAGCCTTGTTAATGTTTTGATATCTATAGGAAAACAACCGCCTTGGATATAGGCGTATTGCGAGGATCATCTTTTCATCGCATGCCAGTAGGGAACATAAGCAAGTGTCACTAATATTTAAATGAGATTGTTTTTCACCTATATATTAGATAAGAGAAACATCCACAGAAGCACTGATATTAATAATATCAATAAGCCATTGGGAGTCATTTATAGTTGCTTAGCCAGCATGTCATGTGATATATATGTATAAATATACTCTTATCCAGTGAACAAAGAATTGATCAATACAGTACTAATTAAAGACATAAAAAATACATGCAAATTTGAGAGTAATGTCTTACCTGCGTCAGATTCATATTCACTGATAAAGCGTCTTGTGAGAAATCGAACAGCAATTGCTATACCAATACATAAGAAGATTGCAGCGAAAGTGTGTATATATATATAGTAAAGATGAGATATATGATGCAGAGAAATCTATATATATATATATATATATATATATATATATATATATATATATATATATATATATATATATATATATATATATATATATATATATATATATATATATATATATATATATGTATATATGACGAAGTGTGTTTACAATTGGTGTAAGTCTGCCTTTTTCACCTAAAAAGTTTCATTGTTGTACAGACCACAGTATATGATCCATAAGGGCTAACCCCATAAATTATACACCATTCGATAGCTCTTCCTCTGTATATTCATATGCTACCCCATTTACCCCATAGGGTCAGGGTCAGGGTTAGGGTAGGGGTTAGGGTCAGGATTAGCGTTAGCTATTTCATGTCCACATTATGAATATCGTACGTATTGACTTATATTCATAATGGCTGACATGAAATAACTAACGCTAACCTTTACCCTTTGCCCTAACTCTTACCCTAACCCTCACCCTATGGGGTAAATGGGGTAGCATATGAATGTACAGATGAAGAGCTATCGAATGGTGTATAATTTATGGGGTGAGCCCCCTGTTATCGATGAGAGGTGCGAAAGTGCATTAGCGCCCAAAAAGTTAGGGTTAGGCTAGGGAGCCAATGCTAAGGTTCACGTGGCCTCAAAATCAATCCAGAGTCGCAGGTCTTGGCTTGTAACAGGCAAGGTTTTTGGCAGTGTTCGCTTAGCCTCGAAGAAATGCAACTTATTTGCAATTTAGTGTAATCTATGCAACTTCTCATTGCTTCACAAGTCGCAATGTTGTAGGTAAATTACTTTATCAGCTGAATTACAAGCCCTTGACGATAGCTTATAAGCTTTCCATCTGTTAAGCTGACGTAAGCACAGCGAGAGAGAAGATAAGAGCAAACAAATTCGTGCGACGCAATTGTCTAGAGTTGAAGAAGAACATCATATACATGCAATAATGTGCTATGACAGATAGAATTCAAGATGAACACTACAGTTGTTCTCTCATTCTGTCAATTACATAGGCTTGTCATGACTATCGTTTCATTCACATTTATCCAAATATCAGATCTACTGCCTTACTACGCGCAGAAAAGAATTCTTCACGAGAAACAGACAAGAAAGCAAATGCTCTCTCTCTCTCACCTGATTTTCCCACATGTGGAGCACCAATTATTGCAAGTTTTATGTCTGACTGTTCGTTACGATCTTTCATTGAATTGCAATGTGGTGATACCTCGATTAGCAGTCTTCTGTTGTCCCCTCCTTAAAGATTTCTATATCTTGTAGTACAATAACTTACGGATTAACAGAATTTCGTGGTTCAACTGCTACGGTTTTTGTTGTTTTTTGAACGTTGGTTTTAATCTCATAATTCAGCTATCCGTCAATTCATGCCGCGAGTTTTGATTTGCAAGCTATCATCAGAAGGAACTCCTTTGTCATGCAGAGTTGCGGAAGTACTTCTGTGTATGGTATAAACTAACCAGGACATTTTGCCGTTCGTTCCCACTAAACACGAAAATTGATACAGAAGAAAGAGAACGAGCAGACAGTTCTACTTGTACCTTGATGTAATTAAGGAGGGCTCCGGGAGGGGAGCTCAACCCCCTTCTGCTCCTAGGGTAGAGGTAGACTACAGCGGCTGTTCTCATTCTCAGTAGTACTACAGTCAACCTTGCATAATTCGGATCGGTTTTATCCGGATTTTTGTATATTCCGGACAGAATTGCTAGTCCAATTAGTTTCCTATTAAAGTGCAAGACTGAAAACGTTTCTACGTAATCCGGATTTTCTGTAATCCGGACAAAATCAGCCAGTCCCGAGTGATCCGAATCATGCGATGTTGACTGTATAACCAGGGCGGATTCAGAATAAAATCTGACGGGGGCTAAACATGAAGAGTGTGACATGCTAGGCTTTATGCAATGAAATTACGGAGCGAAATTTCTAATGATCAATCACATTTATATTCTACAAAGTTTACCAGCCCTCGTCCAACAATTTCTCCATCATTGATCTGGAGGATGCTCAGTGCATGATGTGATCGTTGTGCTAGTCTGGTTGAAGTTCAAAATTCAGAATAGCTTATCACTTTCAAATCTGAACCATTCTGCACCTAAATAGGTTTGAAATGCATGTTGTCAATTCGACCAACCGACAGCATAGAGAAACTAGATCGAAAAAGCTCCAATTTATTTGCTACTTTAACCAAACATAACGTGACAGTGACGCGAAACATATCGTGGCGCTCATAGTCCTTCGAAGAATGTTTTATTTTGCTCTTGTACATGCCAACTACACGACAAAATGGGGGTCCTTATTCAACACGGAGATTTAGTTTATGTACTGTGCAATTATGCCGAACCAAATCAATTCGCAGACTTTAGGCTTTCAAATACTGTAGAAGTAACTGATTCGACTCAAGTAATGACACGTAAACTAGTCCTGAGCGTCCCTCACAGCCAGTAACAGAATGCAAATAGGGTCCTAGAGATGCAAGCGGCTCTCATGTCATTCTACGGGGTCATTCATTTAGTACGTACGCACGAAGGGGTGGAGGGGGTGTAAAATTGAACTGAAACTTGACACCATTGTAAAATTGATCATAAACCTGACACCATTGTAAAATTGAGCAAAAATAAAATAAAAGATCTAGTCTATAAAAAAAACTGCAATCATGATGATGATGTTGACTTTGCGCTGCGGCCTTTGGCTTTTCATTGTCAGGATGCCTTGTTCACGAGCGGTCTTTCGAGTCGTTGTAACTAACGTATATCATGTTAACTATTAACCTTTATCTACATACAAATACCTATACAAGTGGTTCGGCTAGGAGACTCGCGTCCCTGCCATTGAACCTTCTCCTTCTTCCCTCTATACTCTAAACTCGGTTATATATATCCGAAAGCATGCTTCGATTGCACAAGCATTGCAATTACAACATGCAATCGTCACGCCCAATCGTGTTATCGAAATCTAACGGAATATAGTGATATTCCAACGTTATCTTATTCTCGAACCATCCTAGCATTCAAGTCTGATGCAAGGCTAGAGTTTACGAAATCTTAAACAAAGGGAAGTCTATAGTTTAATGCAAGGCGATGATATGGGGATTCCATATCATGCTGTCTAGAACTTGCGTCATATGCGAATCTGGTTCCACGTGTAATAGATACAAATGGGTCTACTAGGTAATGCTAAATATGGCAAAGGTTTGCCTCTTACAGAAGAGATAATTAGTGTATGGCGCAATGCGTACAGTAGATCTTGTTGCCTATACTAAGTAATATAACAATACCTAATCCAGTCATCTATTGATGCAAGAGTAAATAATCCTAAATCCTAAAACAATAGAATGGCGTGCTGCGTAATGCACAGTCACTGCAAAGGGGGTTTCTATAGTATGCCTAAAGTTTAATTCACAAGTGGAATTACTATGCCTAACCTAACTTATTTCCTATTAGCTAATACAAATACTTTTGGACATTATACGGGCGTCTTATAGCGTAAAGAATAGATCTAAATGATATTTACGTATGACTAACATTCATGGAAGCTATAAAGGTTAAGTTGGCTCATTTACATTCGAGCCCCCGACGTATCTCACGAACAACTAATATTAATCGGCACTCCTCAGTCTTTCTCAAGCACTGAGAGTCCGAATATCTAATATCAAAGCAATAAACAACGAGATGGCACTCCTCAGTCTTTCTCAAGCACTGAGAGTCCATAATACTAAATAACAAATGCGAGATATCCTAATAAAAGATATTAGTACTTCTACAAGCTACTAAATATCTGTCCAAATCTTCCAACTATAGCTCCAATCTAAATTAGCAGTATTACAGGGGGATCAAGCAAATGCGTACGAATGCGTACAAGGGGGGAGGGGGGTTCACACATGAAGTACGTACGCAAAGCAAAAAATTATCAGCTTTTTGCATACATCCCAGGCCCGTCGGAACCGTTGGGGCTGGGGGGCTTCAGCCCCCCCCCAATATTTTGCAACTATTTGCTCTATACATTTTCGAGAAAACATTGCAAGGCTATACTATAAATTCGCAAAAATAGTAACCAGTTCAGTTACCAGCTATCGCTTTCAATCATTTATTGCGTGTTCAAAGAACCAATGTATACTTGATCAGGAACGTTTAAACAGCATGAGCGAAGAAAGTGAAGTCTTGAAAACTGAATGTTATGCGAAGATGCTGGGAGGGCGTCAGGGTCTGACTTTTATGTTCCATCAACCTTAAAATACTTCATCATCGATAGTATTGTTTGGTAATTTGATTATTTGGTAAGCAGATTTTTGGAAAATTTTCGAACAGAGATTTGTGTATTAAAGTTAATGTAGCTGTTAAGAATGTGGACTTGAGGCTCTCCTGCTAGCAATGTTTATTTATTATTTTACCATTGATGGTTCTTAATCTGTTTTAATTAATTAAATTTATGCAGGCTCCGTGTAAACGCTAGGGTAGTTATTAGCGACTTCAGTTGGTCTTGGTTGTTGGACTAGTTAAGATTGAAGTAAATACAAGTTTAAACCATTCGCAAAAGTTAGTTACCCTTGGTTCTACAGAGTGCAAGCCGGGACCGATGTGTAAGTACCACTTTTGGTTCTACTCTTTGCACAGTTAGTTTTCCTTTGTATCGGGCGTTATAAATTTCGTTTCTTATACACCTCCGCCCGCATACTCAGTCTTACGCACAGTCCATGCAGCCCCTTGGTATTTCCATTGCTTTATGTAATATTTATCTATTTAGCTTAGCCTGTCCATACTTAGTTCTCCCTGTGTTACGCGTTTATTTGCCTTTATAGACTATTGCTATAGGTCTTTCTGTAGTTTTGCTTGGCTCATAGTGCCATATCTACAAGCATCTTCGTATTATCGCTACACTATTGTAAGCACTTTTAAGTAATTGTTTTGTTGTTATTTGATTGTTTTATCATCATTATATAGTTGCTAGCATAAGTTTAGCCTTAGTTTATAACTTTTAGAACCTTGTTTGCTAGGGTGTATCGCTTTAAAACTATGATCGGAATGTATAGTATTTGCTTCGGCATCCTGTATCTGCTAATCCCTACCACTTTGCTATTATTTTACTTGATGTATTGCTTTTAGTTTACGTTTGATTATCGTCAATAAATCACCGCTGGATATAGCTGATTTTCTGGCCGCGATTCCTGACTTTATTCAATCAGTAAAGCATTCCCGAGTGCCAAGTTTGCCGCGAGCAGTTGTCTAGACAAAATTAAGCGCTCTTCAACATTTGCCGCAAGCTAGGCGCAACAGTAAAACATCGTTGAAGCTACTCTATGTCCACCATTGGTGATTAAATTGGTGATTGAATATTGCCCAACTATATTCAATTCGCGAATAAATAAGTGTGAGAATGAGTATTGTCTCGGCCCCCGAAGAAGTGATAAATCAGAATGAGCTTGAGGCATTGCCAGTTTCAAGATCAGAAGTAGAATACAGAGTTTCGATTCCGCGGAGAAGAAAGGAGTTTACCGAAAAGGGAAAAGCGTTTCTCAAATCCACGCGAGATAAATCTCGACAGAAGGCATTCCGGAATTTAATGCGAGAAGCGAACGCGCTAAAAAGTAAGTGCAATGAGCAGGAAATAGAGTTAGAGGAACTTGAAGCAGGTCGAGACTTGATAGATTCATTGAAAGAAAAGTTTAATGAAGCTCATCGCGCCTATGAGAGTACCCTAGAAGCTAGCCCAGAAAAAGAGGAATCGTATAGATGGTTTGATGTTAGAGACCGTGAATTTACTGAGTGTAGAATGAGAATTTGTGAAACTATGCAGTCATTAGAGAGATCAAGCGTTGCCAGTTCGAAGTCGAGATCAGTTCGAAGTTCTTGTGCGTCGAAACGCAGCTCGCATTCATCGCGTAAGTCTTCAATACGGTCTATATCTATAGCTCAAGCTGACGCTGCGGCGGAAGCAGCTGAAGCGAAAATACACTTAGAGTTCCTTGACAGAGAAAATGAACTTAAACGTGTCCAATTAGAAAAGCAATACGCGATAGCTAGAGCAAAGGAAGACACGTTTAAGACCATTCTTGAACAAGAACTTAAAGAAGAGAAAAAACCGGAAGAAGCGATTGTAAAGCCCAATATCGATATGAGAAAAACTAATGAAGTAAAACAAGAGCTAAGGCCAATCGCACCAGCTTTTGTCCCGCAAACAGGACTCAATCAAAAAGCAGATAACGCACCACACCTCGACAAACAATCCCACAATATGAATTTCACTTTAAAGCAGCTGGTCAATTTACAAGCTCAACAGACCGAGTTGAGTTCAATGTTGATTGAACAACAGAGGTCATTTCATATTCCCATTAAAGAGCCTCCAATTTTCTCTGGCGATACATTTGAGTATCCAGCCTTTGTTACAGCATTTGACACAATTATTGCAGCTAATGTACCTTCTGATAAAGACAGATTGTTTTTCTTAGAAAAGTACACAAACGGAAAGGCTAATCAAGTAATAAAAGGGTTTCTAGCAACAAACTCAAACACCGCGTATAGTGAAGCAAGATCATTACTTGACAGACGCTTTGGGAACCCTGTGGTAGTCGCAGAGGACTACAAGAATAAGCTAAGAAGCTGGAAGCAAATTAATGACGGTGACAGCAAAAGCTTACAGGAATTCTCCGATTTCCTTGTTCGATGTGAAGAAGCAATGAAAATGATGCAGTCCATGTATGAGCTAGACTCTACACAGTTTCTACAGACACTTTCAGCCAAGCTTCCTTCATATTCGGGCATCCAGTGGTGCAGGGCAGCACATGAAATTCAACTGAAGAAGCAAAGGCTTGTTGGCTTTACCGATTTTGTGGAATTTGTTACAAAGGAGTCCGAACTCGCCAATGATCCTTTGTTTTCACCTGACGTGCTGAAGCGTGAACGTAAGAAGAATAACGCAGAAACAAGAGAACACCGTGCAAGACAGAAGCCACCTGCTGCACCTACACGAGGCCAGTCACTTGCTACTGCCACAGAATCTAACAGAATAAATCTCTCTCAACAATTACCTTCAGCCGGATCAATACACAAGCAGTGTCCAATATGTGACAACAAGCACGCAATAGTCAAGTGTAATAAGCTGACTCAAGTCAATGCTGACGAACGATTAGAAATTATTAAGAATAAGAGATTGTGCTTCCGTTGCCTTTCAGCTGGTCACGTGTCGGCAGAATGTAAATCGATTTCGACCTGTGACAAATGTGGTAAGCGACATCACACATTTTTACATGGATCTACTCCACGACCGAAGTCACGTGACAAGCATACACTATCTACCACCCTATCTTCACAGGATATATTGAGCTCTTCACAGCCCTTACATGATGCTGCTACAGCACATTCCAGTGCAACTAGTGTTGTACACAGCTCCATTGATATATCCAGCACCAGTTCTGTATGCAGAATCGTGCCAGTTGTCCTCCATCATAAGAGTGATCCAAACAAAGAAATCAAGACATATGCCCTTCTAGATGATGCAAGCGACACAACCTTTGTGACAAATGAAATGAAAGATAAGCTTGGAATAGAGGGAGTGAGCACGAGCCTCGACCTGAGCACAATGCATGGTCATGAAGTTATCCAAGTAACTAGGATAGAAGGGTTGGTAGTAGAGCGCCCAGACAGACGAGCAAGGGTTGAGCTTCCAAAGGCATACACCAGAGACAACATACCTTCCAGAATAGATCAGATCCCAACGCCAGGTATAGCAGACAGATGGCAGCACCTTAAACGCATCAGAGACAAGCTATCACCACTTGATGAAAGTCTTAGCATTGGAGTATTAATAGGGTCAAACTGCCCTCAAGCTATTAAGCCAAAGGAAGTCATAGCAGGGAAAAGTGAAGATCCATATGCAGTTAAATCTCTCCTTGGCTGGTGTATTGTAGGACCCACAGGTCAATCAGATGCAGTTACAAATCAGTATGCTTCATCCATATGCAATCGAATTGTTGCACAAGAAGCCTATAGTGCCAATGAAAGAGGTATCAGGTTTGTGATGAGTGAGCCAACAAAAGAGTTAGTGAATCCTACAGCAGTTGCAAAAATGTTTCAGTTAGATTTTGCAGAACATAAAGGTATGCAGCATAAGTGTTTTTCGAAGGAAGACCGAAGGTTTCTAGAAATTGCAAAAAACGGAATACACCAAACTGAAGATGGTCATTATGAGCTTCCACTTCCAATGCGACATGATCATGTCACCTTCCCAAACAATAAAGATGCAGCTTTGCGCCGCCTTTATCAGCTAAAGAAAAGGTTTGAAAATCCAAATGGAGAACAGTACCGCAAAGATTACGTGAAATTTATGTGTAGTATGATCGACAATGGTTACGCTGAACTTGTACCACCTGATGAGACTTCAGATAGATTAAGTGATAAGCTGGAAACCAAACCAAAGGTATGGTTCATCCCACATCATGGCCTATACCATCCTAAGAAAGGGAAATTTCGGTGTGTGTTTGATTGCGCAGCCACCCACTGTGACAAGTCTCTCAACAAGAACCTGCTGCAAGGTCCTGACCTAACAAACAACCTCATGGGGGTGTTGATAAGATTTCGTCAGGAGCCTGTGGCTTTCTCCTGTGACATTGAAGGGATGTTCCATCAGGTCAAGGTCAATAAAGAATGCAGAGACCTATTGCGCTTTGTCTGGTGGCCAAATGGTGATACAAATAAGAGACCACAAGAGTACAGAATGACAGTCCATTTGTTTGGAGCTACTTCATCCCCAGGATGCGCAAATTTTGCATTAAAGACCACTGCTGATGACAACGAAGCAGAGTTTGGCACTGCTGCTGCACGTTTCCTAAGAAACGACTTCTATGTAGATGATGGACTGAAGTCTGTTTCCACTATTGAGGAAGCAGTGGAGCTTATCAGAAATGCAAAGATAATGTGTAGCAAAGGTGGATTTCATCTACACAAATTCCTCTCAAATAACAAAGAGGTTATCAGAAGTATTCCAGAATCAGAAAGAGCAGCTGGCATGAATAAAATGGATTTGGATCTCGACTCATTACCCATAGAACGCACCCTTGGTGTCTATTGGTGCATAGAGTCAGATTGTTTTGAGTTTCGTATTGTTCTACAAGATAAGCCATGTACCAGGCGTGGTATCCTGTCGACTGTGAGTTCAATATTTGATCCCCTGGGATTTGTTGCTCCACTTCTTTTGGGAGGAAAGACGATACTCCAACAGTTATGCCGAGAGGACCTAGGCTGGGATGACCATATACCGAGTGATATCAGAGCTAAATGGGAAAGATGGAGAAATGAGTTGATGCAGATACAGTGCATTTCCATTACCAGGTGCTATAAGCCTGAAGGTTTTGGTCACATCACAAGAACAGAGCTGCATCACTTCTCAGATGCTAGCACCAGAGGCTATGGCCAGTGTAGTTATTTGCGCATGATGGATGAAGATGGACAAATCCACTGTACCTTTGTAATGGGCAAGTCCAGAGTCACACCACTAAAACAAGTGACAATTCCACGTTTGGAATTAACTGCTGCTGTTTGCTCTACAAGGATAAGCCAGCAGATTCATAGAGAGTTAGAGTATGAAATAGATCAAGACTACTATTGGACAGATAGCAAGGTAGTACTTGGCTATATCAATAATACAAGCAAACGATTCCATGTGTTTGTTTCCAATAGAGTGCAGGAAATACAAGATTCTACTGAATGCGGTCAATGGAGGCATGTTGAGTCAAAAGAAAACCCAGCAGATGAGGCATCTCGAGGGATGAAAGCTGAAGAGTTCAAAGATTCCAGATGGATTCTTGGCCCAGCTTTCTTGTGGAGCAAAGAAGATGAATGGCCAGGTAGTAACGAAAATGCTTGTATTTTTAGCCCTGGTGAAGACGACCCCGAAGTCAAGAAGTCTGCGGTTTTAGTAACTGCAACAACCTCAGCAAGCCCTCACTACTTCACACTAGATGAGAGAATAGAGCGATTTTCCAACTGGTACAGGGCGAAGCGAGCAGTAGCCACATGCTTTAAGTATATCGCCAAACTAAAGGCTAGACTGAACGGAGAAAGTGTTGGAAAGGAACTCAATGTTCAAGATTTAGACAAAGCTGAAAAGCTGATTATCCGTGCAGCACAAAAACGTGCATTCAAAGACGAAATAACGGTGCTGATAAGTAAAAGCGAAAAGAAGAAACCACACGGAATAATTCCTAGGCTTGATGCCTTCATCGATGATGATGGGATTCTACGCGCTGGTGGGCGATTGAAGCATGCAACCATTTCAGCTCATGTGAAGCATCCAGTTATCCTACCAAAGGGTGCACACATCTCCAAACTCATAATCAGGCACTTCCATGAGCGTGTCTCACACCAAGGCAAAGGTATCACTTTAAATGAGATACGATCAAATGGCTTTTGGGTCATTGGAGGTACATCTGCAGTGCACAATGCTATTGGAACTTGCATTATATGCCGAAAGCTTCGTGGAACAGTGGTTGAGCAAAAGATGTCAGACCTTCCTGAAGACAGGTTAAAATGTTGCCCGCCATTCACGTACTGTGCTGTGGACTATTTCGGACCATTCATGATCAAAGAAGGACGCAAAACGCTCAAACGCTATGGAGTCCTATTCACCTGTATGTCATCAAGGGCAATCCATTTGGAGACTGCAACGTCACTTGAAACAGATGCCTTTTTGAATGCTCTAAGGCGTTTCCTTAGTCGCAGAGGACCAGTCCAGCAGATCCGAAGTGATCAAGGGACAAATTTTGTTGGAGCGCATAGAGAATTAAAGGAAGCCCTCATTGAGATGGACACTAATACGATCAAGAATGAATTAAACAAATTACAATGCGATTGGATCACTTTCAAAATGAATGTGCCGGCTGCCAGTCACATGGGAGGTGTATGGGAGAGGCAGATCAGGACAGTTCGCTCAGTTCTGTCATCCCTCCTCCTGAGCAATGGAACACAACTTGATGATGATTCCCTGCGAACGTTGATGTGTGAAGCAGAGTCAATAGTTAATTGCCGCCCCCTTACCGTCAATCACCTTGCAGATCATAATTCACCAGAACCGTTGACACCCAATCACTTACTAACTATGAAATCAAAGGTCCTTCTACCTCCTCCTGGAATATTCGAAGAACCAGACATCTATGCCAGAAAGCGCTGGAAGCGTGTCCAGTGTTTAGCCAATCAATTCTGGACGCGTTGGCGCAAAGAGTACATGCTGAGTCTACAGGAGAGAAATAAGTGGACCCATCCTCATAGGAATCTGAAGATTGATGACATCGTCCTCATTAAAGATGAGAATCTTCCTCGTAATGTGTGGCCACTAGCACGTGTGTCAGAAGTATTCTTAAGTAGCGATGGCAAGGTGCGCAAGGTCAAGCTAGTTCTTGCTGATAGCCACTTGGACAAGCATGGCAAGAGGACGACAATGGCGCGTTATTTGGAGCGCTCCGTACAGAAACTTATCTTGTTGATGTCAGCGTAAGATGGTTACCGGGGAAATCCCCACCGAGGAAGCCATACAAGGACTGTGAGTTTGATTCTCATGATTATACAATATAAACATCATTACATATTACTCATAATTAGCTACAGTATAACAGTGATTAGTGAAATATATTGATATTTCAGGGGAGCCATGTTAAGAATGTGGACTTGAGGCTCTCCTGCTAGCAATGTTTATTTATTATTTTACCATTGATGGTTCTTAATCTGTTTTAATTAATTAAATTTATGCAGGCTCCGTGTAAACGCTAGGGTAGTTATTAGCGACTTCAGTTGGTCTTGGTTGTTGGACTAGTTAAGATTGAAGTAAATACAAGTTTAAACCATTCGCAAAAGTTAGTTACCCTTGGTTCTACAGAGTGCAAGCCGGGACCGATGTGTAAGTACCACTTTTGGTTCTACTCTTTGCACAGTTAGTTTTCCTTTGTATCGGGCGTTATAAATTTCGTTTCTTATACACCTCCGCCCGCATACTCAGTCTTACGCACAGTCCATGCAGCCCCTTGGTATTTCCATTGCTTTATGTAATATTTATCTATTTAGCTTAGCCTGTCCATACTTAGTTCTCCCTGTGTTACGCGTTTATTTGCCTTTATAGACTATTGCTATAGGTCTTTCTGTAGTTTTGCTTGGCTCATAGTGCCATATCTACAAGCATCTTCGTATTATCGCTACACTATTGTAAGCACTTTTAAGTAATTGTTTTGTTGTTATTTGATTGTTTTATCATCATTATATAGTTGCTAGCATAAGTTTAGCCTTAGTTTATAACTTTTAGAACCTTGTTTGCTAGGGTGTATCGCTTTAAAACTATGATCGGAATGTATAGTATTTGCTTCGGCATCCTGTATCTGCTAATCCCTACCACTTTGCTATTATTTTACTTGATGTATTGCTTTTAGTTTACGTTTGATTATCGTCAATAAATCACCGCTGGATATAGCTGATTTTCTGGCCGCGATTCCTGACTTTATTCAATCAGTAAAGCATTCCCGAGTGCCAAGTTTGCCGCGAGCAGTTGTCTAGACAAAATTAAGCGCTCTTCAACATTTGCCGCAAGCTAGGCGCAACAGTAGCACACAAAAGCACACATGCATAGGTGGTTGAAAAAGAGTTTTGGCAGTGATTATGATTTCTTAAGTTGATTGCTGGCGTGCATTGCACGGAGACGGCAGGAAAGTTTTGCTGTCAATGACTGCAAAGTAGTCCGTTAGCTTTTTCAGCCACAGGTAATGTTAGTAGATGACTGCAAATACATAGATATCATTTACAATTTACAACTTCCATTTCAAAAATTTTCTTAATTCTGTAAATCTGCTGGGAGAATGTTGTTAGTAAATCTAGTGACATTAATGTTATCATTAGAGAATGGTCATCCGTATTTTCTGCTATTATTGAAAAGCATGCTCCAATAAGAGAGATTAGGGTTTCTGATAAGAATTCTCCATGGATTACGAATGAGCTTAAGTCCTTGATGAAATCCAGGGATAGACTTAAAAAAGCTGCTATTAAACACAAATCTCCAGCCATGATTGGTAGATATAAAACAGCCCGTAATAAAGTAAACAACCGTAATGTCACACTAAAAAGGCAATATTTCACTAACAAGATTATTGAGTGCAAAGGTAATATGAAAGAAACTTGGAAGACAACTAACGCACTTCTCAGTAAGCGCAGCAAATCAACCAACATCACATCTCTTAGTGTAGGAGACATTGAAATCCATGAGAAAAATGAAATCTCAAACAAGATGAACGATTACTTTTGCACTATTGGCAAAGAGTTAGCTGATAAAATTGATCCATCTCCAAACCCCCTTTTAGTTGGTAACTACAGGATAAATGAAGGCAATAAAACGGTGAAATTTACAAAGATTAACGAACAAAATATTAGGGATGCCATTGGTAAAATAAAAACATCTAAGGGCTTTGGAAACGACAATATCTCTAGTTATTTTCTGAAACTTGCCTTGCCTTACATCGTCAACTCGCTAGCGTACATGTTTAACAAGTCCTTAGAGGATAGGGAGTTTCCTTCTCTTTGGAAAATTGCTAGAGTTATTCCTATTTTCAAAGACGGAGATAAAAGCGCCAAAGAAAACTATAGGCCAATATCAGTCCTCCCAGTCGTTTCAAGGCTCTTTGAAAAATTAGTGTACAACCAACTTTTTGAGTATTTAAACTCGAATGATCTCTTAGCTCCGAGTCAATCTGGATTCAGATCACTTCACTCTACAGCCACTGCTCTTTTGAAATGTACTAATGATTGGTACAGCAGCTTAGATGTGGGAAAACATGTTGGGGTTATATTTGTTGATTTGAAAAAAGCTTTCGACACAGTTGATCACAAAATCCTAGTGCAAAAGCTTGCTCACTACGGTATCCACTCTTCGGAGCTAATGTGGTTTAAGTCGTACCTCTCTAATCGCTCCCAGTTTACAAGGGTTAATGGTGTGGATTCTAAAGTTCAAAATATAGATATAGGTGTCCCTCAAGGCTCGTGTCTTGGCCCATTATTATTTTTACTTTATATCAATGACCTTCCTAAAATCACTAATAACGCTAAGGTGTACATGTATGCTGATGACACTAGCCTAAGTCTACAAAATCATGGTATGTCCCAGTTAAACAGGGCACTAAACCAGGACCTTCTAGCTCTTGATAAATGGTTGCGGGGAAACAAGCTTTCTCTTAACGTTGCTAAAACGCACTCCATGGTAATTTCTACTAAACGGAAGCTTGCAATCTTGAAAAATCAAGCTGAGCAATTACATCTGCATATAAGGCATAATGATCTCGATGTTGTTCAATGCACTAAGTATCTAGGAGTCCATATTGACAATACTCTTGATTGGAAGAATCACATTCAAGAAGTATCGAAAAAGATTTCTCGATCTCTTGGGCTGATAAGGTATGCCAAAAGGTTTTTACCTTTTGAGTCACTTAAAAATCTGTACACTGGTTTGGTCGATCCACATTTTCGCTACTGTTGCGCAATCTGGGGTGTCTGTGGACTTACTGAATTACAGCAACTACAGAAGCTTCAGAATCGCGCAGCCAGAATAATAACTGGAAGCAATTTTGATGCTCCTAGCAAACCTTTAATCATGGGCCTAGGTTGGAAAACGATCGAAGAACTTATCCAATATGAAACGCAAGTACTTGTCTACAAAGCTAGAAATGGGCTTGCCCCTCAGTACCTCTTCGACATGTTGGTTGCAAACTATTCTAAGGCCACGTATAATCTACGAAATACTGCCACAGATCTCAAGCTGCTAAAGAGGAATTCCTCTAATGGGCAGAAGGGTTTCTCCTACAAGGGCTCGAAAATGTGGAACAGCCTACCAACAGAATCGAAGCTAGCACCTAACCTTGCCTCCTTTAAAACGTCTTTGATGCATGATGCATGAATTGTATATAGCTTGAAATTATTTTTTTCTTTTTTTTTTACCAATATATGTTTTGTACTTTTATCATTGTATCTTTAATAATTTTGTAAATAATATTTTATATAACGGTATATCGCTTTTAGGTAGTAGACATTGTAATTAGGCATTTGTTTTTTCAAATTTATTTTTCAAAACATGTATTGTATTTAAATGGAGGGCCCCTTGAAAAGCAGCTGTAGCTGAAGGGCAACCCTCCTTAAATATTTTTAATAATAATAATAATAATAATAATAATAATAATAAATAGTAATTCATCTATTAAAAATGGCAATTTGTATAGCCAGGTTGCTTTCTAGCAATCTAAAGGGCGTGGTCGAACAAAAATTCTCCCAGAGCCCAGTGCAGTCTGCTTTATTTACAGCCCCCCAATATCATTTTCGTTCCGACGGGCCTGCATCCTGCAACAATTAATTAATGAAGTACGTATTCAGGTGAAATTACTTCTAGTACAGGGGTGTCAAGCTTACGGCCCTTAGGCCGAATCCGACAATGTGGCCCCTAGGAATTTTGAATAAACTGAAACCTAGCGATATTTTTCCCATTGTAATAGCGGCATTTACTAGTGGCATTTACAAGGCTGAACACCCAGTTTTTCACCGTTGCCTAGCGTGCCAGTTACCTTAATACATACCAGCAGTCCCGTGTATCAGAACTAACAGTATGACAAAGTGCAATATATATATATATATATATACATTTATTCCACCTCATATATTTGTTGAAAGCTGATTATGGGAACGGGGTTGGTAATGTTACGTGCAAAATTATTATGGCGCTGCGCATAGCACATTTCTCTTCCAGTCTGAGCGCGTACCTATAGTCGCTTACCTTGTCAGCTTTCTTCACCAGTAATGTGTTCCTTTGTCTTCACACTTAAATCGAAAAGCATCTAACGGTCATTCGAAATAGTAATTTGGCGCTGATTTCTGTAAGCAACTCGTATTTGATGAACTTGAATGAAATCAATTATATCCGACGTTTCAGGGCATTCTTGGTTCCTTCTTACTGCCATTGGACCGCAGCTCTTTTTTTTGTTAAGGAAATTATTAGCTATACGTCTTCTGTTAATAATGTCATGGTCAGTTTTGATGATGCCTGTCTTTTTACTAATAACCTGTTCTTTGGATGAGACAGTTAATATTGGTGGCCTCTTTAAGTAAGCCGATACACTAAGCTTGGACAATTTTCTCCTTAATGAAATCTCAGTTTAAGAAACTTCTTGAGTTTGCAGTTAAGGGTAATCACGTCATTTTTGATAGCCAGCTTTACGAACAAATTTATGGTGTAACCATGGGTTCTCAGTTAGGACCTTCGTTTGCTAACATATTTATGTGTGCTCTAGAGCATAATTTTCTGCCTTAATGTCATCTCCACTTTAAGTCACTTCTTTACTGTAGATATGTAGGCATTGTGCATTAATCTGAATCGAGTATCTTCTGAAAACTTCATTTAGGATGTAAAAGAGTGCGAATATCCCAGTATCAAGAACTTATTTAGAGTTATGTCTTCCAAGGTGCACCGTTGTGTTTACAAACGTCTATTACTTTCCATCTTTAAAATCACCTATATTTCAGTAGAAGTCACCGACCATCTATTTTGTTCGTAACATGCTACTTTGCACACCTCATAAGTCAATTGACCTTATATACGTATCAAACAATCTGCAATAACATACAAATTATTTTAAAAGTAGTACATAGAAAGACAAAGACCGGTATTTCTTGACTGAAAATGAGGATTATGGATGATCAAAGGCACACAAATAAGCTAATACAATCCGACGTTCGAATATTTATTAATCAACAATACAGATTATTGCTGTGGTCATAGAAGCGCCATCTCTTAAAATATGGAGACTATGTTGAATAAGAAAAGCCATACTGATGCTATCAAAAAACAACCAATGAATACATTTGTCATATCATTGGTCATTCGTTGAGTAGAAAACTACAGTGTTAATTTGCTTCCAAACATGACCCCGAAGTTAAAACGGATTATTACGTATAGCCTCGAATCAAAATATCCCCGTATACATCTATAAGTATGAGAATAATAAGCTGGTTAATCTACGGTGCTCCTCGTGAGCCACCAAATCTAGCAGATTAGTAATGATTTGGATTTCTTTTTATTTGAATGGTTAAAATATGTTGCTGTCTTACAAATAGTTTACTACAGTACCAGCACCTGAACATTATACAAAGCATCTTAACAACACCGTCCGCATCAAAACCAAAGAACAAGCCAAAATTACTTAGCAATGCAATGAACAAGGCAAAATAATTTCTTTTCTATCACGATATACTGATAGTGCTACCTGTTTCTCACATTCCCTTCTACTGTTTACCTAGGAACGTGATATTTTATTTTCGATTGAAATGAATCTACTTTACCAATAATCACATTTCAAAATCATTTAACCTTGGTTAAAGACCTGAAGGTGGATACAGCCTTGATAGAGCTCTATAGATCTGCGCTACTCAACGTACTTGCGTTAAAAGAGTATATAAATAAGCATTGAAAAGCATTGAAATGTGCTAAATAACATATCAAAGTTGATGTAACTACAAAACATTCCGATAATGGCGGCAGTACTGAATTGCATATCAGGAAAGCAATAGAACATAATATCTCATAAACTGGAAGTTGTCATTTAATCCGAATGACAAAATGACAAAGATAATCAATACTTTACGAATAGAAGTAAATATAAAAATTATATATGTTTAAATCATTCCTTCTTCATCACGTGTAGGGGACCCTATTTCTTCTGATATCAATGCATTTCTGGCAAGGAATGCCTCCTTTTTGACTTGATTATCAAGTTCTTGTGGCACATCGGGGATAATCCATGCCAAAAATCCAGTCAAGAAAAATATCAGATGCTGTGAAGAAAGAACAGCCTTGCCATAAAAATACACTGCAGAATTTAGCTACAAAATGCGGATGATTAGGAACCTTGTTAACATTAATTCGGGACTCTATAAAACTGCCATGTATAATAGGGATAGTACAAAATTCGACAGTTTTCAATATGGAAATTAGTATTGAAAATGTAAGAACAGCCAATAAAAAGTAAAAACACCAAGAACACTCATAAACGCACGATATTAGTGAAACGAAAAATCACCCTTACCTCAAAGACAATAACAAAAAACAGCTTCGCTGCAATAATATGCCAGTGTTCAGTTCTGAACTGGTATGCTTTGGGATTTCTGATCAACTGGGTACCATTGAACTGGATGTAAGGTGGTTCGTAATAACCACGGTATCTAAAAGAAGAACAAAACAGCTGTCAAAACAGGTTGTGATCCAAGAATGTCGGCGAAACTATACAGGTCTTTACAAGTCATTTCTCATAAAGATAGACCCAAGACAAACAAATAGGAAAATGCAACATCTGGTCACATTGTGTAACATCATCTGCAAATCATCTGCAGGGGATGAGAAGGGAAGATCAAAGACCAAAACAAGATGATATTCCACGGATGATATTAGTTCCTTTTGCAAAAATCTACCTGCAATACGGCAATCCACCACTACAGTTTCCTAATTGACTAGAGAAGTTGTACGTCAATTTTGGTCCTTGGTCTGGCGCGAAATCTCTGACATCAAAGCAAGAGAGACTGTCGGAAATGAAGCCATTCAATGTTCCATCTTTACCAGCGGACAGTCTATAATATAGTCTTTGGACAAATTCTGAGACAAATGCTATGACAAAGGCCTATAGAATCAAGAAAGTAGACAATATAATAATAAACAGAGCATAGAAAATCAGAAACCAACAGGTGATTCTTTCTAGTTCGCTGTTCTAATGTGCAAGCAAAAATTGAAATTAGGATATTTCCTGACAGCTTGATAAATTTGTTATGTAAAAAGACAAATATACAATAGATAGGACAAATCAACAAGATAAGGGAATGCAAATATAAATTATAGGAAGGGACCTATTCACTGCTTATTTCGACAAAAGAATACATGAAAGTGCACCGTATGGCTATAGGTCGAGTACAAGAGTAGAAGTTACAAAAAAAGGAATAATAAATAAAGCCAAACTAATAAATATAAGAAAGGGACTACTTCAAGGGGATGGCTACCTCACCATTGGGAGTTTGTCAAATTGTTGGAGGAAACAGAAAAGACAAATGGACACACGAAGCGAAAGGGAAATCAAAATGGCCTATAGTCTCTTTACATAAATAGCGATATTAAAAGGTTGGTTTTCTATTTGAGAGTGACATTTAAATGGAAAGATAAAGGAGAAAATTAATGGAATTGAAGGGAAAATGAATGTTCTAGATCACGGGAATTAAGATGTGTACAAGCTTTTGGATGTGAGCAAGGAGATAAAATTAGCAAAAAGAAGAATTATATAGTATAAGTTCGAAGACTTAATGAGAAAGATCGGAATTGCAGCAAAGTTACAAGCGGTGAACATAAAACAGCCCTGCTGGAATTGCAAGAGTTTCAAAAGACACTTTAGTTCGTGTAACGTTCAAGAGTTGGCAGGATATCTAATCAACACAATATCTTGAATGATCAAGAGAGATATCAATGTGGCTATCCATTCTGGATTTTCCAATAGCTTGTTAGTCAAGATTTGTTGAATTGTCAATCAAACTAATAATAATAGTAGTAACCTTGTACAAAATAGCTGTTTACTAGTATCAAAGAGATATTAATTGTTTATGTTTAAGTCAATGAATAATTGGCACTATCAAAATACATCTAATAGAAGGAAAGTACACTTACATTAACGATGACAGAGAGTTTTACGACTGATTCCAATATGGGATACCAAATTCCAATGTCCTGAACTTTTTGTGCAATAGATCTTCGATACAGAACAACGAATTTATATGCGTCCACTCGAATCTCTATCATGTTGTTAATCAACGCAAAGAATGGACCAAGTGGAAATGCTGCCACAAACAGCGTAATAAATCCAAACTGGATTACTAAAATAACAAACGAAATAAAAGACGTGAAAATATGAATAAGAATATATTCCATGAATTCTACTATGAAAAGGCCAACCTCGTATTACAGAAATCGATCCTGATTCATCCTAATAACGAAATCTATTGACTTCGTTATCAGAATGAACTCAGCTTGCTCTAATTCTTTTGGGAATCAAAAAGTAATGAGGTGCTCTTTTGAGAAAAAGAACTGCCTGTTAAGAGGGAAGTAGAAAACACAGAAACGTACACCAGTACAAAACAAAAAATTTTCATGTTTCTTAGAAACAAATAAAATTGGGAATGTTTGAAAGTGTCCAGATACTTTATAAATCCATGCATATCAATGTTCATTTTCATGAATTGAAAGGGATTCGACCAGATGGAATAACTAAGTAATTTGGGAAGTTCAGAATGATTTATAAACTACCATGGTATAGAACTCCCATACAGCATACACTACATACCCATTTCAAGATATTCATCAAATAAACCTTGATTGGAAATTTCAGTTAATCTATAATCCTTGTCCCATCGCGCAATATTATCTGTCTTATCATATGGATTATCGTCAGCTAGATTCTTGCGCTTCCTCCACCAGTTCTGGATTTTCCTACAAGAAAGTATTCATAATTACCGCCTGTTATTTGGAAGCTATGCAGTCTTATAGTTAAGCTGTGCAAGTTTTGTATAATTCTTTCTTCCTCTAAGTATACCAAAAAGCTGTGAGAGAAAAAAGCAAAAAAGGAAACTTCGAATGCACTAAAGCATTCTGCCAACAATTGATCCTTATGCAAACTGAATTGCTTTCAAGCACCATTTGGTAATAAAATCCCTAAAGCTGAAAATAGAAGAAAGACGTTAACAAAGCTTGAAGCAAGAAAATAGACATACGGTATGAAAACTTCGATAAAAGTGTTCACCATCTGCTTGCCGACCATAATAACGAAAAGCTGCACACCGAGTTCAAACAAGCATCCAGCTGGATTACACTGAAAAGAAGTCAATGATCATCAAACGTATTGTGATGAATTGAACACCTTTTTCAAACTGCTGAAACACATGAAGACCACATGTAATGGTTGGATAAATGTAACTTTTCATTCGAAAACTTTTCTAATCAAACGAAGAACTGTAGATAAGCCATAGAAAGAAGATAGAAATCATATTCAAATTAATAACAGACCTCTTCCCTTCTGAAGCCAAAAATTGTATTATATTTACCAGGACGACCCGGGCTAAAACAAACGAATATTCAAATTTATTAAATTTCTGATTCCTAAAAATACAATGAAGATGAAATAAATGCAAAAAGCAAAGATCGATCGAACTACTGCTTTATAGCCAGAGCCTGTCGTATGATTATTTCATAATCAAGAACTATCCATGGCTCCATTTCTTCTATATCTTAAAAACAACCAATTGGTAAAGAAAGAAGTTAGGGGTATATTTATGTACTTCATTTGTGAAATACAACCATACCAAAATATAAATACAAATATAGCCTTAACTCACTCCTGCTCCCACACATAGCACTTACGGAGACGTTCTCTAATATAAAGCATTCAATGTGCACAAACGATTTTCTGATTTTGGCCCTGAAAAAAGATCAATTATTTTCCTTTTGTTCCAAACAGCGCCTAGTTGCATCGAGATGCAGGAAATTTACAGCAAGCATATAAAGATTGTAAACTCACTCCAGTTTGAAGAACGCAATGTAGAACAATGATCCATAAAAATTCACAAATTGGAACAAGTACATCTTAAATGTGTATGAGTCATCAAAATTTGATTGTGTTCTCGGTAGTTCTGAAAGAGCGGAAACCGTTAGAAAACACAGGTGAATTAACGACTACAAATATCATACAAAGATATACGTGAAAGAAAGATGGAAAGCACTAACAAATAGAAACAAATGAAAGAAAGAGTAATATATCACCTTAATACATGTCATTTATATGCTCTGAATGTAAATTTAGATCGAGACTTTCTATTCTATATAATACAAAATGAAACACCTACCCCATTTTGTTAAAGCAAATGCAATCCTTTCATACAGCTGTTGAATAAATGGCAAAAACAAGTGAGGAATATCTCCTGTGATGAAAAGTGTTGACTAAAATCATGTGATAGGAAGAAGAGAGGGCATTATGTTATTAAGTAAAGACAAATACTAAGCCAAGATACGTTGGATATATTCCTGCTTTAAAGTATCTTCAGAAATCTGTCAATTCAATAGAATAATATAAACAGAGAAAAGAAATACCGGCTTGATGAATATGAGTAGCACAAGGTAACGAAGGCAAAACATTGGTAACTGATACCTTGTTGAGGAGCATGATACACAGCAAGTTAATAACAGCAGCAGTAAATGATGCAAACAAACTGATCCAGCTGATTTCAAAATCTTGTGACCTTGCAAGTGAAACTGTTACAGCAACACGGTACACAATTACGCCCAACATTGCTGCTATCACCAAGGCAATCTTTAAATGAGAGCAAGTATATTAAATACTTATAATATGATCATATCAAATTGAATATCAAACCAAACTTGAACTCAAAAAACATTGAAAATTAGGAATGAAGAAAATTCCTTGGCAGCTACAATATACGAAGTTGCAATTATTCTCACCCTCTATGTTGAAAATGGATAACAATTCAAAACAGACGAAAATATTGCAATCGGATATCAGGCGTGATTAGGTGAAAAATATGTCAATTTATGACTAATGATAGGAAAGATATTGCTTTGCTCTCAATGTGCATCATTTCCAAGATAAATGACACTACAGATTTTATGACTACAGATCTTCACACGGAATAAAAAACTAAATTAAATGTTTATCTATCAAAACTGTAGTTTTACCATGAAAACGATGGTGAATATCGAGAAAACGAAGCTGGGTGCCTTTTTACGCCGTTGTATGTATGGTTCCTCAATCTAAACACAGTATTGAGAATAATGGAAAATAGAAAATAACCATATACAAAATTGAACGCAAAATTTGATGTAGATCTTTAGAGATGATATACTTCACAAAATTAGTTGTGATAATGAATATAAAACTTGATTACAAAAAGCGGTTCTAAGGAAACAAATCCACAAATTATACAAACAGATGACTGATGATAATAGTAAACGTATACTTCTAATACCTCGGTGATAGGGTTGATTCGCCGATATCTTTCACCTTTAGCTTTCAATTTGTTCTCATACTCAGCTCGCGGTTGTTCCTTAAGCAAATTTCAATCAAATGTATTATGTCAGAGAGATAGTTTTAGTTGAGAAAATTGTTCAAAACTGAACAAAGTCATAGCAAAAATTCTTACCAGGTATAGTAATATATCAAAATTTCATCACTAATTCTACCGAGCATATAAATTATTGTTTAGTCGTCACTTTTGATAAAGAAAACCGGGCATATTTTTTTTGTAGAAAAACTCTGCTGGAGCTACCTCCTCATCTTCGAATCCAATCAAATCCCAGTCATATGAAATCTCAGCTTGTTTCCTTTTCCAAACCTCTAAGAAACATGTAGCTAAAAGGAAAACAGGTTGAAGCAAATGCAAAACTTAAAAGTAAACATTGCATTACATTCCAAGTATTCCTCTTAAAATAGCGTTTGTTCTGTCCTCTCGATAACTTGAGGAAACAAAGTATACTTGTATAAGTCTAAGGTTTTCGCATCCTGACAAAGAAGTTTGTGAAAAAGGTGCTAAGTTTCTGCTTCTCCCAATGATCGGGCCACAATCAAGTACTAAATATTAAGACATACTTACCCCAAAAGGACATTAGTATAGCAAACACAACGGTGAATGGGTTGTCTAGAACATAGGCCACCTAGAAGGGAGGATTATGGTTGATAACTAGAAACTGCTGACTAAAGTGAACAATATCAATTCAGATTTCTAGCATCTATAATAGTCTTCATCTTAATTTGAAATACATACTATAATAATGAAGAGATGAAGCTTAGTAATGATAAAAAATAACACTTTGTTAAGAAATGATGTAATGATAAAAATAACACTTTGTAAAGAAATGATGTAATGATAAAAATAACACTTTGTTAAGAAATGATGTAATGATAAAAATAACACTTTGTAAAGAAATGATGTAATGATAAAAAATAACACTTTGTTAAGAAATGATGTAATGATAAAAATAACACTTTGTAAAGAAATGATGTTCTGAAAGCACTTCAGTTTTTGAAACTAAAGATTCACAATGTGGACAAGAGTTGTATCTCTTTTCTTTGTGAAAAAATCATTAATCACAACGAAAGCTAAAGATTAAAAGAAAAGGAGAATTACTCGAGAATAGACACAACTGTCAACCAATGACCAATAAGGACACTTGACGTCACATCTTGGACACATCAAGAAATGAGTACTGTTTGAACAAATCTCTTTTCTGTAAGGAAAAACTTTGCACTGTAGAAAAGAAGAATGACTACACAACTAAGTCGTCCCTTACACAAAGATTTATGAACAGCATATATTCCCACCATGAATATTGTCAAAAAATCCATAAGCCGATAATAATAATCAAATGAGAAGGATATTGATGGAATATTAATAAAACAATAAAACTGCAACAAAGGCAAAATACCATTCCCAATATTTATTACAAAACGGGTATAATCGACATCAAAAGAGTATCTGCACACCTACTAGAAAAACAAAGCGATGAAACAGAGATAAAACAATAGTTTTACATACACAGTGACGAAATCGCTCACAGTAAGAAGACCGTATATAATAGAAATTACTCCAACTATGGCTGCTGGTATCAACATGATAGTATAAAATCCTGAAAAAGATAACACGTGATGTATATCAGTAATACGTGAGGAGTCTCTTGGTACTACAGAACTTCAATATAGCTCGAAAAAGCGGGAAAATTCTTTAAGCATACTGAAAAGAATGTTTCATCTGACTCTAGTCATAGTTTGAAACGTGAGATAAAGGCCAAAAGGTGAGCTGATATACATCGCCAGATGCTGACACTGATTCAAGTGATATCATGAATACTGCCTCTAGCTGGCTATATGGTTGGCTAATGGGCACATATCCATCATTGCTTACTTGCTGAGTCCGCTTTCTGAAAGTATTTTGAAAGTAAAAGTAATCTACACATACCAAGCCAAGAGAAATATAATCCAACTTTCTCTCCAAAATACTTCCTACAATTAAAATAATCATGGGTATTCAATACTTATCAGCAACTATTGCTAATGGCAAAAGAAAAACTGAACCAGCTAATAAACAGTAAAATCACTGGTCAACCTTGTTATTTCAAACACACAAAATAGTAAAAGAACGTAATTACCAAGAGCATATTCCATCAAACAAGGGCAGGTGATAATAAGAATGAAGAAAGAAGTAGGAAAAGGATTTTAAATCTATTACCTGATAAGATCCAGTGGCTGTTCCTTGCATATGTTACTAAATCGTGCCCAATGGTAATACAGTAGCTAAATGGTAAAGAAGGGAATAAAATGATGAGGTAAATAGTCATACAGAAGTAGAAAGAAAGAAGCATTTTCATGTTGAAAGAAATTCAAGAGTATTTTAGATAATATGAGAGCTTTTGAGTGTTGAATAGTGAAGAGAAGTAGTATATAGTAGAGACTTTACTAATACCAAAAAAGATACAATAAAGCACTAACAGACTTGCAAACATGATGTCTCACTATTTGAAAAACGCCTAACAAACCTGACGGTCATTTGTAGGCTTGTGTGTTAAAAGCGAGTGCGCAAATTTATGTTCCCCCTATTGATGCAAGAAAATAAACAATCCATGAAGAAATTTAATAGGAAAAATATTTTACACACTCATCTTATCACTAACACAAAAGTCTTTTAATCATTTTATGTTCAGTGTAAAAAGATGAGTAATTTATTCTAGTTAAAGGCAAAAGAAGTCATTCCTATTATAAGTTGCGAGTATTTTGGAATTACTTGTAAGCTAAGAAAACTCTATTGCAACTCACCTCATGAAGTGGATATGCTGCAGAATAGTGGCCTTTGGAGACCATGCGATTTATTCCTAAATAATTGTAAAAGAAGTATAGTTAGTACAATACTTCAATTAAGATTGTAAGAATATGTTTAGCCGAAGCTGAATACGCAAAGGTTTTGCATCTTCTCTCGGATGAAAATCTTACTTGGACATGTGACCTATCTGCACTTTCAAAGAAGTTAGCTAGAACAATGGTAAATAGGTATTAAATGGCAAATCATAGGGCCAAATAGACACATTATTCATAACATCACATGTACCTGCATCTGGCTATATATTCTAGATCATCTTTCATTTGTTATCTGATGTTTCACACTTTGACAAGTGTCAGACAAAACCGTTTTCAGTATGCTTAAAGACTCTCCCGCTTTTTCATGCTATAGTGAAGTTCTGTAGCCACTGATATTCTATTCACAAATAAAATACAATGATGCTACTGTAAGAGCATACTTTTGGAGCTGAATTTGTCATAGCATGACATGTTACAGTATGACATATAATATTACTTTCCTTGTCACAAAAAACTGCAAGAAAGTTTTTTTATGAAACAAATTTCACACACTAGATATATGAAAAGATCTGTCACACAAGAAGTTCAGGAAACATCAATTGCTCAAGTTAATACAATGCTTTCAAACGTTATGGCCTGAAAATCCATTTGGTTTTCTGAAAGTATCAAATTTCATCAAGATTTTGCATTGAAAGTAAACGAAAAAGATAAACTCTTTGCAACTTTTGATATGCACATCATGACAGAGTACTTATTTAGCTTTCAAACTATTTGAGTATCAAAGTTCCTGTTGTTTTTTATAAGTTTTCTACATTTTGAAGAGTAAGGTATGAAGTGACTTTAATGCTGTATTTTACGTCTGTTATAGATGTACAAGATTGCTACACTACAGGGGTGCTCTCCTCACAGTTCTCAAACTAGAAGGAGTTCCTCCTCAAGAAATTCACATATGTGTAAGTTTGACACTTTTAATATTTGATAATGCATTGTTGTAATTTGTAATTTGGAATTTTCAAATTACAATAAACGGAATTGAGCAGTGCAAATGCTGACTGCAACCTTTCCATATCAATTATGTTGTTAGTTTCATTGTTAGGCCCAATTCTATGGCGAGCCGAAGCGGACAAAAATACTTATGCCAATATTTATAGTACTTTCTCTATATTTCACATACTTTCTCTATATTTCATATACTTTTTCTACATTTCACGTACTTTTTCTATATTTCGCATACTTTTGTAAATTCATAGCACTATCTTTCCCCTCCGTTTAGAGTACTTTATCCGCTGTTCATAAGACTTTGGTCCATGGTCTATCGTAAGCTAAGACTACTTTCACCTCATATTTAAATGAACATTTCTCCTAAAAATATTCTCCATACATGTAATGTAAATTAAGCATTTTTTCCCCCTCCCTTTTCCTTTTATTTGCTTTACTTTTCGTGGCAGGACCCTTAAGATAACAGCACTACAATTTTGCTGATAGGCTATCCTGCTTAAAATAAATATTCGTATTATTCTTATAAGCTACGTCTGTCAGTCTATGCTCATCTTCTGTAAACACACTGTCGTAAAGGAATAGCCGAAGTAATACACATCTTTATGGGGGCCCACAGAAATCCAATGCAATGCAGATTGATGACTTGTTCTTCAGCAACTGCATACCACGGTCAAACCTGTAGTTCATTCCTTTCTAATAAGCCATGCAGTGTGCTGCGGCCAGCCTCTTGCAAATGAAACAAATTTAAACGCTCGGCTAATCGGGACCTATATGAATGTATAATGTCAATGATTTCATCAACGATCGATTCAATATGAGCGAAAATAAAGTGCACGTTCTTGCGGTTCAAAACCTTGTAAAATTATTGTGCATTCAGTTCTGTAAGATGTTACCAGCTGTGATAGGGTAACACACCTCCTCTCGATCCAGCTCTTTGAGGACATGTTCATCTCCTGAATAAAAATGTCTTTCTATCTCCATAAGTGACATTCTAAGGTCACGGACGAATATTCATGATCATCAAGGTATTCCTATGGTGTAAAGATACCAAGGTACCCGTAAAGATTTGACAGCGTGTCGACAGAAGATGAGCACATGACTGATAGGCTGATAGACTGACAGACGTAGCTTACGATAGACCATGGACCAAAGTCTTATGAATAGCGGACAAAGTACTTTAAACGGTGGGGAAGATAGTACTATGAAATTATGAAAGTATGCGAAATATAGAAAAAGTACATGAAATATAGAAAAAGTGTGTGAAATATAGAAAAAGTAAGTGAAATATAGAGAAAGTATGTGAAATATAGAGAAAGTATGTGAAATATAGAGAAAGTACTATAAGTATTGGCAAAAGTATTTTTGTCTACTTCGGCCTGCCATACAACTCAATTGAATACCGCAATTCAACCTTTAAAAGAATTTCTCCATTTATCAACGAGATCATGTTTCAAAAACTTTTTACCTATATGGAGTTTGTCGTTTCCATAACTGCAATTCATCAGATATCTCTGCACCTACATATGCAATTAAACTTAAACTTGAATTATTGAAAATATTTATACTAAGACAAAACATGAGATCTCCTTAAGTACATCAGTTCTGTACTCCAATGTAAACTAGAAGACAACCTCAGTTAGCTAGAATTTGTCCAGACAATGCAGTTTGCTAAAAGTCCCAAACAATCACTGTAAAATGAGATATGCGGAAAAGTTATCTTGAAATCAAAAATCTATCAGCAAAGGCTCCATCGAAGGTTGCAGACTATAATGATATGAAACAGGAAGCTGCGATAATCCTAGAAATGAAAACATAAGATGCAAAACTTTCTTCTGTCACTCACCATCAGTTTCAATTGGGATTAACAAATGGTATATTTCAAGAAATGTCTATTGCAGTATTCTAGCCTTTCAATGAGTTCAGTTCAGTTCAGTTCTTTGTAATTTAATGAGTAAATTTAATGCACACTCTCAGTCACACGCAGGGGATCATTTGCATGCATTAAACAGTCAATTGTGAGAGCTTTCCTTGGTATTTGGATGTGAATCTTTGATAAAGCTGGCGCAAGTGAAATGCCGAGCACATGAACGGAGCTGGGCTCATGCCTGCACACTCATGCAAGATCGT
This sequence comes from Mastigias papua, assembly GCA_964019165.1. Classification (NCBI taxonomy): domain Eukaryota; kingdom Metazoa; phylum Cnidaria; class Scyphozoa; order Rhizostomeae; family Mastigiidae; genus Mastigias; species Mastigias papua. The sequence continues at coordinate 231,661 of OZ025287.1, forward strand.
GTGCATCTCATTGAAAGGCTAGAGTATTATTCATAACAACTGACTAATTCATATCCAGATCTCATGAGTGGCAATTTCATGATGAAATATAATTGAAAGCACACATACAATTATACTCCTTTGTGCATTTGTGAAAAAATCTGGACTGTCTGCACCATGAAATCTAAATGAAAACACTGATAGTTATATGCATTATAATAATACTAAGCTAAAAGAAGACGTTGGTAGAACTTGCAGCATTATCAAACCTTTAACATGAGGGGCAAGACAAACATATTATCTTGGTACAAGGGAGGCCAATGGTCTTGACCCTCATACTGGACTGGAGCTTATAGAGATAAAATGCCTACAGGAAGAGAAGTGTTAGCTTCAATATCCACAAAATAGAAGTAAATAGCACTGGTAATGAATATTAAAACAATTAATGCTCGCTTACTCATCTATTTTACTGCGGTGAAATGGGCATGTAAAGTAGTTCTCCTCCTCTTTTATATCTTCAGCATCTAATGAAAATGGGTTGCGACAACAGGACACTTTTTTGTAAAATGCACTCACAAACGAATCTGTTGCCAAATCATTTTTCTGAAAAAACATTCACATAAATAGCACACCAAAACTAAAAACTCTTAAAAGATTTAAAACAATGCAAATATTACAAACTCAAATCTAACAGAATCAACAAAAGACTTTACAATAAGACACTAAAAACAAACTCATTATAGTCCCTGAATTGCAAATGTTTCATGAAAATCTGAAAGCCAGACCAGTAAAGCCACTACATTTTGTTTCTATACTGTGAAGCTTAGTGTGGTTTACAATACTAGGGCCATGCTACCATCTGCTAAAAGGGATAGTATTCCTACCACTCAGAGCAAATCTAAAATTCCATATTGCTGAAATTTTTAATAAAAAATGAAAGCCAAAACAGGACTATGTAATATGTGATGCAGCAATAACAGCAAAAACTTATATCATAGTACTATAAATAGAAATTTGGACATTCACCAAAGGTGGCAAACCTTGATTGGCATTTTCATGTGCATCAATTCTGCTCCTTTGTATAAGACTGGCATGGGTGCATGAACTTTAACGAAGTATGTCAAACCATCTGATGATGTCTTAAAATAGATTTACTATTGAGAGTGGCCACCCAGTTGGAAATAAATTATACAAATAAAATATCAAGGAGTATTGTATACTAAAATGACAAATTCCATTACAATAAAAAACAAAACTATCTAATGATAGAGAATCTTACAGACTTATGAACTTGGTCATGATGTTTTCATTGCTGTTCATGTCATTTGTTAGACTGGCAGTTATTGATTCACAATAGAAATGCAACCTTGTTTCAATTCCATCAAAAATGACAATAAGAATTAGATATCATAGGTGGATGCCATACAAGAAATCTAGATTTTTATGTAACTTATAACATTTAAAAAACTATTTTAGGCCTAGTATGTAACATACAATATTTTCAAACCTCTAGCAAAATCAGACTTTCCATGTATACCTGTATTATCACTATTATTTTGCTGATCAGCACGGAATTTCTTAATTACGCACTTACCGTGTTATCTTCATATTCAAGTTTTAGCCCAGCCCGTTTTAGATTGCTCTCAAAAACACCTCTTCTGGTCTCACTTTTGTCATCATTTGGGACCTTCTGATATGCCAAAACATAATCTGGATTGCAGAACAGACAACACACTTTCACTTTCATTATTTATTTACAAAAACAAAGTTTAACACACAATTTACATTGAGGAGGCACAATATGATATATAAGAGAAAAAGGAGAAATGGATGAATCAGGGGAGCATAAAAGCAAAAGTATTCAAATTGTAAGAATCACTACATTTTCTAGAAAATTAAATCATCAAATCATCATAATATCATCTACTCATCAAATCATATAATCATCTAATCATCAAATTGTCTAATCATCAAATCTTCTAATCATCTAACCACCAGCTAATTGCTTCATAGCAAATTGCTATGTAATGTGCTTGTCAATTAACATCATAAAAAGCAAAAAGCAGTTTTAGCCACCCACCAATTCGTTTTATGCCATCCTCAAAGAATAGTTTATCATTTTTGCTCTCCTGTGAATTCAAACAGAGGTAGAAGTTAACAATGGAAAACCTGTGATTTTCTTGAAAGTCATAAAAGATTTTGTCATGCTCAGTTTGAATTAGCAGTAACTTTTTTCAGAAATTGTTCAAACAAATATCTAGTGATGAGGAGAGAGAGGGAGCAGGAGGGAGGGAGAGACTGGAGAGATTTGGTGAGGTTTAGATTACTGATAAGATGGGTGACTTTGGATTGGACTTTTTCAAGAAGATGTAGAGAAGATTTATGGGCCCCGTGGCCCCAAACATGGGAGCAGTACTCCACAGAAGGACAAATCTGAGATATGTACATTGTCAGTAGCTGAGAAGGAGAGAAAATGCCACAGGCTCTGGAAACAAAGCCAAATTTCTGAGAGGAAACAAAGTCAAGTTTCTGAGATCTATGTATAGCAATAGAATGGATGTGAGGTTTCCAAATGATGTTAGATGACACTGAAAGACAAGCAAAGTGAAAGAAGATGAAATGTCTAGTTCATGACCACTCACTAATACAGGGAGGGAAATCTTGGTGATGTTTTCATACATAACAAACTGCGTTGATGAGGCTATGTATGCCTTGGGTGTATTTATATCTGCTCTGTGACACATTGTATTATTTATATCAGAGGCATTGTCAACCTGTTGAGCATAGTGCCCAATTTCCTATGTCTTACCTCTTGATGTGATTTGGTTCAATTCATTGCTTTGAAATATCTATAAATATTGTGCAAACACTCTGCTAGCTTTCAAAGTTTTCTCCCTCCTGCCTTTTCCTTCTAGATTTCCATAGTCATTCTGTCTGGCTAGAAAAATCCTCTTATACATGCAACTCAAACTCCTGTTTGCTCATAGTGGATTTTCAAAGCAACTTTTTCTTTCCTCTACCACTTAAGAAATTATTGAGATACAATTTGAAAAAAGTCTGTATAGTCTTCTGAATTGCAATTTAACTAAAGGCAATGAAGCCCAACATTTATCCATCATCCGTATTCAGTGTTATGTTGGATGAATGAATATTGCTTGTATGAATATTGGAGTACAAGAACAATGACAAAAAGAGTCAACATAATCATCAAAATAAGTTTAGTGATATTGGCAACCGATCTAGTGTGTTAGCAAAGGCTATTCCTTGATGATTACTAAGTATGACTATTCCATGATGGTTGATACAGACTTATATGGTGTGACTTATACATACACATTTCAACTAATGCTTACATCATCTTCAGAATAAGGACAGATATGAAGGAAGTGTATATGTACTAAAGAATGGATAAGGAAACATGTGAGAAAAAAGAATAAAGACATGGAAGAGACCACAGGGTTGGGATGAATGTGGAATGGATAATAATCAAAAACAAATATTGGTGTGAAAAAAGTAAACAACAACAGGGTGAACTATAAAAGAGCACAATGTAGGGACAAATAAAACCTCTAGGGGGGAGCAAAGACGCCATGAAGCAATGAATATGGAATAAGCAGAACAGTGATTAGAACAAAACCATGGAAATATAAGATTTTGCAAATATGATATCATGTTGTAAATTATATACAACTCTTTGAAAGAGTAGAACTCACATTTACCCTCAGATAAAATCATGACACTGCTTAGGTTGACACAAGCATTAATACTATCATGTATATTTATTTAGGCCTAAAAAACATAAAACAACTGTAAATATAGTTGCAGTCTAGCAAATACAGTAGCAAAAGCGACTTCCTGATTTCGACATATTTCTTCAACACAACAAAAGGGAAAAAGTTCAAAATATTGAAAATCCACCATGGCTTGGTGATATAGCATAGTAAATTTTTCCAAAATCATGAAAAGCAATAATTTACCACAATTTCCCTGTGATCTTCATTCCCTGCTTCCAAGAGTCTTTTGCCAGATGCTTGTGAATATCTTTCAGGCTGCTCATATTTTGGCCTGGCTGATGTTGGACTCTTATTCCTTGGCGTACCAATGTGTGCAACAGAATCTCCCTTTGGTGAATATGATCTATCACTGGTGTCTCTTGTTGACTCACTAACATGTGATGTTGGGCTGTGGTAACTAGAAATAGAAATATAAAACAAAGCATTTCATATTTAGATCTTGCAAGCATCACATATGCACTCCTATGCAGGGACGTATGGAGCATCTAAAAAGTGGGGGGCCCAAGTCCTAAAAGGGGCACATTACCATGCCCATTTTGGGCTTCAAAGGGGCACTTTTGCATAGTTTGCTAAAAAGTGGGAAGCCATGGCCCCTCTGCCCCCCTTGGTTCCTATGTCCCTGCTCCCATGGCAAGTTTTAGAGCAGGGGATAGATGCTGTACCTAACAATAGTCTGTTATCATCATCATGTAACAAACTTTGGATTCTGAAATATATGGATTGTTTTCAGGAAGAAAATATGTCTGGACACTCTCAGCAAGACCTTTGCCAGGAATTTTGATATGGTAATACATGCTGTGTAATCTCAAGGAAACATCTTGTAAAAATTCATTAATACTGTATTCCTTTCTGTTTAATCCTCAGCCTTTTTTAGTTGCCCCTTACCTTAATTTTCTTCAATATTTGCCAAACAAATATGCCAAACATTCCATAATTTTAATAGCTGATGATACATTTTGGTGTGGACTTCTGCATTGCTGATATCAGAACCCTTTTACCACTAAATACTATAAGAAAAACTACTGTTTTGCATGTTGTTGACAATTTTTGGCCACTATTTGTAATAGGAATTCTTGGGAGTGTGCTTATTGCCACAGGGGTGAAAATGTACATACTGAATACATTGAACTAATTCGTTATGTAGCCTTTCTTTTACTAATGCAGGATTTTTACCATTGCAAAATACGCACTAGCAACGACGCTGTACAATAGCAAATTCTCGGGAAAAGCAGTAAGAGATATGGTGATTAAACAAATATCATTTCCCGAGCAGTTGTCGTATATTGCATTCGAATTGAATTGAGCCTTATTCACCAAAGTTGTTCTAAAATACATTAATAGGACAATGGGGTATAATTTTTCATATTTAATATAGCAAAGATACAAACACTGTGGATGGTATGTGGCTTTGTTGGCCGTTTGCTGAGTCAACGACAGGCATTGCTGGGGCCGGCGGGACAGTTGGCTGCCGATGCATTTCCAGTGGGTATGTTTCCTGTACATGAGGATAGCTTGGTTCGTTAACCATTGCTGGTGGGTATGCTGCACCATATCCTTGGCCATAACCCGGTGAACTATTCATGGGAGGGTATCCATAAGGTAGCTGCTGACCAGAAGGCCGAAATGAATCTCCCCCACTGTTGTTTGTGTAATGATTTTCAAAGCCAATAGGCCTATCCGCCATACTAACTCTATTCACTTTCCGTTTTAAAATCTCACGACAGGCAGATCAATGCAGCATCTAGTCTCAGGACAGCTACACAAGAACAACTAACAACTTTCTCGTTTAAAAATCCTTAATAAAAACGTACGACAGATATGACCGCAAGCAGACTCGCCCCTTACACCTTCTCACCGGTCTTCCTCTCCTAGTCAACAAGATTTCTTTAGCAACCGACTCCGACATTCTACATGATGTCTGATTTGAGCACTCAGACCAGACATTGAATCGGACAGTTTTGTAGCGTACGACATAGCAGCTTACATGGATCGTAGATTGTCAGACGCGTAGGAGATGGACTTTTTACCGAAATGCGTAAATGCAAAATGAAAAACATTGAAATGAAGACGGCATCCAGGGGCGAAGCTAAGGAGGATTCTCGGGGGGGGGGGGTAGAGGGGTGCACAACCCAAATTTGCGAACAAAGAGATTGTCGCCGAGTTTTGTTTGGGTATTGCCATGGGGCACAGATACTCTGAACATAGCACGTACCAGTCTGCCGCGCTACGTGGGGGAAGCTGCGGGAGGCTTGATAGCATTTGTTAGGGATACAGGAGGACCCACCATAGTTGGGTCCACCGCGATAGCAACTCTTGTACATTTACTCTCTAGATTGGCTGAAAATGTATCTTTCCCTGACTATCAATTCCCTTTTTAGTATGCTGCTGTGAAAAATTCTATTGCACCTGCAGTAACTCTGCAGAACCCAGAAACTTTTTCATTTGCCGACAGATATTATCAATTTTCGAACGAGCTAACTGTTGGGGGGTGTGGCAGCCATCCCCGCATCCCCCTATGGTGACGTCCCTGGCAGCACCGTCATTTTGCTGTTACTTTTAACGCCGTCTCCTTTATACGTTATAGTCGCTCTAAAGAGTTGATTCTTTGACCACAGAACATACTATGATTGGATCATGTGGCTTTTGACAGAACATCACATGAAATAAAATAGACATGCTTTCTTGAGAATGAATTTTGTAACAATAGCTTTGTGATTTCCAACTGACTATCGACTGTTTAAGTTCTATTCTATATACTACCATATTTTGACCCTTTCATAACCATGAGCAATTTTAAGCCTCGTATTAAAATGAAAATGATAAAAAATTTCCATGCTTTATAGTTGATAAGTTATCATATTCAAACTGTAGAACTGAGGAAGGATGTAGGAGAATGTTTAACTTATAGCATCTCAATCCAAAGGAATCTGACGAAAGTCATAAAGGTGTTGACATTATTTGCTCATGAGTGTACAAAAACAACGGAAAATAAATAGCAAAATCTAGAAAGTCCAAAAATTTCTTTTCATTCATGTATTTTCGTATGAGTTCTTGACTGTCAGACTTAACTCCAGCTGCTTCTAGTTCAATAAGAAATTGCTCAGAGCTAATGGTATTTTCTCCTCTTTCCAGCATTCTTTCAAACATGTCTCGTGTTTTATGGGCATGTAAGTAAAGAGATGCAAAACTTGTGCCTCTGATGACATCTCTTGTCATTGAGCTAGGAGAAAGATACATATTGTGACTGTAGAGCATTGGCAGAACATTATAACAGTACCTATAATAACGCTGATTGCTCTATACCAACTACATAGCTTTCAACAGTAGATTTTTCATGATGATTGATAAAATTTGACGCTTACCGTCAAAAGCACAGTACCAAGATATAGAGCACCGGTGACAGATGTCAATCGAGGAACACAAATGATGTACACCAATCAAGGAACACGAGTGATATATGCCAATCAAATAGTAGCAATGACAGATATCCAATCATTACGAGGCTAGAAAAGTTCACTTACAATAGGGTTTTTTTAACAAATCACACTCTCTTTTAGTATGAATAATTTAATACGAACACGAACCTCAAAATTTATTGAAAAGTGAGAACTAATTAAGAACAAGCTGAGGCTGAAGTACTATCATAAAATGATTTCAAATTGATATAAAACTACAATGTTTGCTGAAAGTCCTCAAAATATCCAAGTCACCAGTGTGTAAAGAGTCGTAAGTGTACCAAGACTTTTAGCAAGGATTATACATCTGTAAGACCGTACGCCTTTGGTCTTCTGATAATGTTATTAAAAGTAAAACCTGTTTCATAAGCATCCAATGTTCTCTTGTATATTGTTTAATGTCTACATTGCTTACACCCCAAAGATTTAAGAGCAAACTAAGAACAATTCAGCCTCAAAATTTTGGAAAAATTAAGAACAGCCAACCTGAACCTCAATTATATTGGTTCTTTTATAAAATAGTGTAACTACTCGGGAAAGTCCCAATAGATTCAATGCTTCACCAATAATGACCGCCAAATCAAAGAATTTCCCAGTTGTACCTAGCACTCACAAAGTTTTTCTTCATCTTTGTGTCCCTTTTGAGAAATTTCCCAATAGTGAGATCAAGTGATCAAGTATTCTATCTATAAAGATTTCATCGACTGGAAGCTAGGATTTCACATGGAAGTTCAGGTCCTGATTTTCTATAAACAACAGTCTCCATTCAAAACGATAAGAGAATTACATTGAAAAAAGCTGCACGGCCTGATTTCATTATTAACTTAATCGAGTTTTTATCTCGATGTATTTATAAGATCTTTAATTTGTTGATGATCATTATTATCATTATCATAATTATTACAATTATGATCCTACAGGAATTCTTCTTCAAAAATAGCAAACATAATTATAATCAAAGTCTATAGAAAACATTTTTCAACTTACTCGACATGTTTAAGTCTGTCAGAGAAAGCTGCAATTACATTAAAGGCTTTTTGGTCAATTCCATTTTCATCTCTTTCTTCAAACACATCCATAATCTGATAAACACGCGTATTATTAAAATGTATGAAATATATCACACTGGTAACTATATGAAAGGTATCATATTATATAATTTGTGCTGAATTCATGTTAAGCTTAACTATAAACAACCATTTATTTAGAACTGCTTTGCAAGGACATAGTTTGCTAATGTACCTTCATTATGTAATTCATCTCTGTTTGCTTTAAAGTATTGAGATTTAGAGATTTCAGTGCAACCATCAATTCATTTCTGTCAATTAGCCCATCACAATTGACATCAACCTGAAAAATAATAGTTATCAGTTATAGATCACTTATCAAATGAGTACATGGCAATAATTTGTAAGCCGACAGCTATTCCCCTTCATATATCAGTTCTACAGTGATTTCAACTTGTACTGTAAATAGTACAGGAAATGATGATGTAAAAAGCAGACAAGCAGAAAGTTACAATACCTTTTGAAATACTCTTGAGTAAAGAAGTTTCTGGCTGTCTTTTAAGATGCAATATTTCGAAAGGAATTCATCTACAAACAAACATTTCTTGATGAACACGTGTAATTTGATGATTCAATAAGTCACCTAAGTGATGCAACAAGAAAATTTGCGAAAATATGTACTGGAAATGAATTTTAATATAAGAACTTGAATATTTAAAAGAAAAAATCTTACAGATATTTTCCTATACTTTAAGAGAATTTTCCAAAATGATGAATTTTATGCAATAACTTAAGTTTCTGCGATGAACTTACCATTGCTAGGATAAAGAACTGGATATGATAGAACCAACTCAAAGTTTCTTTAAAGTGCAATTACTGCCAAATAATTTGGAAAGTAAGGTGAAGATTTCTCTTAAGCATAGGCAGAAAAAACTCAGGATAAGAGATAAGATGCATGAAGTACAGCTATAGTTTACAAAGGCATCAGAATGGCTAATTCAGTTAAGATTTATTGTCATCATTGCTTACCTTTGTCTTCATTTTGATCGTCTGCTATTAGTCCTGCGCTGGTATTACGAACAACAGTAACTCTTTTCGCAACAGATTGAAATGTAACATGCCGTGCATCTCGTCTTTGCAATTTAAGTAAGGGAATAATTGGAGCCTCTGATTCATCATTAGCTTCATCAAGCTCTTGCTGAATTTGACTTGAGTCTTCATCTTCAGCTGCAACTGTGGGCAATCACAACTAATGCTTTCAGTTGCTGCCATATGTGATGAAGTGAATATTACTAGATACTTAGAATCTATGAAACATCAATTTGAATACATGGGAGCAACAGCTGCTTTAAAAAAGATTGCTATAGCAAGCCGCCTAGTAATTCCTAGTTAGTGAGACAAGTGAGACCCCTTGAAATGATGAAGTGTTGTTGTCAAATTTCCTGCACTTCAGAATTTACTTAATGGATGAAAAGATGGGAGAGTCTGACTTATGAATGAATAAATTCGGCAATATTTGCATCTTTTCCTGTAGTTTTGACAACAGACTATCAAAAATGCTCATTTTCTCCTAAGTCATGGTGTGGATAACTGAATACCTATTCTAAGATGATAATATGTTTGCAGTCGCGCGCACTTCTTTGAAGATATTCTAATGAAAAGGCAGAGCCTAGTCAATACAACAAAGCAAGCAAGAAAATTAATCATAGTATAGAGCTGCTTGATAAATATTGCCTAATATCTAAAAGCAGTGAGAAAGAATTTCAATTAATTTAAGGGTAGGAAACGACCAATGCAAGTAAACGTACGCTCAAATTTTGCTTCATTTTGTGAATAAGATTTAACTATGCTTTGGTTAGAATATTGGCCATTATTACGATCATCATCATCTCTTGCCTCTATTATTCTGATACTTTCAGGTTCAAACCAAGTAACTTCATCTTCTTTTTCTACTTTTGCCTGAAAGATTCATTATTAATATCAGTCCATATCAAATAGAATGTTGACATAAAAACTTTGGGTATTTAGCTATGCTATGTTACTATAAAGTTGTAAAGTCACATCCCACCGAACCTACGCGATATTAATTTTGAAAATTATTTAATTTGTCACAATCGTAGAAAAGCCATTACAGACCAATCTGCCATTATAATTTACCATTGAATATCAATTGTTAGAAAATACAATTCATGGGATTGTTCTCCAATTAAATCAAATTGCATTGTACTTAATGATGTTGATTGGGTCTTATTAAATAGATTGCAGCATATTTTATCAACCATCATGATATTAAAATTAATAATTCAACGTGAAAAACCAAAATATAACGCAAACCTCTTCATAGAATTCTTGTTCGCCTTTCTTAGAAATCGAGAGGATTTCCTCGTTGTCTAAAAATTTTGGTTCGTATGCATAATAATTGTTTGTGTGATATATGATTTATTATAAAAAGGTCATGAAAGTATCATAAACATAAATGGCATTATACCACAAAAGGAATAATTGACACTCTTCCTGATATACCACATTGCGATTTATTCAAAAAATCAAACTGATATTAAATTGACATATCGCTAACTAGCAACTTAGGTTAGTATAATATAGAAATAGCACTTAAGTCATGTAACTGTAAAATGAACCATAGAAAACCCCTGTTTTGATATATTTGGAAACTTATCCTCCATATCTACTGTCGTCCATATCATCTTTTTACAGTGTTACATCCTGAGATGCACTTACCCATAGTCTTGGTTTCAAATATGTGCTCTTTTTTATGTTCAAGTGCATCTTCAATAAAAACATCGGTGTAAGGAGAGCTTTTCAAATGATGTTGTTCGCTAGATTTCTTTTGTTCCTCTTGGGATTCTTCTAGTTCATTACTTAAACCTGCATTTGATACAATAAACAGTTTTACGAAATTCAATTAGGTCTGCAAGAAAGCATATAGACTAGATGTTTCAATTTAAGAGAATGAAGGGAAAGTTTGAAGCTTTCAAGTTGTTGTAAATGACCAGGGTGTTACCACTCTGCCAAGACGTGATACTTTTTTCCTGCATTATATCGCAATCTAGTTGGGTGAAGAGAAAGAATGGCGGTGGAAATTAGTTAAATATTTCAAATTCTGATGGTTGAAGTTGAAGTCCGCAATCATTTACATCACATTCATCTTATCTCATCTTATCCCAAACTAATTTTCAAACGTTTGTAGGCAACAATAAGGAACAAAACAGCAGTTACACAGGAATAAAGATGAAAAAGGTGATAACAGTACCGTCATTTCGATCAACATAGATTTCAATGCGCAATGCTATCCCAGAATGCCATGCTAATGGATGAATTCGAATGAATCGAGTGTAAAGTCCTTCAAGTAAAGAGTTTCTGGATGTGTTTATCAAGTCATAATTACCAATAAATACCTGTAGGAAATGACAACATGATTAGAAAAACTTTTATATGACAGTTTCACATAGTTTATTTCACACAGTGCTGTTGATAACCGATTGTGTATGCACAATATAAAATTGTGCATTACATAGAAGACTATTTTTGAGTTTAAGACATTAATAGTTAATCTCAGTAGCTCATTGATAACATGAAAGTTATATAAGACCTTTGCCTGCCCAGTTTCATCGCTGTAATATTGCCAGAGTTTCCCATCCGTGCTATACGAAACTACGAAGGCCTCTACCCATCTTTTATCTTTCGGACGTCTCACTGATGAAGCAGGCATACCCTAGCATAGGACAGAAAGTTGGATGATGTGCTTTCAATGTTGAATTTCATATGTCCTAGAAATTTAACTGATGTATTTACAATAACCCATCAGAGAATCCAAATATAATTCTTTTTAAAAGTATACAATCGAGTGTTATTAATATTTCATGCCTAGAGCCACGTTTTGATGCAAGCAACTGACTATGAAAGACAAAATACAATTTAGTTGGATCCGAGCCTAAGAGTGTATGAAGTTTTCAGACTTTTGCTATAAAATCTGATCAGTTGAAGGAGATATATCTTCTAAATATCTTAATGCTATCCTGATATATCTAGATGCATAGCATATTGTAAGTAAAATCAATTTGTCTGGATTGAGTCAAAGCACATCTTAATCCTGCTAGATACTACCCGGAAAACCTGGTGAATTCTTGCCATTTCATATATTTATATCATTTCATATGCAAAGCTTACTTGTAACATGTTCATACGAGTTTTCTCCTTTAGCTCTAGATTTTTCAAGCCCTTTGATTAATTTTTTTGCCCTCAAACTATTGCTACACGATATCAGACAGAAATTACCCTTATCCTTCTTGTTCTGCTTTTTTTACAAATCAAATGTAGAACAGATACCTGTGTTGCAATCTGTACCACCTTTCTTTCATGACCCATGTCTATTTGTAACCATTGTTTATTGTCATGTTTCTTTGGACACCATGCTCCAGCATTCTTGGCTTTTGCATAATTGTTCAACCGTGCCTGATGCGCTCGGTAATAAGGTCCTTGCTCAGATGAAGATGTTATTTGCAGATCAAGAATGTCCCCATTTTCCATCCCAATGGGACATGGAAGGATATTAGCCATTAGGGTAACTAAAATTAGTAATATCTTTCGTCATACTAATACGGGTCTATCAGTGAAAGAGAATCAGAGACCGCAGTAAAATAGCAGCATTTATGACAGTTATTGCAATAGATTTTATAGATGTAACATCAGATATCAATAAATGAATGAACGAATTTGTAAGTCTTATTCTATGGTGTACATTTGATATTAAACATGAAAAAAAATTCGAAATATCAAAAATATCGGAAATATCGGTTTAAAGAGGCAATATATACTATGGAAATATGGATAAAAGTAGCAGTACTAGTAAGAAGTATGGCAGAACTATGAAGTATGTATACTTAAACATGTAATCATAAGCCTCACTAAGTAAAGTAATATATATAAGTATATATATACATACATACATATATATATATATATATATATATATATATATATATATATATATATATATATATATATATATATCAAAAGTGTAAATTTTAATGACAATTTTGTGATACTGCTAATGCAATAAAGAAACAAGATGTATAATAATATTTCATACTATATTGGTGATTATCATTACCTGTGGAATCAAGTGCTATACCAGTTTTATGAGGTGCATCACTTAATGAAGGCTCGAATTCATATACATCTCGATCACCTTCAGTTGTACAATCTGTCAAGAGCTTCACTGCATTACTACTGTCTGTATGCTTTCCTTCTTTGCCTTTTAGTGCCTCCAGGGCCTTTTGCTTTGCAATGAGGTAATCTTTTACCCAATCTGGTAACTCCACTGGAGCAAGTTCAGGTGATATGGATCTATCACTTTCGTTATCTCCTCTTTCCATATGCTGGAAATTTGATACAAAATGGAATTGTAAATAGGTTGCACTAAATGACGTATGGATTTTGAACGCGATACAAAATAGACGATTGACAATATAAAGAAATGAACAGTACGAGAGAATTTATCCTGATACAAATTTCACACTTGGTCTGAGCAATAATGAAATGGAAATAAAAAAAGCGTGATAAAATATTTATCTGAATTATTATCTATTCATTACATCAGTATAAGTAGTAAGTATGAAGATCTATGAGTAAGCATTATTTTATCAATGAATAAAAACAAAAACAAATAGAGCATTCGTGATGGTTCTTCTGCTACATACGCTGGAGAGTTTACGATCATCTCCAAGCCTTGCTTCTTTTGAATTCATCTGGGAAAATGTCGAATGCAAACCAGTGTCCTTTGACTTCACAGCTTGCTTACGTTTTTGTGATGCATCTAGTACATTTCCTGATGCACGCACTGTCTCGTATGTACGTATAGGAACTGTTGTTCTCCTTCTACCTTTGGGTAAATATACCTCTCTCTTTCGAATCCTCGAATTCTGCATCGGCGTGATCCGACTATCCGTTTGTGTTGGGCGATTTTTCCTGTCACCTGTCGTCTCACGATCCCCTCCTTAAATATTAAAAATGAAACTAAATTCCAGCTTCATCTTGAAGTGATAATCGTGTTGTGAAAATATCAGTGCTTCATAAAATTGCCCTTTGAAAACTTTTGCTCATTTTGGAAATATCAATGCTCTATTGTAAACTAACAACATAAATAGCCGCCATTTTGCCTGTCGATTTCATGTATAAAGAACTGTGCTATCAATATGCATAAAATGTTACTCACTCACTGCAGCTTTGAATTCTTCAATTCTTTTTTTCACTGTTGCAATCTCATTAACTCTTTCCTCGCTATATTTTTCCTTCAATTTCTTTAATCGTTCCCGTGAATCAAGTGCATTCTAGAAAAAATTTCTCGACATTGAACAGTGAAGAGCGAACCGCTGTATTTTAATCACGATCAAATAGACTTAACAAACCTCAAACAGAATATTCTTATGTCAACAGTGGAAGTAATATGAAATATATCATATTCTAATTTGAAATATTCGAGGTATGTTAAATTAAAACTATTCCCTGGGAAAATGATGGATAAATAACTCATGCAAACTGTATTTTAATTAGAGATCTTTCTTTCTTGTGAAAATCGGAAACTAGTTTAGTAAACATCCTTCTTTAGTGTTACATATAGATCAACCTTTCTCATCATGAGAATTTATCCATAACATTCTTTCGCAGAAGTATTTTGTTTTAATTTCGGCATATATTTAAAGAGGCCATACCTTCTTCATGTATCTATCTAGTACTTCAGATGAAACGTTTGAAGGTCTATAATGTGAACATCGTGGAATATGAGGTGCTGGGTCCTAAAATGAGTTTTAGAATATTAACGAGCTTATAAAAACTAGATCCTATCAAATGAAACTTGAGATTGGGGGCCTCTGAAGCTTGAAAATATTTAATCCAATAATAGATTACATGGACTACGGAGCTGAGGCTGGCTGGACTATAGCTCACCACAAGTTGCCCCACCAATAATTCAGCAGGTTTTTAGCGTAGCTAGCAGAGAAGCAAACATGAGAATGGCAAACTGACACAATAAAAGGCAAAGACTAATTGTTATAAGTTTAATCAATAGCACTAACTTGAATTATAAAAAAGCAGAAAACGTTCGCGTTCGTTTGCATCAATGTTCGTTTCTGCTGAAAAAATGCTAAACTTTCCCAGGAATAAGTAGAAATACACAACAGCGGTTGCAGAAGATCTAGATTTTAAAAATTTTCCAGGGGGCGGTATCCTTTAGGACCCCCTAGAAATTCTCGTGCCTTCGGCGCTCGTTGGCTTGTGGTTCACGAGTTTCCGCAGCCCACCAATCTCAAATTCGCTCCACGGTCCTTGGATTAATACTTAGCATTCTTATTTATTTATTTACAATTTCTTTAATGTTGGCGTACACATACAAATATAGCTAGCATGCTAATTAGTGCCAACAAAGTAAAACAAGAAAAAGAAGTATTATGCAATTTTCTTTACGAGAAAAAAATAAAACTATAAGAATCCTAGCCCATTAATAAAAACTTTGCACAATCTGCAGATTCAAGTACTTCCTTTCCATGATTTTATTTCTGTTTGAAATTAGCTAGTGTGTCAGAGTCCTTAATTTCCTCCCGGTAGTGAGGCCCATAAATTGTTATCTATGTACTGGATATTTCCAATTCCATACTATTTTGACATGAATGATTTTTAGTTTTCAAACTGTATTGAGCATCTCTTTCAGTAAATATGTTTTTCATAAATGTTGGGTTTAGCCATTAGCAACTGTAGATTGTGCTGATGAATGGTCACATATTTTTCTTCTGTTTTTCTAGTTTTGATTCACTGCCTTTGCATACTATCCGTAGTGCTTTTTCAAACGTACGATTTAATCTTTTATTAGTTGCCCTATCGTTAAACATCCATACTAGTGGGCAATAATGAAATTGTGAACTGATGAAAGAATTCACTAAAATTTCTGACTTGACAGGATCAATTTCTGTTTTCAAGTTGCCTCTATCTAAAAAATGGATATCATTATTGATATACTTTATTGCTGAGATTCATTACCGAAAGAAGCTTTTTATATTGAAGTACAATGAAGTAAATGAAACGTTTGCGATAATGACATATATCATATTTATATCATACATCATATATCTTATATCATATATCATATTTATCAATTCATCTAGTCTTTTTCATATTTCATAAACTTGCTATGCGCAGGATCGAATATGAAATGTAACTTACTGGCAGAAAGAGCCTTTCACTTAGAAGCAGATTTCTCCAATGCTTTTCAAAAAGCTGTGCCTTTGTGAATCAAAAAATGCATTGTTATTCATTATAAATTCTGTTGTTCTCACTTCAATTGTGGCGTTATGGAAGTAATGTTAGGTAACTTTCTTATGAAAACAATGCACCAAACAAGAGTTGAAATATATATATATATATATATATATATATATATATTTCAATATATGATTCAGTATTGAGTACTGATGAAGAATATATATATTTCAATATATGATTCAGTATTGAGTACTGATGAAGATATTTATCGAAACGTCTATAATTTGAGTAAAGTATATTTCTGATACGTTCGATATTTCTGATACTATATATATATATATATATATATATAAACGGAAATAAATCATAATCACAGGAAAATACCTTCGATGGTGTAAGCCATATTTTTAATTTTGATATCCAAATGGGTTTACAGCAGATGTCCTCGACAGCATTATTTCTTGAATGTTTCTCAGGTGATCTGTTGGCTATAACTTTATGCAATGGTTCCCTGGGATGCCTGTACTCGCTGTTCTCACCTTCAAAAAGTTTGAATAGAAAAGAATGCCATGTTTCTTCAATATAATAGCTGTCCAAGCCTTCGATACAATGTCCTTGGTTCCCCTAAAAACGAAGTCATATCATCAGTTCAAATCATGTATCTGTATACTACTACATATTTTACTGTCACGTATATCCTACAAATGGGTACCGTTTTCCGTATAACTCTTTCTACTCATAGCAAGCCTTCTTGCTTAGACGACATTACTAGGATGAAAAGCTAGTTGTACTAGTACACAGACATGACCATAAACATAAACACACACACACACACACACACACACACACACACACATATATATATATATATATATATATATATATATATATATATATATATATATATATATATATATATATATATATATATATATATATATATATATATATATATATATATATATATATATATATATATATATATATATATATATATATATATATATATATATATGTATGCATGTATGTATGTATGAAACAAACTGATCCTATTCTATGCCGCATCCACAACATATATAAATTGCATAAAAAGAATCAACAACAAATATACTTTTCTATAAGTAGACGTTTCGATTAAAATCTTCATCAGTACGGATGAGTACTGATGAGTTAATGATGAAGATTTTAATCGAAGCGTCTACTTGCAGAAAAGTATATTTGTGGTTTATTTTTCTATATATCTAGATATGTATATATATATATTTATATATATATACTAGACGAGGACAAGAGATTTGCATTGCAGTGGAAGTACGAGCTAGTATATTCAAACTGTTATAAGATCTTGTACTGCTGAACACAATAAAACTGAATCGATAAATTTGCTTACATTTGTTGTCAATCGACGAGAATCACTGACTCGTAGGCGAAATGGGATATTTCCAGTCAACTCCTTGGAACTTGTATCTGATGTCATGGTTTTACCAGTGAAAACTCCTTTAGTGAATCTCTACAGTAACGATCTTTTCATGCCACTTGTGAAATCTTCATTCTGTCAGCAAATAATCCTCCACAGAATGCTTTTTACCACTTCGGTATGTTTTCATTGCATTTCAAAAACGTTGACTTAACGACAAGCTCACAAGACGTCATTATATGAGATAATAGAAAAAAACGAAATGCTCCCAAATGAGGAAGTCTATTTAATTTACTTCAAAACCGTGTGACAGCTTTCTGTTTGGTAAATGATCAAACATGAAGGAATTGCTTGTTGCTAAGAACAATCTACTATTAGTGATATTGAAACTTCATGTTGGTTTGGGAAAGGACACTTTATGCGGACAAAAGCCGGCTCTCTATGAGTGTAGTCGTAGCTGAAAAGTTGTTTGGAAGTTGCAATGACTTATTATCAACTAAGAGCTATGGACCTATGGTAAAAGCGCTAGGTAATATCCCTACCTGTTATCCGTCATAGGTAACCTAAATAAACTAGAGGATAATTTCAGATGCCTTGTATATATATATTAGTTACCAAGATTTTGAACTGTATACCAAGTTAGAGAATCTTTTTGCCTCAAAAAACAGCACGGCCGTTGCAACCCAAGTGGGTGGATTGCGTTCAATTTGGTTGGTTTAAATGCTAAAAACATAGCAAATGCACAGGGTAGGATCCTTTCCTGTGATATTACAATTCTGCTATAAATTGGGCTAACATCGATATCAAATTTTGAACATTCTCACTTTCTCCTAGCTGAATTGATGGCTCCAATTGATGCAAGATTTGAACACTATACTGCTAGATATTTTTACGTGATTTTCTAATCCTAACCAACTCTCCGATTCGATTGAAATATGACGCCACATTTGCAATATGTAGTGCGGAAGAAGCAGACTAATATAAAGTTAACTTTGTGCAAAAGATAATAAAAGATAATCAATAGTTTCTTCCCCTAGCTTTTAATTCCAAAATAATCGGTTCTTCCCTCATTTTTGATTTGAGAATATCTGTTGATCTTTTTTTGAAAGCAATGCATCTTATTACTAGCAACATAAAATGGCGAGCAAAATTTGATGTTTAAAGATTCACATCATATGTATGAACTTAGCGAATTCTCTTAGCTTTTCCAGCGCCTCTCTTATTTGCCTACAGTGAATTTAAGGCCTGGCCAAACGCATCCGACATTTCATCTACTTCTAAAAAAATGTTGCATGAATTGTTGGATTTGTTTGGCCACCTATGTTGGATGCGCTTGGCTACCTTTTTTTATCTCAACCAAACTTCATCCAATATCGCTTTGCAAATGTTGGATGATCCAACATAGGTGACCATACGCGCCCAACAATTCACCCAACACTTGTTTTGAGGATGTTTGATGAAATGTTGGATTCGCTTTGCAGGGCCAAAAAAACAGACAAGCATGTATGCAAACACTAAGCAAAGCAAGAAGCATAGTAAACATGTAAAATGCATATACAAAACTATCATAAAATTCCTCCCTCCCCCGCTAAGATAAAAATTAGCAAAATCTGACGAATTAAATTAGGCAAAAACGTAAAAATGAGATTTTTGCTTAGCAATTTATAAATTACCATTATGATGGTCCCGTGTCTCTATACTTAATCCCTCCTATATTGATATCTGATGTGTACTTTGATTGATCTTCATCTGCCTAACAAGATGAATGTATCAAATGCTAATTTTTGTAAAGGGAATATTCACTCACAAATTAACTCGATTCACAAACTGACTTCTCAGAGAGTTAGAGGGAACAGTGGGGCAGCTCAAGACCCTGCAAAGTACGTCAGTTGAGCCAATATTTTGACGAGACGGTGTATATCATATAATCAACATTTTTGTTCTGTCGTTGTTATACGATTGTAGCATAATCAATATCAGTTTATATCGCTACAAAAACTACAAAGTATTTGCATATTAATCTAAATTCCTTTCAACAAACTCAAAAGGGAAAAAATAAGCTTCTTAAGGCCTTATACAATATTCTTTCGATCATAGCAAAAATCTACTATAGGTTATACAAAACCTCTAATGATTATTAAAAATGCCGGATATAATATGCCATACACTACTACAAAACTGCTATTAATCTTGCTTCAAATGCCCCCCCCCCGCCCTAAACTACCAGCTTGAGCCTTGTGGTGTAGCTACTGAGAGGGGTGCCAAGGGGTACGACATTCCCAATACTTCTAAAAATAGATCAACATCGGACCGCATTTTGGAAATTTCTTATGTCACTTGTTGTTTTTTGGAAGAGTTCTATTCATTGCTAAATATAACAATCAAGTGTACTAAAACAGCCACCTAACAAGTCCTGCAAGCCATTTGTCGAATGGGAGGCTTGATGAACTCATGACTTCTATTCTGAAAGGGAGGTTACTGAGAATCTGGACATGTCAGAACATCCCAATCAGCGGGTAAACGAAATATCTTGTAGCGATACTTCTGTGAATTAACTGCGCTTTTGAACTCATGAGAAAATGGTTGAACCCTCAAAACAGATCGGGGTGTGACGCCATCACACTCTCCGGTCGCTACATCCCTGATTCCATGTTTCATTGAAATCAATCCATGCAAACATTTTCAATACACCCTAATACTTGAAGTATCAATACACCCCTGTTTGGACCCCTGTTTGGACCCCTGTTTGGACCCCGTAATATTAAATAATAGAATTAATTAAATTCAATTATAGCTACCATTCATCTTAATTCTTAAATAGGTGGATTAAACAAAACAGTGTACTTCAAAAACTAGCATAATAGTCCAGGAATTTTCTCATTGGAATGTGGCAGCCTTTTGCTTGAATGCTTCTCTCCTCTCCTTTGCTTCTTGCAACTCCCTTTTCTTCTTCTCCTGTTCAGCCTTTATCTCATTTTCAAATTTGCTGTCATTTGCCAGCCTCTGCACCTGCATCAATATAACAAGTGCATTGTTAAATCCGTTTCTGATAAATTAGAAAATCTACAGCTACCTAAGAGAGGCAAGTGAAAGGGGAAATCTTTTTATGCAATAAAACCTTAGAGCCATAACAGGCCGTTACTGTATTTTTAACGTCGCTGGGCGTGAGCGCTAAGACTGCGCATTGTGTAGAGCTATTAATAATCCAATCGCGCAGGGGTATAGAATTCTCTACTGGTTCAAATGAGGTGTCTGATATGCCAGTAGAACAACACAAGCCTATAAATTTATGATTCATTTATTTACTGCACCTTCTCTGAGAATTTGCGAAAGTGACTTGTTTACGACAAGGGTATCTGCATGCACTTACTACAATTGGAGAAGAAGATAATCAAATAACCTTTGCTTCAAAGAATGACTTCGCTCCACTAACACCTTCAGTTGTCACATCACAGCAATCAGCAATTTTCAATAAGCCATCAACTTGAAGAGTACCTTCTTTGGCAAATTTAAAGATCAGCATGAACTGAAAAATAATGAACAGTGGCTAAAATTGAGGGGAATACATAGAATTGTAACTACAACCAGATGCAACACACATGACTTTTTGTCGAAATTCACGTTCTACGTTTGAAAATCACATACAAACATTATAAATTACAAAATATTGATCTTCTCACTTTCCGTTTTAAGGTCCATTTACACAGACTTTCTTCTGTGAATTCACAAATCATTATCCAGCTAATAAAATATACATAATTTATTTAAATAATATGTATAGACATAATAAATATTTAATATATATATATTCAATCTGGAAAACTAGTAATCAGGGACAGTGTTATTGTAACTAAGATGTTTCGTCATTGCTTTTCCACCCACTTCGAAGCTCTTAGCAATAATTTACTGAGTTCTATAACCGCTTTAGATCCCACGACATGCAGGCGCTACAAACAAAGGTAGAGTAACAAAGGATAACTTCTACCCTATCGATCTCTACCAAATGGACACCTATCTTGTCGGTATAGCTGATTTTCATAACAATAACCTTACCCTCTATAAACATTACTTTCCTACCCATCATAAATGTTACGAGTTATTCCACGTAGCTTAATCAAGCATTTGCCAACGTGATGTCCATGTCTTCACTTTCGTCATCTTAATAACTATACTCGAACATCAGTTTCAGCTGATGAGATAGTCTTCCTCTACGTGTAACATTCATCTTAATTAAGTGATCCATTTCTAAAAGCATTCTACTACCATGCAACATCTTCCTACAAACGTCCTATACCTTCCATTACTTTCCTCCGTTGTCTATGTACAGCCGAAATTCTGAACCATACACCAAGGCAGACACTTAATCCCATTCAAATAAATTTCTGAACCATACACCACGTTAGACACTCAATCCCTTTCAAATACTATCTTTCATTATCCTGTTCAACTCTGAATTTGGGCTATTTTGGTCTGATGGCATGATTGCCATTCAAGTGCTTCTCTGTCGTCAAAATCCTTGCAGAAATTAAAATAGACTTCTTCTTTCCACCAATCTCCATTCCAAAGGTTTGTAGATGTTGCAACTCTGTAACTATTTCTTCTTTGTCCATTTTCCTTTACATATAACATTCTTCTTCAGCAAACAGTGCATTCTTCATGGTACAGCTCAGAATGAATATAAAAAGACATGGTGGGTGGGCAGGCCCATTGAGATACATTAGGCAAAGGCAAGTGGAAAAGATAGGACCCCTAATGATGTGAGTAAAAGAGTTAAAGTCACCAAAGAGTCATTTCATAGTATTGTGGGTTCATGCCTCTATCTTGGTTGACCTGGTGGTAAGATAGGTCTCATCATTACAGTGAGATAAGTCCTTCCATCATGTATGGCAACTATGCTCATGAGCTGCCATGTAGCACATTCGTACCCTTCAAGCGTTTTACTAAAATCATAACTGGTTCAAATAGAACTTCAACTCTCAATGCCAATAGCAAACTCTCCTTCTTCATGGGATCACATTTATGGACTTTTCAGTACCACTTCCATAAGAAGTCAGAAGGGATGGGATCGATAAGAGCAACAAGCAAGTGAATGTTTCAAGTAATTATCAAGAGTTGATGGCAAACAAAACTCTAGAGAAAAATTTGATTTGTGAATAAAGGAGAAGGCAGTGCTATGGTATACAGAGCTCTCAAGGTGAAAACTGAATGTGAGTGAGGCTGTACATCTGCCTTGTCTCAAAGTTTTCAGGCACTCATAACAACTTCAGGTTGGCTCAAAATACATCACCACCCTCAAAGGTGCAGGCTTCAAACAAGCCTAGGGATGTGGAATTCACAAGGTTGAAGGAAACATCCTCAAGTACATACAGCAGTTAGAGAGAGTAAATGCAGTTGTGAGTGTTTGTGGCATAGCTCGTAGTAGAATCTTAGGGCCACACCCTATACTTTGGCATGGAGTGCATCTCCCAGATTTAATACCAACCACTAGCCATATGGAATTTTGATACTTTTGCAATAGGTATTCCATAAAATGGAGCGATATGAGGAGAATATTTTCAGAGAGAAATCACTCAGTTTGATTTCATAGGAATCCCTGAGGATCATCTTTTGGCAAAAGTAGAGGCAATCGCTTTTCCATACTCCCTGTGGCTACGCCATTGAGTGCATGGGAAAATATTAAGAACGCGTGAGATTTTTTCTTTCCGCATGTGAGACTGAGAAATGAGTCAAATGTGTGATTCTCACGCCCAACACGCAAGACTTGAGAGCTCTGGCTGTAAATACAGAAAGCCAATACAATGGGAGCTATATGGCATTAGTACTGTGAGATTGTTATCACTGGAGGAAGCTAGTGCAAGACATCAGTGGCTTCTGTGGAAAACATGCATTTGCAAGGTAGCGTTATGGCCCTGTAATAATTCTAATCTATCACACCTGTTGCTGATGGTTAGCAATAATGATACCAAAATAGGGAGAGAGGAAGGGCTTAAGTTATTCACTCATGGCTTAATGTAATCATGGGTGAGTGACCAAATGGTTAGAGCACTTGACTGCTCGAGCCAAATCCTGGGACCAAAGGTGAGATGTTTGCTCACTGTCCAACCAGCAGCAAATGGGTGCCTAGTGGCAACACTGGGGAAGTTACAGGTAGCGAGGAAAGGAACTGGCCACCCTACCACACTATTCTAATGGCTCAGGATAAGTGTCCTCTCTAGCAGGCACTCCCCAACATAGGGAATCCTATATGGGAAAAATCTTTACCTTTAATGTAATCAAAGGTAAAATATTCAAACAGACCTTTGAATGAAGCAAATAAGACAGGGTACGGGTAAATATGCTTTCATATACCATTCTTACTAAAAATTACCTCTCTAAAGCTAATCTGTCCATCATTATCTTCATCAACTGCTTTTATCATTTCCTTCAAACCCAAGTGAGTCTGTGGCTCACCTAATTTCTCCATCATTAGTTTCAATTCCATGAAGTCAATAAAATTGCTTCTATCAGTGTCATATCTGCATAGAAAATCCAGTCCATAATCTCTCCACTCTCAAACACAACAAGTGGAATTATAACATGACAACACTTATCAATATGATATAATACAAGGTTTAGAAACTTAAGAGACTTAAGAAAGGTGAAATCTCCTGATAGATACAAATTCTTGCTAATGCTATAGGAATGATTTAAAAACCTCTCAAAAATGAAACAAAATCACCAGAGCATACTGGTAACTAAAGTGTTTTCCATTAATATATGTTGCAACTAATATGATAGGTGAAGGACAATCAAATATGACAGCTATGTGTCATTGAGATGGCATAGATCTGAAGTTGTTAACTCAGAAAATAAACATAAACACTGTAACAGACAGCTCTAGTTATAAGTCGAAAATTAAGCACTGCTAGAATCAATCAACATTTCATGAGATTCTTTACATATAACAGTTCAAAAGCATATGTCAATTGCAAATAATATGAAAGGAATGATACTTTTGAAAAATTTTACGGTATTCCTTTATTTCAGGAATTGAAAACTCTTTGAACTCAGCATAAACAGACTGAGACACTTTGGATGGGGCAGCCTCTCCTTCATTTATTTTCCCCCTCCTATTAAGTTTTGCAGCAAGTTCATTATCTGCCATCTCTCAGTCTGAAAACAGAGAAAGGATATGAAATGCTTGTATTACTATATTTATATCTAAAAATGAAAGTTTCATCAAAATCATTAATCTATAAATATGGGCACAACCAGCCTGTCTACATTAAAATGAATTTTGCTAATTATCAAGAGTGTGCAAGATCAGTTGTTAAGTAACATAGTGTTTATTTTCAACTTACTACCAGCCTGAATGCAGAGTCTGGCAAATGCACACTCCAAATTTTTATAGGCAAATGGTGCTGCACACCATGAAATGGGTGTGGCAAGATGTCAGAGGGCATGGAAAGATGTGACTTTTGAGCTTAATTAGATTAGTTTCATAGCAAAAAGTTTTCAAGCTATCATAGAGATAGTAATGAAGTATTTGTTTTACAGCCTTATTTCTTAACACAAAAACGTCAAGATACCTTTGTATCCTAGATACCACCTTGAGAGGTGGTAATTAGGGAAAACTACAGTCAGAAAGTTTGCCTTTAGCACCCTAAAACCTTATCTCCCAGTATGCCTCTATCTACCACTGTATGTTGGTTATGAGATGCAATAAGATCAGAAATATATGCAAAGAAAGGATATGTCTCCAGAAATCAAGTGCTTGTATTCATTTGTTGTTTACGTATTTACATTTAAACCTATTCTAGCACATACAAAATACTATTATTTGTTATCGGCTGTTGGAAGGAAAAATTTTTACTTTCTCTGGTGTTGGTATTTGATCCAGAATGTTAGTCTGTGCTACCCTGTCTGGCCTTTTTGTAACCAATGTTATGTTATTTAGGATAAATGGATACATGCAATCAATGGCCGAATACAATAATAAATGATTTAATATATTAACAAGATTTTAGTCAGTTGCTTTCAAACTGCTAATGTAGACCTAAATTAGCTGAAAACGCTAGATATAATTAGCAGCCTACTCACAATAAGGCAAACACAATCCGATGATGCCTATGTATGCTGGTATATGTAAACTTATGGGTGACGTTGAATAGCAGGAAGGGTGAAGCCTAAACCAAACATGTATACTTGTAGCAAATCGCTAAATTGAGAAAAGCACAAAGATCGTGTTTCGTTACCTAAGACATCACATAATATAATGTACGTCGTTTTAC
Organism: Mastigias papua; assembly: GCA_964019165.1. Classification (NCBI taxonomy): domain Eukaryota; kingdom Metazoa; phylum Cnidaria; class Scyphozoa; order Rhizostomeae; family Mastigiidae; genus Mastigias; species Mastigias papua. The sequence continues at coordinate 257,857 of OZ025287.1, forward strand.
ATGCTGTATTTTCTCTATTATAGTCTGGGCGTTCATTTCACAGTGAGAAGAGGCTGCTCATTTCCTGCAGGCCTATCGAAGTCCACTGTGGATGATAAAGTTACGAATTGTTTGATAACAAGGAAATAAGTGATATGTTTACTTCCCATACTACAGCACTTGAAATTCAATGGCAGTATACCTGACAGGAAGCTATGATTGTAGTAATTTTCTTGACGAAGAGGTCTGGCAATGAGGAAATGCCTTACTCTATTACATCAGCTTGCAACAAGAATATATGTAAAGTATGTTGTTTTTAAGGCGTAGAGCGGCATCGTCCCATAATCCTAAGCGCCAATAATGGTTATTTTTCTCATTGTTTCTTTTGCAAAGATAGCTTATCGTACTACTATTCTAGCATTGAGATCTGGTTTTTTAGATTTATCTGTGAAGCAGGATAATTCGTTTGATGAACAAGATAACTTATTGCCAGCAGATCCCACCCTGCAATTCATTTATAGTCAGAGGTATATTATTGAGACTGATACCAAATTAGTGGTTTTCAAATCCTTAAATGGTTTGGCTCCACAATACCTGAGTGACCTTTTCACAAAAAATTTACAGATTGCCCCCTATAATCTTCGCAATACTGTGACAGATTTAAGGTTACCCAAAAAGAAAACAATGGGTGACCAAAAAGCATTTTCTTATAGGGGAGCAAAATTATGGAACAGCTTATCAGCTGGGCCTAAGCAAGCACCCTCCCTAAGCTACTTTAAAAAAGTAGTTTGATTCTTTTCTTTTATAACTTAGGTTTTTATTCTATTTAGATATTGTGTAATTTAGGTCTTATTGTATATTTATAAATTTTGTAAGTTTTTTTTTTATTATTTTAATCTATTGTAAAATTTTTCTTTTGTAGTAGGGGAGGGCCCCTTGAAAAGCAGTACTTGTACTGAAGGGCTACCCTCCCAATAGGTTAATAAATAAATATGAATATGAATATGAATAGTATCCTAGCCGAAGGGGGGAGGCAGTGACCCCTCTGTTGAGATTTTGGTTAGTTTTTCGTCACAACATTTCCAACATACCTACTAGCTCTATACTAAAATATGATCACAAGAGATTTGTCAGAACAACCCCACCCCCATCCCACCAAGAATCACGCTACAAATTTTAAAGAGTTTTCATCTTTTGGTAATTTTGAACTCTAAAGTATGTTTATTCTTTTGGACCATTTTTGCCTTACCATGATAACCTTCTTGTAACACTTCATGACGTACCAGAAACATCATTTTAGCTATTTAATAATATGTTAAACAGCGCTGTTCCTTATAGCAGAGAAGAAGAAATCATTTTGTTTCTGAGAATGAAGTTGATTTAGTAGGAAACCTATAAATGGAAAAGAAGCCAAAAATGTACGCGAACTGCAAAAATGATATAGAGAGACCAAACAAGGTTCAATTTGAAGAAGGCACTGCTAGAAACTTGCTGAAAGCTGCTTTATGGATTTGATCCACACTTTCTGATCACAATTTTCACAAAATTTTTGAATTTTCATTTTTGTGCATATTTCTAACCAAATTTTATCAGAGAATGTGTTGTCATCAGCTACGACCTATTGGAGAGTGTGATTCAAAGCTGAAATACTTTGATATTAGTCCAAAAAACCAATATTAAACACAGCTGTTAATAGCGATTTTGCAATCTGCTGCATGTCAAGCACAACCCAACTACGCGATATCAGTGGTTGTACGACGTTTTCGACAATAGAATCACCTTCAGTTAAAGCCAGCACAAAGACAAATAACAAATAACACACACACACATACACACGCGCGCACGCACGCACACACACACACACACACACACACACACACACACACACACACACACACACACACACACACACACACACACACACACACACACACACACACACATATACACCTACAGACAAGGATGCTGACTATACCTTAGAGACGTGTCATAAAGTATCTACTACAGGGGGGCGGAGGAAATAGGCCGGGGCCACCAAACATTTTCACTCCTTATCAATGGGCCGCAAAAAATTTTTGCAGATTCTTACTGGGCCAGAGAAATTTTTTGAGCAAATCCAACCAAAATTATTAGAATTATGATGCTTTCATTGACTAAAAAGGAAAAGTTCAAATTGTCATAAACAGTCAGAATCTGAAAATGAACTTTCACAACTGGCTGCACTTTCTGTGGGTGTCTCCATTTTTCCTTGAAAGCATGAAAACAATGTTCTCTGTTTACTTTTGTCATTTTCCTCCTTTGCCTTCTTCTTCTTCAAATGCCAAACTGATATGGTAGCTTTCAGACTTTCTAGGTTATCCAATAGCTGTTTCACAAACACTTCTGCTCTCTTGTCAAAATAATTGATTTCCAATGAATGCTTAAGTGCATCAGTGTGAAACTGTACTGACAGCTTTGAGGCACAATCCTTATTGATGTCCTCTTCTGTCACTTGCACCTTTTTTGCTGCTACTTCATCAAAGTTAATCTATGGTGCAACAATGTTGCAAACCTCCTTGCATTTTACAGCAAATCTTTTCTTTTTCCTCGTGTCACTCTTCTTCTTGTTTTCTGCTTGCCTGGTCTTTCTGTGCTTTGTTTCAGAGCTCCTTGCAATTGATTCAGGAAACTTCCTTTTCAAGGTAAGGTCATTCGCTGAGATTTTGGTATGGAAATTATTCAGTTCCTTGACTCTTTCTTCATTTACTTCCAGCTGCTTGTCATAAAAAACCAACTCATTTACCTTCCAGGACTTCACACTCATTTTTTCATTGAACAGACTGCTGCGTGAGGCTTCACTGATTTCTTTGATATCTGACAGTTCTTGCAGAAATTTCTCTACCTTGAGTTTTGTATTTTCAACACAATGAACATCACGTACACTGATGTTTGTAAGTCTAGATGAGTATTTGGCGACATTGATGGCATTGCCATCCTTGTTATTGGGGTCAAGCACTATATCAACCTTGGAAATGATGTTTGAAACACTATCCTTTATTTTGCTTCTTGTAACCCTCTCCAAATTATGCAGAGAAAAAGTATAAATATTTGAGCGCCTTTGAAACACTAGTTGCTGGCCGAGAAGTAGACGACTACCAACCAAGACGAAATGCACGGTTGTTGTATGAGAGAGGTGCATTGTAGACAAAGGAAGGAATCGAGCAATTCAGCAAAACCTTCATTTGCCCTGTCACATTAGTGTCAGAATATGTAGATCACTTGGATAGTATAAGAATACGAAAAGAAAAACGCCGGGATGTGAGAAAGCAAAATCTAGAAGCCAACAAAGAAAAGGAGTTTGATTGGGTTGATTTGTTTCGGAGTGGCTTGCTAAAGAAACAGACAGTAAACGTTCTGGACAAATACCTTCATCATTATCAACTGAAGCATGCTGGAAAGTTTAAAAAGCCCGCAAAGGTAAATTTCATTCAAGGGCATATTGCAACAACACTTGTTTCAGTGAATGAAGTAAGAGATCATGCTAGAGACAAACCAGCAACAGCAATGGAAGATGATCTTTCAGAAAATGAAAATGATAGCAATTTTGGGGATGATAGCAGCAGCGCAGAGGATGATATGATTCGTGCAACAGTCAGTAACGATGGTGACAGTGAAGAAGGAGATGATGACAGTGGTGGTGAAGGTGAAAATAGTGATAATGATCTTGCTCCTGAGAGCATCTTCATAAAAACAAAAAGTGATCTTGTGACCACAAACTACAACAGAGTTCACTTTATATAGATAAATATTTAGCTAAAATAGGTCAGGGTGAACTAGTGTAAATAGTGGGTCAAGATATTTATGGCAACAATTTTAATGACATGATGGAAACATACTTACAAACTGGAACATCTAGATAACTAAATACTATCAGCTCGCTGAAAAACAAACCATGAAGTTTTAACAAGGGCCACGAAAAACTTTTGCCTTTTCGCAATGGGCCATGGAGCTTTTCTGTCCCTTTTTATATGGGCTATGAACATTTTTTTGGATAAAGTCACATGTCCTCCGCCCCCCTGTAGTAGATACTTTATGACACGTCCCTTATGAACAACTCAAGTTTGCTTCAAATTTGCATATGCTCTTTGGGGGGTGTGATTGAGCCCCCCCCCCACCAACCCAAAGACTCTATTCGTATTAACAGTGGGGACTGAACCACGAGCCTCCCGAGCCCCCGCTACTGCACCCCTGATCCCATGCAAGAACAGGCTTGCTTGTCGGGTCGGGAATAGTTTCTGAACATGTGATTTTCGTCGTACATACCTGGTTGTCAAGACGTACCTGCTGACAACTTGAAACCAGTTCCCTGAAGATGTCCAAGGTGCGCAGCTCTACAACAGCTTGCCTAACCGTGTTAGAAAGAAGGGATACGCAAGCGGTTGAGTCAAGCCTGACATGAAACTGCTTGCTACTTTGTTGTAGCAAGAAGTCCTCAGTAGAATTATCATCTGGATGAAAGCCAAGATTTAATAGCAGGCGTGTCAAACCGGGAGTTCCTGTGGTTTCCATTACCTTGTGTAGTACTAGCATTGGGAAAACCCGAAGGAGAGTATGTGCGGCCTAAGTTAAGGCTGACATGATGGAGCGGAATAAAAAAATTTGTTAAATATTCAGTTCGTTTGTTGAAAGGTAATTGACAGAGAAATCGTGTCATTCTTTAGTTGATTCTTTCGTGGAATGGCTTTTGCTGACTGCAGGAACAGAGACATACCGTTTTACTTTGGTATCTGCTAAGTGCTGTTCTAAGATTCAAAGGGTCATTGTGAGCAGAAAGTGATTTGTATTATTGACTTTCTAGAACTTACGTTCAGAAGGATCGCACAGTGTTTTATCGCAGTTTGATAATGAATTGTTTTGCATTACATTGGAAGCAGAGGTTGGGGAGTGGTATGAACTGAAGTTTTTCTACCAATTAAGCTGGATATTAACAGTCGTGTTGATCTCGTCCAAATTCACTTTACACATTATTGTTTATTCCTACTAAATAGATGGCGAATGCATTTTCACCAGACAATCCATACACTGCAATAATTAAGGATTATGTAGCATACAAGCTAAGACGCAGTGGCATCCACATTCCCGGCTACGAACATGAACCTTCTAATTTGTCGGAAGTATGTAAAACTCTGCGTAGGGTTTGCGACGAACTCGAGACTAATAATAGAGATTTATTTAGTGGTATGTGCGAGCAGTTGAACATAACACCAAACACAGCCTACCCAACATTTCAAGGTATTGCTGATGAGATTTTTGAAACGAAAACAAACTGGGGTAGAGTCGTTGCATTTATATGTTTCGGTGCGAAGCTTGCAGTTCATTGCGCAATTCGCGAGGATCTTGGCCCACAGTTTGTTGATAACGTAGTTAACTGGATTTCAAGGTACATGATGTCCAAACTAGATAATTGGCTTACAGCTAACAATTCATGGGTGAGTCTTGGTCATAGACTGGTACTAAATATTTTTGTCACTCGAAGGACTAACGTTACTTTACGCCATATAAGTAGGGCAGGTAGTCAAGCATGCATATAATGGGCTGAGTGACTTGCATTCCAACGCCGTTAGTTAATACAATTTACGTCATGGACCTTACGTCATGTGATACTCTTTGAGTACTGAATAATGCCTCCTCTCCCCCCCCCCCCCCCCACATTATTAGGTTTTGGATTTTTTCGACCGCTTTCCACATTTTTTCCAGCCAGCCATCTATAACCCCCCTCCTCGAATAAGCCCCCGCCCCAGATGATGACGAAGACTTTGATAGAGACTAATAAAATCTTCATCAGTACTAAAACTTACAATGACACCGGGCCGGTTTAAATTACCTACATAACAATGGGGTCACAATGGATATTACCTAAGTGATTGTCAGATGTTGTAGGTAGACCAGTTATTAGTATTTGGTACAGCTACAGAGAATATTTCAGAATATTTAGACCTCCACCTTAATCCTTTCGTTAGTTAGAGTAAATCATTTGTTAAGAACACTAATCATTTCCTGTCATTGCTAGCTAAGTTAGGGGCCATTCAAAATGTATGTACGCTCTGGAGGGAGGGAGGGGAGTACCTGAAAAGCTTACAACAGCGTACAGGGGAGGAGGGAGTATTTTAAAGAACATATATATGCCCATGTAATTTTTAAGTGCTGTTTATTTGAAAAACATCTTAAGTAATACAACTATCTTTTAAGCCCTGGCCAAATGATCCAACATTGACCCAACATTAAGCCAGCAATTGCTTGGTTTATTTTGGCTTCATGTTGGAAGAGGGTGGCCAAATGACCCAGCAAATGTTGGATTGCAAGCACAGCTGCACGTTCTTTGGCTTGCCTTTCATATTGTGAGGATGAAAAAGACCTTTCTGCACATGCTTGAGGGCAGCAAATGTTGCAATTTTCGAGCTTTGCAAATAGTGAGAGAAGTTATGTATTTGAATTTTTAGGTGGGTGGGGGGGGTAATGGCTTAAAAGTACATACGCTCATTTCATTTTTTTTCATTTTTCATTATTCATCAATCTACCTCAGATACATTATAATAATTACAATAATACAAATACAAATAATATAAATATAGAATCCACACTTAGGGCAGGGGTACCTCCAAAATGTATGAAAGCATACAAGGGAGAAGGGGGGGGTCAAAAATCCATCGATATTGAGTGTACATACTTTTTGAATGGCCCCTTAAGTGAAATTTTGGATGATGCCTTGTTATGTACAGTGAATATTGTGGGCCTCTACCCTGACATTCCACATGGTGATGGTTTAAAGATGGTAAGGCAGAACACAAGGCAGAATCTATCAATTTACAGAGTCAGTAGTTAATTCAGGAAAATTAGTATTAGACAGTAATGTGTTTGAGCTCAATGGTAAAGTGTACAAGCAGAAGTTAGGAATGGCAATATGCACAAGGTTTGCTCCAGCATATGTCAATTTGCTTATGCCCAGTTTAGAAGGAGATGTGTTGAACAGTTGTGAACTTATGCCTTGGATTTGGTACAGGTACATTGATGATTTGTTTTTTATTTGGACACATGGCAAGGAATAGTTTTCTTGGTTTGTAGAGTATATTAATAGCTATCATCAACCAATAAAGTTCACAAGAGAAAAATCAAGGGTGTCAGTGTCAGTTATTTGGATGTTTTAGTAAGTAGAATGGGGCAGACCTTGGAGACAGATCTCTACTGCAAATCTACTGATACACGCCAGTATTTGCAGAGGACCTCTTGTCATCCATTGCACGTCAGAAAAACAATCCCTTGTGGACAGGCTCTTAGGATTAGAAGAGTTTTTTCAGATGAGAAGCAGTTCAGAAAGAGGTCAGAAGAGGTAGTGAGTTAGTTAGTAGATATGGGTTATAAGGAAGATTTCATTAGAGAGCAGATAGTTTGTGCTAGTGGTTTAGATAGAGAACACTTTTTAACCAGGATGGTAGATGTAGTGAAAAGAGAAAGGACCAGACTCCACTAGTGGTGACATTCCACCCAACACTTAATGAGCTTAGGAGCATAATTAAGAAACTCCATACCATGTTGGAAGCATCTGAAGAACACAGGATGGCCTTTAAGGAGCAGCCTCTTGTGGTCTTCAGATGGGCACCAAATTTGAAGGATAATTTAGTTAGGGCTAAGATTCCAAAGATTCAGACAGATTGAGTCAAGGGTTGTTTTAAGTGTGGTAAAGCTCAATGTCACGTTTCGCAGTTATATGTCAGAGGGTAGCAGTTTTAAATGTAATGTTTCAGGTAGGGAGTATGATCTAAATAGTGATTTTATGAATGTTGGTTGCTAACTATATTTAGTTTATTGGAAGTTACACATGCACTACCCCATGGTAGATCCAACTATATATTAGAAACACTCTGTAAAGACACATTTAACATTTTCCTATTCAAGCTTTGTTATTGTAAGAAAGCTGTAACATAGATGGTATTTTTGATAGTAGAAATCAATGATGAGGCAACAGACCTGAATTAGTGAGAAGTGAAATAGCTGCTGGCAATGGCAGTCATTTGTTATGTAGGAACACAAAAGTTTAACTTTTTAGTTAAATGAAGGATTACCCGTCAAAATATTATTTCAATGGGATCCACATTAAGTGATATCTTTTTTTTATCTTCTTCTTCATTTTTATCAAAAGCTAAACCTTTTATTCTTACCTGACAGGATGGGTTTGTGGAATTTTTCAAGAAGAAAGATGAAGATTATTTCAAGCATGGTTTTGTTATATCAACTTTAGCAGGTTTGGGACTTGGTGCATTATTTATGCTTACTTGTAAATAGAGAGGATTGGCAATGTAGAGAGATTCAATGTGATGCAGTTGAATTGATAGGAGAAGGTATATGAAAACTGTTATGTATTAGTAGTTATGCCAGTTTAGCAATCATTTGAAAGTGGCAACAGAAAGTTGTTGTCAGTTACTCTTTGTGTTAGACTGTCATTAACTTTTTTTACATTATATATAGTGCTGATTGCCAGTTGAAATGTATCTTGCTGTAACTGTTGTTTTCAGCCAAATGTTATTGGTAACATATGCATTATGTTTTCATTATGCCTCCTTTGTATTTGTATCTCTGCATGTGTTTTAAATGCAGCCTTACTCAATGTTGATATTCAAAAATTGCAAAGTTTCTGATTGAAAAATATGCTCTAAGTTATTCACAAGCCACCTTAAAAGTAATAGAAAATAGAAAAGAATAATTGTGAAGAAGTATATATATCAAGGGTATTATGAGGTAAACTCATATAGAGAGAAACTGAAATTGAAAAATGCATGTTTTCTATATTTTAGCTTTGATCTTTCACATACTTAATGGATTTGCAACTTATATGTTGTTCTCATGATACTTTAACTTTCCTTTACACTTAATGGTTTCAATGTTATTGATTATTATATGTACATGATAAAAACATATGCTCTCTGGATTTACTGTTGCAGATATTAGATTGTTATTATTATTATTATAACATCTCTTTATTTCCTCCTGTATTATTTAACACCCAGCAATGATAAATTCAGCAAGTAGATCCTGTTGTTTAGAAATACTGTTTATATGTCATCACAACACTTGCAAGATGTGCACTTTTGAAATCATTTGTATAATAATTAGTCTTTACCAGCACCACACCATTTATTGTTGTTAAGTATACCTATTACATTGTAGTGGCAAACCTACTTTCTGATCGACCATTCCTGTGTTGTTAGGATTTGCCGTAAATTAATGCGGTACCTTTTAGCTATGACATTTTTTTACAATTGCTATCAATCACTTATGTAGAGAAAGTCTCAAGAAAATCTGCAGTTTTTTTAAATGAAATCATACGGTTAATTTTTGAAGTTCTCTTTCCTAGTTTGCTATATTTGAAGAGGTTCAGAATACTCTTATCAAAGAGTTTTTGTTACACCTCATTCTTTATTGCTGTAATTATAGATTTATGTGATACACAGACAGCAGAACTGCAAGCTATAGGAGCATCATGATGTTCCTGCATTGTTTCTACCCCTCCCCCCTTTTCTTTTGATGAATGACATTGAATTTCGAAGTAATCAACTATTTCATGCAGAGTATGCAAAGCAGAATTTTATTTTTCATTAAATGCATACCGATTAGCTCGCAGTATAAAAAGTTTTCTTTAGTCGTTGGGAAGCGCAACTTTAGGATAAACTACAGTACCAAGATCACCACAAGGAACAGAGGCATTTCTTCGTCTTGATGTCAATATTAACGACATATTCATGCATTAAAGTTAAAGCAAGTTAATTTAAGGAATCAAAATAGAATAAGAAACTTGTGAAACAGGGGGTGTTCTCTCCTCGATTAGTCTAACTACTGAGAGAACTCCTCCTTTTAAATAATTCTCTACATACAATTTTTTCTTTGTCTGCATGTTTAGTATTTCTATTGTATAGAATTATCTGTAATATTATTGTAGTGTAATGTGTTTAATTGTATTAGTTTATTAATGATGAAATGTCTGTTGAGAATTTGAAATATGGAACTGAAACTGAAATGACACTGAAAGGCATATCCAATTAAATTATTGGATATGTCTTAACTTTAGTGCATGAATATGCCGTTAATATAAACATCAAGACGAAGAAATGTCTCTGTTCCTTGTTGCGATCTTGGTAAAAAAGTTTTCTTTTGCTGATAGTTGAAGAATTGGCTTAATGGATAATAGCTGTTGTATACCCAATATGATTGTTATGGATTGTCGATCGTAATCTCGAATAACTTGAATAGAGGTCTTACAGAGAATCATGCAAGTGAAGAACCTCTCCCTTCCCTTATTGTGTAAAACAGTGAGCGTCGACCACACTGCCTTCCCTTGTACATATTTCATATAAGTAGGATCCCAGTACCTAATGCGACAGTTACGTTCAGTATTCCATTTGGAACAAACAGCCTTATTCAAATACGTAGGTCAATGGAAATTTCATACACATAATGCACTGAAAAGAAGATCGCTGAAAGAAGACCGAAAGAGTGCACATTTGCTGTCTGGTGTGGATACCCATAAAGCTGCTGGCCCGGGCGAAATGCATTCAGATTCGTAGTCCAAAGCATGTTGTATGTTACACGTTTTTTGTAGAACATTGGTTTATAAGAAAGTACTGTTCAAATGCTCAAAGAAGTTAAGAAAGTTCTTTACTGGATTTCTGAGACCTAATAAAGTTAGCAAGTCATATGCCTTAAAACTTCTAATATTCACGCAAGACAATCATTGCTTTTTTTAATGTGTATAGATTTTGTGTAGTAACTTATTTAGTACAGTGTTTTGTTTGTGTAGTGCCTGTCTTACGCAGCCTGGACGACTGTTTCAGTACTTAAAGCATAAAAAGGTAAAAAAATTCCAGTTCTGTCTGAAGCAAACCTCTGTTATCAATCAACGTGTTTGTATGATTACTTCACACAATGTATATGATTTCAGACAAAGTTTGTTTGATATCATTATTTTCCCAAAATTGACGTGCATTGGTATTTCCATTACCGATACCGATAAAGGCCTTTACTTCTCTCGTAACCATAGTTCATTTTTCGTAGCCAGGACTGGAGACGATGCGGCCCGGGACTGAGCTCCCTTTGACTTCAGCAAGTTTCTCACAATTCTTGATTCTTCAATATTTTTGCAAATATCGAGAGCATCAGGCTTTAACCTTTCAACTACATACCGTATTTCTCCGCCTATAAGCCCCCCGCGTATAAACCCCCCCGCAGATAGACCCTACAGGAGTATTTTTCAGATCGAAAAACAGTAAGCACACAAATAGTAGTGTACGTTTATTATGCTTTATAGATGTTTGTTATGGTTATAAGAGGAAATGATGTTACTCTTATTGTTTGACCAATGACGTAACACTTTCGATCTCTTTTCCCACTGAAGTCTTTTTACGCATCGTATTAGCCCCCCCCCCCGTAGATAAGCCTCCCCCAGAGATAGGCCCATCAGAGAAGCTTTACGAACTCCGATAAACCCTGGGCTTATAGACAGAATAATACGGTACAACATTTCGTAATTGCAGTCTCCACTAATTCTAACCTGTTCATCAGTCAATTTTTTCCTTTTGATTGTTTCAATTTTGGTTGCAAACCTTGACAATAAACCCTTACTACTTTTATTTAGGTAATTATATAGTCTGAATTTTTTCATGAGTACATTGTTGGAGAGGCCGAAGAAATTTCGAGAACAGCTTCGAGGAAAGTTATGGAAAGTTCATATCTAAGTTGCTTTTACAATGTTTTGCATTCCGCCCTTTGTCGTTGTTTGTAGTCCCCAGGTCTCTTTTAGGAAATTCCTGGTCGGTTAGGGGCCTTGTTCCTTATGAGGTTACTACTGAGTTGAATAACAAAACTGTGATTCATAGTTTTATTAAGGTATGGCAGAAGGCAGTGCCCCATTATACATGACAGAAGATGAAGCTCCAAGCAGCAATCACTTCGCTATGCAGACTCGAAATATTTTCAAGAGCTTTGTGTATGTGAGGTTGACTAGCCTGATTCACCAGGAAGCAAATACGGGTAGTATGGATGTTGGTGAGCTATCACGGTCAGGTATTGGAGGGATATTACAGAGTTCATTAGATGATCAAGGATCATCGGATGATCAAACAATTGGAAAAGTATGAACGACTTCTACTTGACATATATTTTGATCTAGATTTATCCTAAACAGCCGTTACGTGGTTAGCCAGTCCACATTTGGAGAAGTCTTTGGTATTTGCAATTGCAAGGCGAATGGTATTAACAGAAAATACTAAAATAATGTTTTTTTACATACCATGAAGATCCATTATCATGCAAAGACATACTACAGTTCAGCCTTGGATTTATCGGTAATGGAATTCCGACAAGCCACATCTTAATATCTTGATTTCTCTACTTGAAACCAGGTGGCTGCCAAAGTCCAATCCATGTATGTATGTTTGTATGTATGTATGTTTGTATGTATGTATGTATGTATGTATGTTCTGCCATTGAATCAGATTACATGAGGATATAGCATTTTTATAAATGTTAATATATATGTGTGTGTATTTATTATATATATATATATATATATATATATATATATATATATATATATATATATATATATATATATATATATATATATATATATATATATATATGACTAGCATGAAACTCAGAGTCACAGATACCATGTCTTTTCTATATATATATATATATATATATATATATATATATATATATATATATATATATATATATTTATGCATGCTATTATTCTTCAACAGGCATTGGCAAGCGCAGGAGATCAACTTTATACAAAGTATCATGCTAGATTTGTTGATATGATTAAAGACCTTGGATTAACATCAAATACTGCATATTCAACATTTGCCAAAGTAGCCAGTAGACTGTTTCAAAATGGAATCACATGGGGAAGGATTGTTGCTTTGCTATTGTTTGGTTATGAAATAGCTGTTTCAGTAATAAAAAAGGGAGCAATGGGAATGAAAGATTTCTTACTAAAGATTGTTAATGTTGTTGTTGAATTTATCATGAAGGAAAAGATTGCTCAATGGATTGAAGCTCAGGGTGGATGGGTAAGTTTATTACAAAAACAACATAGAGGGCTTTGATTTGGAATTTGCATTTCTTTATTATTATCTCTATCTTTCTTTTTATGTTTTATTTAGTATAGATGTTCATTTGTTTTTGTGAAAAGCTAACTATTTGATTTATCTTTTTCCAGCTTGCATTCTTGGACCTCAGAAAAAATAACATAGAGCTTTGGGTTACGAGAGCTGCCGTTGTAAGTGTCATAGCTCTTGTTACCTTTTTTGCCATTAACTGGATGAAGCCTACCAGAAGATCATGATACATGCTGTGGATGATGAAAATGATGCCTTTTTGTTCAGAAGCTGCTACTGAATCACTTGTTGCTAGGTACCTTTCAACTGAAATGGTGCTGAGATATGCTTATGTGAAGAATCATTTGTGTAAAAGTGTATTGAACACAATGATTTTTGTTTGTACAGAGTTGATGACTTCTACATGCATGACCAATGGCACTTTTTGAGACTTACAGTTAAATATTACATGCAGTGTGTCTTTTAGATGTTTTCAAATTCTTCAGTGTAAACACTATGTAAGGGTTTTCTTTTGCTTTCCCCCTTCATAGCTAAGTGTATATATGCTGTGCATAAACTTGTTATATTTCTTCCTTATACACTGTTTCTTTGGACTCTAATGCATCATAGAGAGTGTATATTGGTGTGTGTTGTGCATTTAATAACAAATGATGGTTGAGCTACACTTGTGTTTTCAATGGAGCTGCACTGTTTTGAACACCCATGCACACTTTTATTAGGAGACAGTGGCCTCTAGATAATTCAAGTTTTGTTTCATTTTACATATTTATGGTGGGTATCCCTTCAGCAAGTGATGATTTTCAGGGGGCTCTCCATCTACAGTATAATTTGTTTATTTACTATAATTAAGAGAAAAAATAAAAAACAAGTACAATAGTAGGAAAAATCTAATTAGTATCTAAGATGTTCAGATAATGTAGTATACAGTTTTAAAATGATTATAGAAATTTTTACATAAACCTGCCTTGGTTAAATATGGCACTTGAAGGCTTTAACTGAGATGTCTATTTTGCCTCAGTTGAAAAGCTATATGACATAGTGGAAAAATTTCCATTAAAGGAGGTTTTTAGGTACAGCCTTAAGTTCTTATTTGTATTTCAATGACTGCCAGTGGCATCAACAGTGCTTTTGGTAAAAATACTATTAAGGAGCATTGAGACATTTAGACATTGTGTTATCATGGCAGATATTTCCTTGGGGCTTCAGAATGAAAATTTGCCATGATACATACCACTCTGTTTTGAAGCCTCTGCAATTGTACAAAGGAACAACAGCAGCCCCAAACAGAGTAGCAGTAATGAAAGTGAGGCTCAATGTTTCTATAGAGTCTTTACAACTACCTCAGGAAGAAAATGTGTGGCATATTTCACAAACCAACTTGCTTGAGAAGCTTTATCTGTAACTGATTTTATTTGAATCTTACAGGTGACATTTTCATCAATTTGAACGTCTAGAAAGTTAAAATCACATACACCTACATTTCCCTCACAAATAGGTTCTGAATTTCATCTGATGTCTGGAGACATGTCTTTGTTTGTGTCAGTTATTAGCATTGAGAGGAGTTAATTCATGAGAGACAGTTTGTTTCCCTTCAACCACCCTATACATCAGAGTAACATGAAGGATACTTAATGAGTACCCCCTCAAAAGAGTTCCCATCCTCAAATAAGTACCCCCTACAAACCATGGACAATTCAATGGGTGCCCCAGCAGGCCTTGCTGTAAGCATGTGACCATTTGCATACCTTGTAAAATTGTGCATCAAGGTATGTGATTTACACCCAAAGTTTGTTGTACACAATTGGTTAATTTTCAAATACAAAGTGCGTGACAGAATGCACACCTTGCCTCATGATGATATGTGGTGAGGTGCACAAACATGATAACATGCCTTAAACACAGAGGCTTGCACCACAGGTGTTCTGTAGAAGAAATACAATAGGTGCTAATGTCCAGCAGTTAACCCCACACATTTTGCATTCACTGCTTCTGCTTCAATTCTTCAATATGATGCTTCATTAATACATTTTCCAAATTTACCTTGCCAATAAGGGGTAATCTGGTCATAGAGAATTATCAAATTGCTTGAAACATGACCTTTGCTGGTGTGGAAACAAAACAAGAAATTGGTTGGTGCAAACAAATTACCAGAAAGGTAATAAAAGAATGTAGAAAGAAGAAACAGGAACATAGAAACAGCAAGTTCATAATGTGGATAAAAATGTTAATTGCTGAGTGAACAACATGCTATCACGCCAGCAAAATGATGATTCCTTAGCCTTGCAACTGTATACTTTGACAAAGAGATACTTCCTGGTTGACAAGTAAGTACATAAATCATCCATTGTCATACCCTCTGCTATTGTCAGTTCCCATGGTATTATAGCAATACATGCAAGTTAAACATGCTGTACTAATCAGATCCCCAACAAATGGATTTTATGCAGTTGTCTTATCTGCTGGTCCATTTTCATACTTGCAAGATCTATTTTCAAGCTGAAACATATCTTGATATGTTTGAAAGCAAATTGTATGCTAATTTTTAATAGATCATTTTGCTAGTTTTCACTAATGGCTTTCTACTTTTTATCTTATGAATGTAGTTCTTCAACATATTTCCAAACTACATAACCAGCATACGATGTTAAGATACCAGTCAAAGTAGAAGAAATTAGGTTCACAAAATGATTATCAAGAATATTTCTGCCACAAATGTGTTTGACATTAGCTGATGGTTTATGCACCACTTTCTTTTGTGCTTCACAAAACCCAGAATACTGGAGTGTTGCACCTAGAAATGAATCAATGATTGAACCAAAGAAACCAGCAAAACATCCAAGCAAAATGATAGGCCACTGTGGTGGATACTTGTAGGAGAAAAACCCAGAAAGATTTAGAACCTCTAATGTAATGTAGTACACTACACCTATCAAAAATCCACCCAGTATACTAGCAATAATTCCAATGATGGATATTGCCCCATTTGTTCCAACAGGAACTTTTTTCAATGTTGTTATCAGTCTTGGTGTTCTACTACCAATTGCCATGCCAATTTCACTTGACCATGTGTCTCCATTACAACAAGCAATAGCACCAATGACAGATACTCCAAGTGCTGATTGTATAAAGTCTCTTGCAAAATCGACTGGTCTTTCTTTAAATCCAACTTCAACTATGTATATGATGCTGGCCACAAATGGAAGTCCACTGTTACAGGCAACTTGGAACCAGGTCCTTTGACCACCTTAAATTAAAGTTGATAAGATTTTCAAATCATAGAAAGAGAAATTATGGGCCCTATAGGTAATTTTTAACTGAATTTCTATACTAAATAAAAAACACCAAATACTCAGTAGGCTATATCATAAATCATGTCATTCCTGGCATAAATCATAAGATAGAACACCACATCCAACAGACACGATCTCGCAGTAAGGAGAAGATCGGAAATATTTCCTTTTTTACTACGCACTATAATCTTTACAAGTACATGAAACAGAATTATCAGTGAATTCCTCCTAATCTAATGAAAATCAAGAAGAAACGACACGCCAAAACCTTGTTGCAAACAACACTGGTTAATGCAATGACAAATGGTTATGGAGTACAAACAATATCAAAAAGATCTTGCTATCTTGAGCACCTTCTTTAAAGTTACTTTCGATTTTCTTCTTTCTGTCCGATTTCCATTTCGTCCAGTAGGAGGAAGATATGAAAAACGCAAGCAAACCGGAGAAGAAGCAATAACTTGCCAACGTCAGCGTGAAACCAACAATCACCGCAGCTATGGCACCGCTGATAGACAACGAATTTTTGCGAAAACCACCAATCGAAATTGTCAGCGAAGATATAAATGAAAAAAGAAGCTTGACGGGAAATGACACCAGAATGTTAGTTATAAGCATGTCTCAGTATGTAGCTAGTTCATAACCTCTACAGGACCACCCAGCATCCTGTTCAACTTCTATAAAGTAAACGTTCTGTCTGTTCCATAAGTCAAGATGGCGTCAAGGTTGCCTAGATTGCCGTTAAGAACTCTAGTAAATCGACGAATTTCTAGCTTTAAATGGCAGACTCACAAGCGGTTAGGTATGTGAAGCTCATTTTGAATGTATATATCATAGAGAGAAGAGTGGTTAGCTTTGCATTGTAGGAATTTAGTCATTTTATAAGCCATGTAGGTGGTGAATTTTTCCTTTGCAGCAGGCCTATCTGTCAAGAACTAAGGATAGGTACAATTGTCAATAGAAGCTACCCAGTCAGACATAATAGATACTATTGTCACCAGTAGTATTGTTGTGATTTTCAGTTAGTTGCTGAAATTGATATGTTGCTAGATTCGGTGAATTAACATATAGCCTACTGCAGATCCCTAAGGTTAGAAAATTGAGTCTGAGGGAATGGGAGATTATGGTTGTATCATGTCGAAGAAATTTGTCGGCCTTCGTAACATCCTCAGATAAGCTTAAAATACACTGTAAGTCACTGCTCGAATCTGGAAATTAACAGAAGCCTATCGAAGTAGAATCCATACGATTAAACCTGACTACTGCAGAGTATGGCAGTGCCAGGTTTGCAAGTGTGCAGTTGGTCCCAGGTGTGTACTTTAAGTGTGCACTCAACTCCTTTGCTTAGAAACTAAATACAGCTTAGTTTTTTTTCTTGTTTTCTGACCTTGAAATATTTTGTATCAAACAGCTTGCAGATCAGGAAAATTTTTGCTTTATTATTATCATTATGATAGCTAGAAAATATTCATATTAACCAACTGAACCATGCCCTATTGCCTTTCAATACCCTGTCATGCCAATTTCTGGGTGTGTAGTATCATTTGAGACACAAAATCTTACTTGTGCATATGCCTAACTCTGCAGTCTTTGTCTGCCAATCTACTAAGATGTCTTCAATTACATAGACACCAAGCAACATAATTTGGCCTAGAAAAGCATATAGAATCAGTAGTGTTTACTGCCAAAAGAAGAGTTTCTCATTTTCATTTTTTGCTACCAATTTTGCATACCACTTCTAAATAGAACAAAAGTAATTGAAAAGACTTTATATACTCTGTCCATGTTCATTTATTGTCATTTTCATCCTTCATGTCAGTGCCATTTTTGTGAAGAAGGCATATGAAAGCAAGGGAGAGGGGACATCCCATGTAGTACATGTTATGTGGAATACAAATGGAGAAGCTTGAGACAAGCAAAGTTTTTGTATAGAACTAAGACATTCAGGGCACAAAGTAGCAGTTGTTTTATGTACATGTACCTGGAATAGAAATAGGAAAACTTGCCATTTCATTCAGAGCACAAGATAACAGCCATTTCATTTATGCTACCTTGGTAAACAGTGTTTTTCATTGAATCTTAGCCATTACACTGAATCCCAAATTTAAGCCTGTGACTTGTATTGGGGGGGGGGATCTTATATATGGAAGGATATTTGGATTAGTATATATTCTTTGAGGTTTATATTCAATATTTCATAGTATTGTGGACAAGTAAGATTTTTTCTTTTTGCCTACAAGAGTGGGAATGGCTGAAATGCAAGGGTTTTACACCTACTGTGTGAAAGTTGAGAGCTCTGAATTTATATATGATGTCAAACCACACTAGAAAGTATAAGTTTTTTAAGAGATCTTTTGCATGTATAAAGGTAATTGCTAGGTGTGCGCCCTTATAGTTACTGCATAGACAGTGAACTGGGCACACTCACACATGTGCATAAGTGGCAGCAATGACCATGTATAAATACTTCTTAGTATGCTTATGATCTTCAAAGGCAGCAATCTCGTGCATATGGCTGCCATGCTGCTCACTTTGGATGTGAATTGCTTTGTAGGCATAGATGCTAATTCATAGTTTTATTCTCCTGGTATACAAAAGCAATACTGTATAAATGCAAGAATATACTAATATACATTGAAGATGTTGTGATATATTTGGTGATCAGTAGCTCATGTATTGTCCTCGGTATTTACTCATATTTCTGTGTAACAGGGGACATCATAGGAACCCTATGGTTGGAGAGATGTACCCTTCAATTCTTTGTAAAGTACCTAACTTTATCAATATAATGACCTAATGTTGCCAGAATCTTCCTGCCTTAGAAAAAGTTGAGGACGTGACATCCCACAACTGCACCATAGTCGCTACATCCTTGCATGTAGCTGAATTAGGTCTCTGCTGAAAGATTTGCTGTCAAGATTATTGTTTTCATTCCAGCCGCTCTTCCTAGATGTCCTTGCCTGTATGAATCTAACAGGATGGGAATTTCCTATTTACTGTTACCTGTTTCAGTTGTGTAGAATTTTGTAGGCAGTTCAGGTCTTCTGCAGCTATTCAGCTCAGTGGTAGGGGACTTGGTTTACAGAGTCAACAGTTTCAAGTTCAAGCCCTGGTTTAGTCACTCATTTTCTTGCTTGTGTATTTCAAAGTTATTCATTTTTGCTCATTGGATCTAAGCTTGAAGTGAAGAAATTTACTATGCTACAAATTTTTGTGCAGGTTCAAGCAGTGTAGATACACCACCTGTGATGCCAGTCAGTGGACCTGATTGGGAAGATAGAGGAAATTCCCAAGGAATTGGAGACTATCCAGATTTACCTGAACGATCATATCAGCTCAGAGACCCATATGCAAAATATTGGGATCAGCAAGATAGAAGAAATTTTGGAGAACCAGTGAGTTTTCCCTGTCATCTTCATAGAAGCATATCAGATTACTCTTTCGTTTTTGTACCTAAATCTGTGTGTACTTTAGTTTAATTGACATTGTAGTACAATTTCTTTGTAATGTAAAAGTAAGTGTGGGTCCACATTGGGGATGTGCATTGGAGCAGACCAGATGTTAGCAATCCAGTAGTCCAGTCCAAATTTTGATCATGAATTTTGATCCGAGGAATCCTTCAATGAAATAAATTTCTCAATGAAGTGGAAATATGTATTCAAGTAAATATAAAAATAAGAAATACACAAAAGAATGAATGCTTTACTGTATTATATACAGGCCTTGTCATTTAGCGTGTGCGATCGCACGAGCACGTCCCCACACATGTGCAAATCACATTGCATGTGTGATGGGTCACATGCATGAACAGATTTGTTAAGAGCTCATTGAAACCCCAATTCCAATTTTTCCATTTTCAAAGTTTTTGGCTTTCATCTTTTCCCCGTAAGTTACATGATAACATG
Source organism: Mastigias papua (assembly GCA_964019165.1). Taxonomy (NCBI): domain Eukaryota; kingdom Metazoa; phylum Cnidaria; class Scyphozoa; order Rhizostomeae; family Mastigiidae; genus Mastigias; species Mastigias papua. Next base: position 278,182 of record OZ025287.1, read on the forward strand.
CTGACCACAATTATCATCACTTATTTCCGACTTTGGAGTGCAGTGTTTAGCGTTTGGATTAGAACCACTTCGTAACATTGTTTTATTGTCAATAAAACTAGCAATAAGAAGTTAACTGATGATGATTCTATGAGCAGCACAGGCATTTTTGCAATTGATGTCGATGGCGAAGATTTTGAGGACGATTCTTATGATGATTCAAGTGATAGTTCTGATGATGATTTTGATCCCTTTGACTAGCCCAATGATGAAGAAATGGTTTACGTTTAAAACCTAAACTAGTTTCTTTTTCTATAAAACGTTTTTTCGATAAATCTTGCTTCTATTGTATGTTTTTCCTCTTTTGCATTGTTTCTTAATCCCCTTTGTCTGTAGGTAGACACTTTCTTGCAAGTGCAATCGCCCACACAAATTCATTTGCGTGTTCTAATTACCACACACGCTGTATTTTCCTCATGACAAGGCCTGTATATATGTCTAATTTGGTGTTTTTGATCCAGCCTGAAACAAGTAGTTTTGTTCCCAAAATCCAAACAAATCTGATTGGAGCAGATCTGACTTGGATTGGATCTGGTTTGGATTTGTACAATCTAGTCTCTAATTGCTACCTGCTGTAGTACATCTGGTTAAAATAGAAAGTGTGTGTGTGTGTGTGTGTGTGTGTGTGTGTGTGTGTGTGTGTTTGTGTTTGTGTTTGTGTTTGTGTTTGTGTTTGTGTTTGTGTTTGTGTGTGTGTGTAAAGAGGAAGCTGAATAGCCTGATAGGTATGAATGGTCTAGTTGGATATTCAGCTGAACACATAGGATGCCCTTTTGAGGGAATATGGTATGTTTGTGAGAATGGATGCAAGATTAACTCATGCATGCTTTTCTGCAAGTTTAAAGGTACTCTTAGATGTCCTGCTCATGGCCTCTTTTCTGGATTCATGTCTGGGTGAATATAGAAATGGAATTCCCTTTTTGTACAGGATGTATTTCTCTTCCCCACTTTACAAGTCTCAGTCACATTACAAATTATCATTTGGTAGCTGATTCTATTTTGGTCATTCATTTAGTACATACATACCAAACTAGTGAAAATTTGAACCCCTCACTTTTCATACACACATTTTGCCTGTTGTGCACCCCTCCTGCATATTTGTTAGTACCAAGTAACCATGCATCATCTACCTGATTGTTGATTATTGAAATGTTTTCCTACCACCATATTTATTCCAACCTCCCCCCCCCCAATTTATTAGTTTTGAAGATTTTTCAGTGAAATTATGATTTTCCCCAGGAACTATTTTCATTTATTTGGAGAGTCCAGAAATTTATTTAATAATTGTTTACACTACAACTATAATTTCTTCTACCTTGCTTTTTATTGACAATTCATTATTGGTCAGTCTTCCTAAGTTGTTCTTCGCAATATCCATGTGTTCAATTTTTCCAACCCACCTATTTGTGTACCCCCAATTATTTTTTTTCAGAACATTTTCCTACCCCCATGTATTCCCACCCCCTCATTTATTTGGTACCCAAGAGTACATACATGTACCTGTTTCCATCAGAACATTTTTCTGCATTCAGTCACTGTATAATTGTATCAAGAAAAAATTTTATGAACTCAAGAGATTGGAAAATTATCACAACAAATGATATTTTATGAAAAAATGATGAAAGTCTTCAAGTACAACAAAAACGTGCACTAGAATAGTTTGGAGAGTTGAATATTTCAAAAATAAGTCAACTATCTGTAGAATAGTGACCCTGCTAGGTTTTGAAAATATTTGTAAAGATTGTCATAATTTAGTACTTGCAAAACACTGCAGGGCTTTCAATAGGAAGCATGTGATAACTCATGTGCACACAGGCGCATACCCAAGAATACATTTGGGAGTGATCAATCATGCACCCAGCAATATATATTCCCTCTGTTGAGCGTGATATCGAGAATGTGCCAAGTGTTTTAATTTGATGCTTGGTAATGCCAAACCACTTGAAAAACACTCTTTCAAAACAAAGACTTTTGATATTGATTTTCATTAAGTTGACTGTCGTTTCTCATATGTTGTATTATAAAAACCATTTTTAATTGTGCCTCCCCCCCCCCCCCCCACTCTGCTCACCTGTACTGTTGATAGTGCATCCATAATCTCTTAACGTGAAACCCCTGAAAACAGTGCTTAGTATTTTTATTTCATGTACATACTTAGATGTGTAGACTCCCTCTCCTTTGTACACAGGTGTATAATTTTGCTTGATTCCCCCCTCCCCCTTCATGTGTGTGCACCAGATGAACAACACAATGGTCAATTGACAAGAAAAAAGTTTTAACTGCTTGTGTTGGGTGAAACTATGGTGTTTGCACATACTTTTAATTGATGTTGCTTGAAGTGAGCATGGTTGATTTCAATTTGCACTATTCCACTGTTGTACTGTATGAACAGACAGCAAAAGAATGATTGACAGCAACTTTGTTATAGGCTGCTTGCTGCTTCTAAAAATATCAAATAAGCAGATCCTATTGTAACTAGTAGTAATGAAAGACTTGCTACAATGGCATCAAAACTCTTAAAAGCAGCATCAGAAATATCCAATTTATTACTAATATTGCATGACAGTTGCAAGGGTCCAACTGCATTTATAAATTATTTGGAAGTTTTGGCAGATGCCAGCTATTGTAAATAAAAAAGATTGACTGAGTTATGTTTGGTATAACTACCAGTATGCAATTCAATTTGCAAACAGTGAAGATATGGTGCAAGTTAGTCTTCTTAATTGAAAATAGAAGAATACATGGACATGGTATTGCCTTGGTTATGAGTTGTTTGGTTTTCCTAAGTATCTGTATCATCACATATTTCGTTAAATTACTTTTTAGACTTGTCCTCTTTTAGCTTCATGAAGAAGATGACATATTAAGTATTTGGATGCCTGACAGACATGATGAATCAACAACTACTGCGTAAGGAACCTTAATTGACAAGAAAATTGTGATTTAAATATAGAAAAAAAGCTCATAATAAAGTTATATTGCTGCTCACTGTCTGTTGTTCAAATGGGCAATGTCAAAGTAGACAAGCTACAAGTTGATGATTCATTCAATTGAGTGCCATGTTGTAACAGGACTTGTACTCAGCTTCATCTATACAGCAATGACTTTTGACAGAGAAAATTGCATAGTGAATAAGACATATGAACTTATTTACTTTTCATCTGCATTATGGCTTTAGCATTATAGCTGTTAGCATATCTTGTGAAATCTTGATGTGATGATCTGAAGAAATGCCAATTAAATTTTCTTCCATTTTTCACTCTCAAGCAAATTTTTTGGTGTTCTCTTGAAAAATACTGACAAGTTGTGTTTGTGCTGTTAAATGAAAAAATTTATGCTTGATTTTGCAAGTTTGAAAGTGCATGTATTTAGAAAAGTTTGCATTAGATTGGTATGTGTATTCAATTCAGTTTTGCCTTTGTAGGCAAAGTTTATTTACTAGCATAGTTTCTGAAGGAACTGTGGGATTTATTTGCTACCTAAAAATGTGTATTATCTTTTTATGGACAGGAATGAGGCTCTAAGAAATCTTTGTATTGCATTTGGTTTACTTGGATTCATCTATTATCTGTCCACATTTTATAATGAAGACAATTCCAGTGAAGTTGTAAGTTTATTGCTGAATGTTTTCATATTCATGTTTGTTTTTCTAAAGGGATGAAAAAATTAAACATTCTGAATTTTTGTTGCAAATGTTAATGACAAGCATTTTTTGCTTGATAAGCATCTGCAAGGTGTGATTTGCACCAGTACCTCTCACGCTCTATTTCTTATCTCAATGAACTATAAAGCTATTGCTATTGATATTACACATAACTCTAAAGAGAAACTCTAAAGAGAACTATTTTGATTGCTGTATTGAGAAGAAAGTTTCTGTTGTACGTAGAAAAGAGTTTCAATTGTATGCCGAAGAAAGTTTCTGTTGTATAGTTTTGTGTATGGTGTTAGGTAGGCTTTTCTGTTGGTTACCTTTTGGCATGATAGAATTTAGATATGTTTTTTACTGGTAGTTATATTTTGATGTATATTTTTGTTTCCTGTTGACAAATGTACCTCTTTCTCCAGGTCCCAAAAATGTATCCATACAATAATCTTTTTATGGAGAATGGTGGCGACCCAAATGTTGAGCCAAGCACACGTCCGCAGAAACGTATCACCAGATCATTCTATGGACATTAATTGCTAAATCATTTAAAGCAGAATTGTAAAGTTTCATCTCTGAGCCTTGATCGTACATTTTTCCTTATCATTTATCTTTTGAATTGTTGTGAAAGTATTTTAATTCCCATCTTTGATTTTCAGTTGATTCCTCTTCTTATTTACAATCTAGACTTATTGTACCTAGGTATTCTCGTGCTGATGCTGAGCAATGAATGTGTTTAGTTGGTTCCTTTTCAATTGATGAAAATATTCCACCTTTCATCCAATCAGTAGTGGCTACAAGGTAAGGTTAAAGCTTTGGTAGATTGATGAAAATCAGCCTACTTTTGCATGGTCGATTTTGGCTCAAAAAGTACGGTTGTTCTCTTGGTTGGTAAAGTGATGGAAAGCAACTCACTTTCATTCGATCAATTCTGGCTCCTATTGACTCAGAAATTAAGTTTTTAGCTTAGGTAGATTGATGAAATCAGCTCACTTCCCTCCCGATCAGCTTTGGCTCCAAAAGATTTAAAGCTTGGTAAATTGATGGAATTTTGCTGACTTTTCATGAAATCAATTTGGCTCAGAATGTAAATTTATAACTTGAATAGTATTTTGGTACTACAGAACTTCACTACAGCACGAAAAAGCGGCAGCATTTTATAGACATACTGAAAAGCTTTTTCTTCCAGTTCTTGTCAGAGTATGAAACGTCGGATGACGACCGAGAGGTGAACAAAAATATATAGCCAGATACGGATACATGTGATGTACTAAATCATTGAATACTGGACACATTATCCATCATATCACATGCATCCGCAGCTGGTATATACTTCAGTTCACCTGTGGTCGTTATCCGGCGTTTCATACTCTAGCGAGTGTCAGACGAAAAGATTTTTCAGTATGGCTGTAAAATGCTCCCTCTTTCGTGATGTATTAAAGTTATAACTTTTTATTATTAAGAGTTAAGGATATAACGTCGATAAATTGATAAGTTATAGCTGACATCCCACTTGACAGAATGTGAGCTAATAGAGTTGGTATCTCCTATGGAATATCCGACATGAAATTTGAGAGTGTATTTGGCGACGTGGTTAATCAAATGTGGTAAATGACAAGTAGATAGTTTTTATTGTTGGACGGACAAAAAGTGACTATAGCATATTCTGCTAGCAATTAGCAAAGTTTGTAGGAAGTATCAGGAAGCCATTTAACTTACTACTTGCACCGTGCATATTACGGCTGCAAGACGAGTTATTGTTGAAATTTTTACAGCGTGTATGTGAAAAGATGCACGGAACTGAAAGAAAGTATGGTCACTTTTGACAGCAACATATTGATATGCAGGGTCTTCGTTCTTCCTTATACCTGACGATAGTACCTTGGTTTCGTTAGCTCCGGCTTCTGATTAATTTGTTCATCAGGGCCGTGATAGAAATTCTTATGAGCTGAAAAATCCAGATTTTGGGGGCTCACTATGCATTTTTCTATATAAGCTGATGTTACATATGTCAAAGCCTTAAAAAGCAAAACATCAAGGACCCCACATAAAAAATTTTGATGGGCCTACCGGGACTGAACAAGATGGAACTCTCTGACTAACGGAACTACGCCCGTGGTTTGAAGGTCAGAAGTGGGATAAGCAAACAGTCCATGTAATTTGTGACGTACATTGAGAATCCATTAAAGTATATTTCATACTGTCTACACCTAGATTATGAATATTTACAATGTCTTCGAGCTGGCTCAACCTCAGACGCTCCAGAGCAGAAAGTTAATCCTCTCAACTGAAAATAGTCTTATGTTGGTTTATTTACAGGTCCTACATGACAAAATACCTTGAAACGTTTCTATTTTGTAATGAATAGAACAAGGTATATTTGGCTCATATTTTCAAACAGAACATATTTGGTAAGCAACGTATCTGAAACAATTGAAAGTTCAAACTGTTAAAGTTCTTCGACTGAGCCGTGGGGTCAGCATCACTGAGTTAAGTGTCTCTTTCACAAATTGTTTTATAGTGGTTCTCGGGCTTCCAAGCTCATCATTTGCGGATAGCGTTTCACTAGAAAACGAAAGTCTCCTACTCGCATTGTGCTGTTTCGCTTTCTCGACAACAAGAGCTTCAATTAATAATTTCATTATAGTATTGTAAACATTTTCATAACTTTCAGCAGCAGAAACTTCATTAAATCGCACACCGTAATGCATTGACAATCTTTTGCCTTCTTTTGACGAGACTTCTCGTAAGTGACTTAAATCTTCTTTATTTCCCAGTAATAATGTACATCCTGGTTCTAAAGGCTTTGATTCGTGTATCATTTGAAGCATCTTCTCTGCATCTAAGAAACTCTGTCTACTTGTTACTGAGTACACGACAATTATTGCAGAGGCCCAATTTATTAAGTCCTTTGGTTCTGCCATCCAGTACTACAAGACAATAGATATGGATTTAAAAGCCGATATCACGAAAATGTTTGGAATGAAGCATCCAGCGCTTTTATTGTTAAATTTTTACTGATAGAGATGTAAATAAATCATACAAATAGATGCAATAAATAAATAATGCTGTAATGTTGATAAAGAATAAAACCACAATCGGGACTTTCACGCTGACGGTCAACAATCACCACGATCAACACGAAGAAAACCAACATTATTACTATCACAAAGGGAATTTCAGACATGGCCTTCTTTTCTCCAAACACATAAGAGCTGACAAAAATATACATAGTTGAAAGAAATCTTCACTTGCCATTTTCGAAGTGTCTCTCACATCCAATGCAACTCTGGTGTCTGCAAGGTGTATTTCTCTCTGAAACCTTGAGTCTGTTAACAGTAAGTAGTAAAATGAATTATTGCGTGGCTATACAGAAATCTTTATCTCTAAAAAGATCTCAATGAGAAATTAATTTGAGAAGGTTTAGACCTGTTACAAAAGACATCTTTGACGTCACTCATTAAACATTAAAACTTCGTCGAATCAGTCTGCGGTGTTTATAGCAAGTGCTAGCGATAGAAAAATTTCTACAACTTCTTCACGATCGCTAGTACTTAATAGATAAAAATCTTTTTAATGAAGTAGTCAACCCCTTAAAGTTAATGAGTTGGTGCCTTCATCAGTTTCAATTTTCCTTTCACTCCTTGAGCCTATAACAACTTTATTCTACTTTCGAAATTGATAAGAACCAATTAACTCTAGATTGATATTCGATTGAATTATAGTATCGAAACTTCCTTGCTTGACAAACTTGTCAACCGTGGGATTGGACACCAGTATAGAGAGTGTATACAAACAGCCATAAAACCACTTCTAACTACAGACTTCTTTTGGATTAACTCTAGTGACTCATAATACCCATTGTACGGACCTTTCAATAGTCTTTTTATCTAATCTATTCAATGGTGTTTCTACATATCCTACTCAATGGTTCTTCTATCTATTCCATTTGATAGTCTTTCGGTCTTTTCTATTCAATAGTATTTTTATTTATCCTATTCATATGATGTGTATTTATCTATTCTATTCAATGGTGTTTCTACCTGTAATGTGAAAGATTGTTTCAATCCATCCTATTGCATATTCTATCTTTGCTCTTCTATTGCATATTCTGTCTTTGCTCTTGATCTATGCTCTTCAATAGCCTTTCAGTCTATCGTAATCAAATCGTAGTTCTGCCCTATTCAATGGTGTTTCAGTCTATCGTAATCAAATCGTAGTTCTGCCCTATTCAATGGTGTTTCAGTCTATCGTAATCAAATCGTAGTTCTGCCCTATTCAATGGTGTTTCAGTCTATCGTAATCAAATCGTAGTTCTGCCCTATTCAATGGTGTTTCAGTCTATCGTAATCAAATCGTAGTTCTGCCCTATTCAATGGTGTTTCAGTCTATCGTAATCAAATCGTAGTTCTGCCCTATTCAATGGTGTTTCAGTCTATCGTAATCAAATCGTAGTTCTGCCCTATTCAATAGCCTTTCAGTCTATTCTATTCAGCAGTATTCATATCTATTCAACTCAGTAATGTTTTGGTGTATTCTATCCAATCTGAGGTATGGCGTTTCTATCAATTTTATTTATTAGTGTAGACAGATCGAAATCAGGTATTTAAAAGTTACTAATAACTTAAATAGTACTGTTTGAAATATACGCTACAGTTATCACTTACCACAACAAGAGTCATATTCTCCAATAAATCGTCTTGTAAGAAATCGTACTGTTAATGCTAGAAAAGGGAGATGGATTTATAATCATACAGGAAGATATATGAGAGATAGGGATATTCAAATCCTGGAGAAAGAAAAGGAACTTCAGCTAAACTAGTACTACTCATCAATATCGATCATACGCTAAAATGATGGAAACTAAGGAGTTTGAAAGAGATAGAGAAAGAGTGGAAGAGAGAGATAGAGAGACCAGGGTAGAGTCGTATGTAGGGAATATTTTGATAAATTATGGATTTTTGGTATGCTAGCTATTTGGAAAATGAAGTTAGGTTTCTGTTGTGTTTATAATCTAATTCTTATGGTCTACGCTATAACATCAACGCATCTTCCTAAGATAGCGCATTACGTTTAAAATCTTTTGAAGTTTCAATTCCATAATATAAACTCTTAATTTACGATACTTTATACAACTTAGCTGGCCGCCACAATGAAGGTTCGTTTTGAGGCGGTCACGTTGGAGCAGCCCACAATATCTCCAAAGCATCGGTCGCTCAATTTCGTGAAGTCGTGTGAAACACACTATTGTGGCTTTATCTGCATGACAAACTAAACCATTTGGTAGACAAAGCGGCCATCATTCTTTCATCGAACAATTCTTCTATCACTCTACACTTACCCAACGCTACAAGAAGGTTGTCTCTACATTATACACAACTTTCAAATGTCACTTTAACTATCGTAAAAGAACAGGTTGTCACCTGACTTTCCAGTGCGTTCCGCACCCACCACAGCCAAACGAATTTCATTGTCATGACTATTTCTCTTCATTACTGCATCAACGCTGCAACTAGATTGAAGAGACAATCTGTTGACAACACCCTGAAATTAACAAAGAATACACTGAAATTTGACACACTTAATATGAGCTCTAGTTGAATACACATATATTGCCTGAACCAGTTCAAAAATCGCACAACAATTGATGGTGAAAATCAGGCTGCCAAATTTCAATCGCTCTATCAACCTAGTGTCAATATGCGTGAAATTCACAGATATTCCAGCCAAATGCTGCCATTTTTAAGCACTCCTTTGCTATGATAGTTGTATCCCCTCAAAGTTATGCATGCTTGATCCTTGATCCAAAAATCTTTGAACAAAAAGTAGTTACGCTTGAATTGCTGTTACACTGGAAGGTTTAAGGAATTCAGTCTTCGAATTATACACTTCCATGAAAAATTGATCAAAGTGCTTCTCCATTAAATGGGTCATCCCCCAATGTGGAGATCTGGCTGATTATGCCTAAAATGTATGCTCAAGTAGCAGTACTAGTAAAATACAAGCACTTCAGTAGCCAAAGTTTAATAGTATATAAAGAAATTTACCGCTTGTTTACGTCGATCAGCTTGCAAAGGACGCTACAAGTAATGTATTTGTTTTCTCGTCAAGCTCTTAGCATGAACTATAGTCTGGCTTGTTTCGCATCTCTTAACTATAAGGCTGCATTACAAATATGAACTCCGGTTACTAAGTATCCTTCTTATGAATTGTGGTAAAGATGCTAAATTTGAGGCGATATTAATCTTATTTCAGTCAATCAGTCCATTCTTTACAGTTCAATACGAAACACTGGTTTTGGCTTGTTGAAGAACCATGGTCTTATTTAAGATAACCACATAGGGTCTGCGTTATGATATGTATACAGCCATTCTATGACGTCGAAATGATTAAAAGTCTAAGAGATTGGGATTGTGGGAAGAAAGAACTGCGTACTTGCTCCTGCACAGAAAAGACTGTAAACAAGATTGTACATGTTTGATACTTGTAAGTTCAATTCTGGAATGCTAAACATTACATGCTGATTAGAAGTTCTGTTTGGAAGATAGAAAGTCCGATGTAATTAAAGTGCAAGATGTTTCATAACGTGATAATAAGTGTTCATTCATTTTACTACGACACCATGTTAATTGACCCTCTTTCCTCTATGTAATTGTTTTAATAATTGGTATATATATAAACGAATTAGTATCTCCGGTTGTTGTGGTCAGGTAAGTCTGAGTTTAATATACGTCATCGCAAGCAAACTTCCCAAGATACCTCAATGGAATAGGCTTTTATTTTGTGACAAATGAAACTAATATATTCTTTGTAAATAGACCGACAAAATTGTTTAGAGTCTGCGAACTAGAGCTCAGAAGAACTCTTCCATAGAAACTATTCAAAAGGTTCTACACTCATACAAACACGGTTCATACATTCCTACATATTTTATGATAAATATAACTCAATTATTTACATGAGATAATTTTCGTCATGAATTAGAAAATCAATGGTTTTAATTACTTATTTCAGATTTAACATCGCCTTAACTGAAAGTTATTACTGTCCATGACAATGAAATCGCATTTAGTACGCAATTTTCAATTTTGTGAAGACGATTTTTCACAATTGAAACACTAAGTAGCCTGCAGAGAGAGAGACTTGTACCCTGAAAGAGGTTTAAATTTGTGAATAGGATTGGTCAGACATGAATAATTCTCTGACTGCTAAACGGAAAACAGTCAAATTGTAAGTGGCTAAATCCTCTGATGTAGGTATGAACAAAAGTAGAATTTGAAACAATGATACAGCTCTTCCAATGATAAGCTTATCCAACACAATCAAAGGGCATTCCTAATGAAAAGACCTACCAGTATCACATGACAACCGCACCTTAAAATAACCTAATAACAAATTAGAATCAATCAACAAGGAGATAGGGGTTTACCACCTTATCTTTTTAATTTACTACAAGTAATCACTAGTTCATTGTGGTAAAACTTACGAATAAATTCGAATGTACGTCGTATGGTGACTAAAATTGCAATTGACTTAATAGGGGATAAATCCAATCTCAGAAATCATGAATCCTATAGACATTTCAACAACTTAGTGCAACAGTTTTACGGTGCAGTATATCAAATACATCTTAACTAAGAGGGTTTGCATTTTGCATTTGTCTTTTTACTTAAAATTCTAAAAGTTGCAATCGTGAAAATAGCGCACTCGTTTGAATGTAATGTAGAGGTCTAGAGATAAACGAAATCAAAGCCTTATAATTCAAAGAACTGAATAACATTTGCATCAATTATAATTTATCTTATTTGTTACGGGATTATTTAATCAATAGATTAGGCGTAACTTTCATGCTCGTCGCCAAACTTTAGTATATTGAATAAGGTTAAAACATTTATGAGCATAATTCATCAAGCAATATGGCTACCACTGATCTAAAAAGATTAGTATTCCAGTTATCATGGTTATTCTATTTTTCACTAGAGGGAAACCACCAAGGCAAATTGTCCCATACAATACACGTTTTTTCAAAAGAGAGTTTTTCGTCATCCTATCATTTGGTAACTATGCATAGATTTCCTATGAAAATCTGCGTATTCCAGTGCAATGTTTACAAAGTGTCTGTGTGTCTATGCAATACTGCAGTACAATATACATTCAAGTATTCTCGCTAAGAAAATCTTTAGAGAGTTTCAGTACTGAAAACATGGAAAACTAATATAGGTCCAGTGCTCCAAAGCATGCGTTTCTAAAGATAGGCTTGCAGTTTTACTTACGGTAGAGATTAGATACTATGGTTACTTTTGCGCTTACACATCGTAATGAATTCTCCATCTGTGGTTTTTTGGTCAAGAGTGGAAACCTAACTCTTATCTCATATAATCACATGTTTATGGAAATATTGAACACACCCCAGTTAAGTCCTAGAATTTGTGGCATCGTCATTGCTTTCATTTAACTATTTGCAACTCCCTCCCCCCCCCCCACCCACAGCCTGTCTCTCATAAGTCGTTAAAATTTCAATGAACTTTAAGCCACCTTGCAACTTTCACTGTGATGAACTTTTCCCTTAAGCAGCAAACTTTAACTGATATATTATTCCGTGATAGATGAACTTTTCGCTGTCGTTCACAATCGAAAGCATCAGATACAGCCTACACTAATGAAATCCTCACAAAACAAACCGAAAAGAAACATCATGAAGTTTTACATACGTATTTTATATAGATGAAACAAACCTTCCTTCTTGGCTTGACATTTTCCGGACAAACATGTCCTGAGATTGATGGTTTCCCCGTCGTTTTCATTGCGACCTCAGTCTGTCAGATGAAAGAGACAATACCATGAACGATATTGCATAGAAGTTTCTGAAGTAACGGAAAGCAGACAATCTCGATTACCCAGGATTACCCAGGATTACTCTGGATGACTGCCAATTTGATTAAAGCGCCATTTGACTGTCGGTTGTAACCACTGGTTGTAACCAATTTACTAGTTGCCCCAAAAATATCAATCTACTTCTGTCTACTTTAGACACAAGCAACCAGAAACAAAACAAATGCTCCATATAGTTGGGAAAATTTGGAGACAAACAAGTACTCCAAACTACAATGAGAGGCAAAATTGATTTTAGAAATCTGGTGAAACTAAGATCCTAAGGAAACGAACATATAGCCACACCATTCTTGTCGCACTATTTCTGACGAAATTCAATCGTATTCTGAGTACAACGTTTGTAACCATGGATGCATGAAAACCAAACGTGATTTAGCAAGCAAGATATTGCAAGCAGGCCAAGGTCCATGATATTGGCACAGTTTTTGAAATGAAATCAGCGGAAGTTGAACAATAACAATAGGCTAGAGCGAATTTCATCCCGAACGTCGGGCAGTGCTAGCACGGTCTAGTCTCATGGTTTCGTGATGTTCGTTTTAGTAAACGGACTGACTAACTCCTGATACGGATTTAAAAACAAATAACATCACAGGGCATTGTAGCAATGCATTTCTAAGGTTCTATCATAAATATCTAGCTACTGTATGTATACAATTTGTGGTGCCATTGCGACTTGTATAGGCGACTAGTCTTAAAAAAACACTTTTTTGAGATAAGTGGTACAAGCAAAGATGAAAAACGAAAATTCGCTCGCCTCCCTTTTATGATGCTGTGCCTCACTTACATGAATCATCAATTGTTTGTCGTGTATCAAAAGTAGTGCTACAAGTGACTATGTTCTAATTGACTATACAGCTTTCACACAGGAGGTAGTCAATGGTTTGTGCACTGTTTATTAGCAAGGTTGAAGCCATCATATGTGGGTGAAGTGGGTGAGCTTGGCTGTGAGTCGCGTCTTCATCACTCAGGATAGCAAGTTTAAAAAGTACTGTCCAGCCAGGCAAGGCAACTGTTCCAAGATTCCACTTGAAGTAACGAATGGAATTATGATTATTCCTTGATTAAAAGTACTACCACTTTACATTACGACAAACAACAAGGAGCCCACCTGATTAAAGCACTTAATTAAATGAGACAGTATGCAGTCAACCCACATTAGAATATTAGTTATGACAAACAAAGCTTCGAAGTTATAAAAGTACGGCTCGTAATCCTGATTGCAATATCAATTTATTCTGAATGGCAGTCAACCTCAGTAGTCAACTTTAAGATAATTCTTTTGCTTTAATCCATTTAGAGAACCTTCAGAGGTGCCCATAAACTTCATCTAGATTCTTTGATCAACAAGTAAACTAGGATTTGACTTACGTCAAAGTTTGTTCAAACAAAGCAACGATGCATTGTTGACTCACCCTTGGAAATCAGCACCATTGAAGGGCTACCCTCCTCCAAAATTACGACTGTGCACTCACCGATTTTTGTCATCAACTGAGATGACCCTACATACAAAAATCTACCAAGCAGGCCAATGACTTAAAGATCGCCGCGAATGACTTACTTGTATTTTTGCTGCTTTATTTGATTTTAAGCAAACTGATTGGGTAATTAGGAAATACACTCGAGGAATGCTCTCGTTTGGAATATCCAATTAGTTTAAAATATAATTGACTTTATAACAGAACAGATAACGAGAGAATCGTTTACAAATCCAATTAGCTTGTTTGTGCATGGCTTCCTTGAGTTTATCAGGGAATGGATGTGGTTTTAATGTTATAGGCAGGCACATTATAGATACGGTCATTGACGTTATAACACGACTGTCCTAGCAAACGTGTGCCTTATTATATGCAGATGCCAGGCCTATATCTTTCAACACTTTCTCGTATGTTTACAGAGCAAATATCGTAGTCGGCACTCTTGATCATATGCTTTTATCTACAAGACTTTAATCTTGTCGGGCACTGATAATTTACAAAGAATGCACTCTAATAATCAAGACAATCATTCGCTTCTCTTAGTCCCAAACCCGATTCTTACAAGGAAATGTAATCGATTGTATGAATGGATATGCCGCTTTTCATTGCTCAAACAAGATAGCTAACATGGAAATTTAGCGTTGATAGTATGCCTAGATGGATAAGATATTTCAACAAAAGCCCTGCTGTTACAGATATAATGCTAAGTGATTCTTAGTGATAAAGTTTGATAGTATGCCTAGATGGATAAGATATATCAACAAAAGCCCTGCTGTTACAGATATAATGCTAAGTGATTCTTGGTGATAAACATCTTCACACTCTAAAATAGAGAACTTACCTTTACTTCTTGGTTATTGTGATTTTTGTAGAGCTGTACGTGTTTAAATTCTTGGGTCAAAAGTTAACTGTCTGGTTTTGTCATTCAATTGTGGATCAATGAAAGCAAATAATGACAAATTCCTCAAACATTCCATTGTGCACCTTTCTTTTATGTTTGAGAAACTAAAAGTTAACTCTCTTCTCAAATCTGTAAGGATAAACAGAGATTGTCCGGTGATGCCAATTAATTGTTATTGGAAACAGCCTAAACAGAATGAGACTCTTTCGAATATCAACATTTGGTAAGCTACGTTTGAGAAGGGCCCTTCTTCTGTCTTTTCGCTTTTACATGTCGTAGTACCTTCTTCTAAGACTAAAACATCTCTCTCAGTGACTGCGTTGAAAGTGGTTTGCTTCATTTGATGCTCCTCGCGCAAACAAACTGCATACTCTCTTTTCCACCTGCTCCAATATTAAAATGATTTCCTTTTTAAGAACAAACATTCTCTAGTTAATTGTGTTCTGTCACGGCTTCTCAAAGTAGGTTTATCTTTCCACTTGCTCTGGGGTTCAAGGACAATCCGAATCTAGTTTGTCATGGTGCACATCCTGCGCCAACAGTTTGGGTCATGTAGACAAGGTACTTATCATTCCTAGTAGGTCATGCATATTGTAGCTTGCCCAATAAGATCTCATCTTTCAATGGTTAATGCTAGTTTTATTCTTCGGCTCTCTTCTTTAGGTAAAATTGGGAGGTACAGTACCTGCTGTTCCGCACATCTTACTTTACTCTGTAAATCTCTTCAATTGGATGGATTTTGCTTAAGATTTTCAAATTCTGTGTACTAATTCTCTTTTTCATCATTTTCTCTCCTAGGGAATCATTATTTACTTCCATTGATAGATTTTGAATCCATCCTGACTCATTCTGTTCCAAATTATGATTGCATTGATATTAACAATGAAAGAAATATCATCTATCGCCTTCTGATGAATGTCACCATCAATCCCCACACTAACTGTCTCTACACCCCACAACTTATGAAGATTTTTATCAACACCTGACACTTCTTCTCTCCTTAGAGGGGTAGGCTTGATAAGAAAAGAAACAAGTATCAAGGCATGGCTAAACTAGCATAGGTTCCAAATCTTTGATTGGCTGAGAGCTTTGATCACATTTATATTCTCCATACCGTTTTAGCCAATTAGAACGCGCGATTCTATCAACAAATACCCTTCACAGCTAAATTTAGGCCCATTTAAACTAGGCAATGCTCTGGTGCGATATCTAAAATGAACCATGTTGCACGTATGTACTCTAGTCTAGCCACCGTGTTGCATGACAAATATCGCTCGAAATTTTGCACTTATGTTTGAAAATGCTCAAACATCTTGTGCAACATTTGTCATGTTGTACAAATTTTTTCTGGTGTAGCTACTCTGTCAGCAGACAATATTATTCTCAATCCTTCTGTATGCATGCTTTGCAAGTCAAAAACACTGAGCTTTTTCATAGATCAGTGATATCCTTCTTCAAGTACTTCAGGAATAAATATGGAGACCAGACCTAGTTTACATTTTTGTTAAGCAACATTTCTACCTTTGGTATTTGGCACCAAACGCACAGCAACGACATTAATGTCTTTTGTTCAACGACGAAGTCGACAAGTTATGCCACGTTTGGAAATGTATCTGCGATATCAACAACGAAACATGCAGCAAACTAGTTTAACTAGATTCTAACTAGAACATGAAGTGAATCTTCTTTGCTCGACCAGTTCAACATCTTTCAATTGCTGCTTTTGACAGCTATCATTTAGGTTGCTTACAGCTGCTGTTGGTCCATGAACACGGAAAATGCCTTTTTCTCTTTTCTATCATCTTTGCAACTGCTTCGAACTTTTCTCCTAGTATCCAGGATGGTCTGAACTGAAGTTCACCCAGGTGTCATGACAAATGATAAATGCATTTATTATCATGCAAAACATGCCACGTATTTCGAAACGTTAAAGGCATTTGACAATGTTATCAAAATTCAACGCTATAATGCCAGCAATTATAACAGCAAAAGATTTTCATTATCAAGAGCATGATCGAATGGCATGTAACCAAAAGAAACTTCCCAACGAACGGTGCTTAATTAATATTATTTGTAGATGTTTTCTACAAAACATATCGAATTTCACCCTTATGTTCTTTTATTAGTGGCAGAATTGGCTTCATATTGCATGGATTGTAGTGCAGCAGCAATTAATCGAAATACGTTATCTTATTGCAAATATGAAAAGGTTGAAAGCTAGTCCCATCTACAGTTCAAAGGATTATAGATTATATTATGCTCGCAAGAACACATTATCTTCAGCCGTTGGCATTGTGATGTAAGGTGGCCAGTTCCTTTTTTCGCAGCCTATGTCTCTCTGGTGTTTCCAACAGGTACCCATTTGTTGCTGGTTCGACTCCAAACTGTGGGTCATGGTGCATCTTGAACTATCAATCTTTTTCACAGCAGAATAGCGATCCAGCCGTTCAACTATTCACCTAGCTTTACAAATATTTATCATATGTAATGCTGAAGCTTTAGAGTAAGAAGATTTACCGACACATACTAACAAGTGTTCAACTGACGCTCTTCAGAGCATTTGAGATTTCGTGAATAAATCACTGAATTCTTCGCATTTAGTTATGATTGTTGCAATGAAATAGATTGTTTTTTAGTTTTGAAAGCTTCTTGCGATAAATTCTATCACGAAGCAGAGCTTAATGACAGTTAACCACACTTACAAATATTCCTGTTCAGTGTTTGTCGTTCCATTTTAGCTCCATTGCAAAATACTTATTTGTCATAATTTACCTGCCTTTACAAATGAGTGATTTCTTTAGCTTCAAATTAAATAATAAAGAGTGTTTATAAGGAAATAGCAAAAAGATGGTAAATATTTAAGCAATTAGATGTTTCATTGTGTTTATTCAAAATTTACTCTTCTCTGTCCTTATCGCCTTTCTTATTCTTCTTGTTCTTTCCACCGTGTTTTTTATGTTTTGGTTTCTTCTTGATGCTCTTCATTCCATTTGATGTCGCTGAACAATATCCGTTCACACAATATGGTGTATTTGGATTCTTACAATCATTTATCGTGTTGCATGCAACACGAGCCATCGTTGGTGATTGACTGGTGGTTGTTGATGGCAAAGTTGCAGCTGTTGAAGGTGCAGCTGTTGAAGGTGCAGCTGTTGAAGGTGCAGCTGTTGAAGGTACAGTTGTTGGCAAAGTTTGAGGCTAAAGAAAGATTCAATCATATACTAATAAAATTATAAGGTAGCTTAGCTTTGAAATTCAATAGGAGATAGTACGACTACCGTTGTATTTATATTGGGAGCATACGCTCATTCACCATAAAACGGCAAACATAATTGAGGTTTATGAATGAAAATTGAAAAAATTTGGTGAATCTTACTCACATTGGCAATACTGAAAAGTTTTGCTTTATGTTCATTACCATGTGATGCCTCAGCTTTGGTAGTCGTTATACTTTGCCAGTATTTAATAAGATTTCAAACAGGAAGTATTTATGCATTACTGCTAGAGTATAACATGATGAATGTTTTTTAGAGCTCCAATTAAAGCATTGTTTGTAGAAATAAGCTGTCCTTGTCTCTGCTGCAGCAAGGATGCAACTTGAAAATTAGCTTTATAATATGCTAATTAATTAAAAGCTGAATGTATTTGATTTTAAGATTCTTTTTTGTAAGTAGGAATCGTTATAACTGTTGTTCTTTTAAAAATAGGTTGCTATAAGGAGAAGTGAGGTTTATTGAAATGAGAAGCAGTTTAAGCTATCATTGTTATTTTCCTCTAATAATGGAGTGTCTTGCTTTCTATAGAGAATGTATCACGGCGTTATGCTCCTAATTTTGTGAGATGGGCAAATGTTCTCTGTATTTTGAGGCAGTGTGATATGTAGAAGTACAGGTTAAGGAGCTTTGTTTGATTAAAGCTTGGGTGGTGTACTTTGCTGGTGTAATTCAAGATATCTTATTGAAACAGAAAGATCTGCAGTATTTTTTACTCACGACATTTTGCTTCTGTTTCTCATCATCTTCCGCCTTCTCTTCCAAGGAGTCTATCTCCGAATGCTCCTTATCTCTACTTTCCTCCTCGGCATTTTCCGTTTCTTGCTCTTCCTCGTCTGGCTGTTCCGCTACATTTTCTTCTTTCTCAGCATTCTGTATATGATTTTAGTTAGAATATGAATTCCTTTTTGTTAACGCTCGAGAGCGATTCTTTGATAATGGTTAGCTAAATCCACCAAAGTTTCCCTTGCTCACGACAGTGCATTTCTTTTAGTGAGCTATGTCTTGTATATTTCTACTTACTCTTAAGCAACAATCAATGCAGCATAAACCGCAGGAACCTCCTCACATCAATAAAAAGCAAATGATATAACTGAAGAGCTATTGTTATTTTTCTAGCAAACTTCTTCTAGCGCAATAAATGCCTGATAACTCATGCACTGATTGTAGCATCAAAGCGATCAGTATTATGAACTATACACTGTCCCCTTTATCATTTACGAATGTAGAGAGCAATGGCTACCATTGAGCAGAATGGTTAATAATTTATTGGTGGTCGTGATGACAAAACTGAATTCATTGAAGTCATTGTTCAAACCAAACCTCATTGACGTATTCCTCCACACCAGAGCTTTGCTCATCATCGGAATCTTCACTAGCAGCTGATGAAACATCGTCAGGACTTTCTGATAAATTATTTTCAGTCTTGTCTGACTCCTACGGAATATAAATACACACTGTGTATTTCAAAAGTGGTCGCCTATGGCATTCCTAGTTGCGGAAAAGTTTTCAGTCAGAGAATTAAAGCACAGAACTATCCCCATAAACCAGTTTTTTTATATAAGTCAATGTGTCACGATGAACTGGTTCTTGTCTAAATTGTCAAGATGTGCTATATGGAAGCATACAGACATGAATCAAACAGAAACAATAAAGAATTGGAGATTTTATCAAAACAGAAGACAATGAAATAGAAAATGATGAAATAGAAAATAATAAATGAGAGAAGATCGTACTCCAAGGAATTTGTGAGCCTTCTTTTTCTTTTTATATGGCGTGGCTGCACAATATCCATTAACACAGTAAGGCATTCCATATTTACCAAGGCAGTCATTATCCGTAGTGCATTCTGGTGCTGGCTCAGGTGAATATTGGGGGGCGGGGACGGGGGCGGCAGCGGCTGGGTATGGATATGGGTACGGGTAAGGTGGTTGTGGGCCAGGTAGAAGATATGGTGCTGGTACTGGTCCTAGAGCAGGAGCTGGTCCTGGAACTGGTGCTGGTCCTGGAACTGGTGCTGGTCCTGGAGCAGCTACTGGTGCTTGTGCTGGTGCTTGTGCTGGTGCTTGTGCTGGTGCTTGTGCTGGTGCTTGTGCTGGTGCTGGTGCCGGTTGTTCCCCTGAGGAATCTACCTCTTGATCTGCTTCTGGTGGTGGGACATCAGGGGGCGGGGGTGGGGGTGCGCCACCTTGCTGATCATCAGCGTCTTGTTGATTCTCCTGATTGGCAGGATTTAATTGATCTTGCTGCTTTGGCTACAATTGATTGAGAATTTAATTTTTATTTTGATTGCGCATGTGAGGCACTATGCAATTCCGAGAACCTAATCTTAGCGATCTGAGTTTTATATAAGATTGAAAAGTGATTTGGTAATGATCAGCAAAGTTACTGACAATGTTTCAAAGTAGATGCTAGTGTCTGAAGAGTTTGAGAAAGAAGGAAATTAATGAAATTAATTGCTCGTTAATAGAAAAGGATGTGGTTTGACTACAATCAACTGTTGTTTACATGAAGGGGATGAAACTATTTCATTAAAGCAACAAAGACATTTTAAAATTGATGATGAAAGCGTTTTGATTGCCATTTTCGCAACTACGTGTAGTAGTCCTTTTGGATGGCTCGATAGTATTTTTGGATGGCTCAATGGTATTTTGTTGAGTAGTTTATAATACTTACTGCAACTTGCTTTATCGTTTTTAAAACCGAACGATATTTGTGTTTGTGAGCAGATACTGCCTGTTAATGAAATGACAACATATTGTGAAATAACATCATATTGTGAAATGACATCGTACAGTGAAATGATAGTATATATAATTCCAACGATTTAAGGAGTGGAGATTTGTACATTATTCATTGGAGTCTTCGTCAGGACTTCAAAATGTAACATGTTTAAGTTAGAACATGGAAAACCAGTCCAGTTTATCAACATAATCCCGGAAATTCTCAACAATCAATTTTACCTATAATTCTACCAGTCGGACTGACCTTGCTAATTATAGTGCTACTTTTCATTATCTTTTGTTATAATCATCGTCCATCATGGTCTTATCTAATTTAAATTGGATAGGAATGGAGTTGGGGTGAGGCGGGGGTGGGTGTCCTAAAAATCAGCTATATAGAAGAAAGTACAACAGATATTTACCTTATGTAAGCAGATAGCATACCCCCGGAATTAGATACTCCAAAAGCATTAGCATTTTTCATTTACTACATCATTCTCGGTAACGTACCTCCAAGTTTTTAATATTCACTGACAGCAAAGACTTTTTAATCTTTATCCTAACACAACTCATGGAAGAATATTGAAATAAGCTTTAATGGTAAGAGCCATTTAACTTACCAATATTGAGATAGAAAGAACAAATATGAGACAGATTGCACTTCTGAACATTTTTGAATCTGGAAGGAAAGCGTTTCGATTGTTTAGTTCAACATCTTCCGACTTTCAATTCAACTTATATCCAAAGTGTAAGTCCATGCAATTATCCTATTCAAGCATTAATTGACTATTTCATCAGTTTCTTAAATTTTGGAGAAATTTAACTGGAAGGCTTGGATATATATTATACGCTTTGAAAAGAAGCTCACCGTTACCTGACAGAAGGTATAAAAGCTAGTGGTACAGTGTTATCATAATACCAATTTTATTTCACAGATATCCCGCTCATTAATGATAGATTCCTCAATGTAGAGACTAACCGATAGATTCTGCATGCTATAAGCAATTCAAACTGTATTCAGAGTTATCTGATATAAAAGGACTCTTGCACCAATCTGCAGGTTGTTTTTGAATAACAGCATGAAAGCAAAAACGACGTGCATTTCGAAACAAATAAAAACATTTATGGAGAATAAGCTGGTATATCATAGTCCTGAAATGTTATGGAGTGATGTGTCTTCTAGAGACTAAATCCTCGAGAGAACAATAAGCACAGATGTGAAATAAAATGAAGTTGTGCTAGTAACAGTATCCAAAGAATATGAAGAGGAATTCTAAACCCAAATTCTTTTTCTGATAAAAGCTAGGATTCAAAGCATCATCATGAGTTACCAGGTAGGATTTATTAGGAAGGAAATCAAATGCACCTTACAATCTTACCTTCAGCTGGATCACTTGAGTAATTTCAGGGAACTTTTTCTGAAAATGAACTAGTGAATTATTTTGATATGTTTAATCAAATACGTCTCCCCTTTGAAACCATTACACAATAAGTCAGGACAAACCTAGTAGGTAAGTGAACAGGTGAAGTAAAACTCGAGCAGGTTACAGAAGATCTTTACCAATTTCTATTATACAAAATCAAAAAACAATTGATTATTTGTTGGCTTGCTTATCGAAATTGCCCAACCTGATTCTGTTTACTAACTTACTTAAGGCTGAATGGTTTTTTAACCTTTTCTGGTGGACAGATTTCTTATGAAAGAAGAATAGTTTTTTGATAGAATCTCGAATCATTCCAATTTCCTGATATATTTTGTCATGAAGAACCCCTAAATCGAGTATTTGCTCAGCGTCAATTGCTTTGTTTTTTTTTTATATTTGGCAAGTGTGTTTCCCTTACTGCTTCTGAGTGTTTTCTCGATTCTAAGCTATTCGAATCTTTATTGAAATTTGGGGTGTTTTTGATCTACGTATTTGTGAAATGAGTAACAAGCAGATATTGTGCAATAACAGTTGACAGTTCTGTGTATTGGTAATATGCATGTTTAAAATTCTCAGTTTAGAAGCTTTAGTTTGGTTTCTAAGCTATATTCTTTTGACTACATTAAAGATTTTACTTTCTGAGGGTATTGGCATTACCATAAGCCGTGCAATGGGAAAGTACAAGAGACAAGTGAATTGTTTGGTGTGGTCTCTTAATTTTTGGCACGGTGCTGGTATTTGAACGGAGATGTAATATTTCTTTAATTCAACCAGCAGTTGATGTCATTGACATGGTAATAAGAAACTTCAAACAATTTATCTATTCTGGTTTTTGTGCATCCGCAAGTGACCGACCTGAATAAATACTATGAGTTAGCGAAGATAGAACATCAATACAAGAACTATTTTTATCTTGATAAAGTACTGCTCTA
The DNA here is from genome assembly GCA_964019165.1 of Mastigias papua. NCBI lineage: Eukaryota > Metazoa > Cnidaria > Scyphozoa > Rhizostomeae > Mastigiidae > Mastigias > Mastigias papua. Next base: position 301,483 of record OZ025287.1, read on the forward strand.
TCATAGGGTTGATGAGTATTGCAACAAATATATGTCTTTTTGTTAAAGACGTAGCTATAATTAAATAGAATCTACGAATGTGTGATTTGCATTTTCAACTTCTCCAAGAAGTTTTACAATACGCTTTCTGCCATTTACGCTCTATTGGGCACTTCTTTTCGTCTTCAAAGCATTAAAAATATTGTATTCTATGATTATCTCTGTCAATTTTTAAATTTGTTTACTCTTTCCTAAGTCTTTAAATTTAGTTTATTGCATTATTCATTTCATGCTGATGATGAATACTAGAGTGGATATGAAACATCTATGAAATTAGATTCCATTTGATTCAATATTTACACAATGAATTGAAGCTGTAATATAGTAGGAAACGTTTCTTCTTCGTTATTCTGGCTCTGGGCTTTAGAAATGACTGTCAGCAACAACCTTATCTTTGTTACTGGCCTAAAGCGAAAAAACTAATTGATGACATTTTAGTTTGTATGTATGAGCTGTGGATTTTATCTCTTGCTTTAGAGCCCTAATGCTCTTGGCGCCCTAGTCATCTCTTGCTTGGCTCAATTTGCTTCAAATCACGCTGATCTTCATGTGCTATTACAAGTATTTCAAATATCAACTTTTTTGACCAGCATTGAGATGAATGGAGCAGATTGGACCCTTATGCAGGGAGAAAGCTAAGATTTTCTTCTTCGCGTTTTCTTTTTCACTTAGCACTTCTTGCCATTACCTGCTTGAGCATTCTTACCTTTACGGCTGTCTCAGAACATTCAGAACAACTTAGTAACTAATTTCTAATGAAGTTTCCTGTCGTAGATCAGATGGTGAGACAACAAACAAAAACTAATTGCATAGTCGCATTTCATGCTGGCCCTGTCCAGTGTGCCATGAATTGCCATGAAATTGGTCGGAGAAAAGTTTACCAGTACACTAGTCCTCTAACAGCTGTGAAGCCGCAGGGCATTTAATCTGGTGTAAATATCATCTTGTAGCGCCCTGTGTTTGTATTGTAGTGCGCTATGAATTGCCAGTTAGTGGACAACAGCAGTGTATACTTCTAGCCTCATTGCTATCGTTGTTAAAAATCATATCATATTATATTAATTTTTCTGCTAAAATTATAATTGTGAAGCGTGTCCATTTATACAGCTAAGCCCGCTTGACTGACATGACTTCTTTGGTCTTTGGATAAGCCATCGACAATTTTGAGAAGTTGAAATAGTTTACGTTATTGCTATTTGCAGCAATTGTACAAAAGTAGATAGAAGAGATGGTAAAAGGCTGCAATTAATAAATTGAGGATGTTGTAACTAAGGTTTGCATAGATGCATTTGATGAACTGAAGTCTAGGCCATAGTTGTACTAACGACTGGAAGTCCACGACTGACGGCCCTGTTGAAGGAAGTAGGTTGAGAATCATTGGTCTCCCTGAGGTGCATGGCATATCAGCTTTCAGTATCCAATCCAAGATAGGATCAAGCTGTGGAAAAGTATTGTCAGACAATGAAGGCGGTGGACATGAGCGTGTCATATGCAGATCAATAAAATGTAGAGCATGTTTGACTTTTCAGTGAAAACTGACGTCATGCTCTCTTCAGCAAGTGGAAAGAACAAGGAATAAATCGACAAGGACGTTTTGAAAATCTGTTTCGAAGATTGTAATTGTTCTTTCTAACAATAAACAATGTGTTATGATGGAAGAGAACACAACTCGATAGTGAATTTAGAATAAGAGTGGCAACAAAAGGTAGACAATTGTTTATGGTTGTGTTTGAATACCTGGATGTTCAAATATCCATAAAGTAGAAGAATTGTCCATTTTTTCTCCGTTCGTATCGTGAAAAACTTAATATGTAATGGTTTTTTATAGTCTTATATATTAAAAGATATTGCATCCGACAGCTTGGACCGTAGGAAAACACTGCATATTAGCTCTCCTTTGTGAAAAATTTAGAACTATCATCGATTCCGCTCTTTTATTAAATTTCTTGGTGATCTGAAATGTAAGAAGCAAACATCCAGCGAAGGCCAAGGAGTACCCATTCCATAAACATCCATCAAAGATTCATGCAAAATTTTGTTTATTAAAAGCAGACCTACCTCAAACTTTGCAATCACTTCAGACATCAAGTATTAATTTGCTGTGTTCATTCATCGAATACTGAAATTTCAATTTTCAGTTGAAAAAGAAGACAAATTCTTTGGCATGCTTTCTTAACTCTAGCAGAGTATACCAGATGGTGTTTCCGCTTTTTCTTGGGATCGTGAAATTCCAGTTAACATTGTCAAACTCAGACTGTTTTGGAGGTTATTTTTAGATCTTGGCATCGAGCTTTCGACTGTTCTTACAAAACAGCCACTTTTATCAAAGTGTCAAGATGTCGTAATGGAATTTCTCCTTCATCTCATCTTCGAAGGTATTCTCTCAGCTAAATGGGCCTAGCCATAGCCGACTTTGGTATTGTCAAAAGAGTCATGTAGACTCTATGGCTGCATCTGACGTACTTAATAATCATACCAACAACCAAATCTCAAAAACTGCAGTTTTCTATACAATGCAAATCATCTTCAGATGAGCTCCTCACCATAAGAAAGAAAGCATGTGTAAATAAGCATCTCGTTTAGAAAAGATAGACTTATTGAATCCTGTTTAATATTTGTCTGTACATTCTCAAGCTTTAATATTCTGCGTTACGTCCTTGGCTGCTATTCAGGATCATAATGAACCCCATAATAAAGCATGAGCAGAATGCTTGTTTATGTTCAGTAATGGAATTTCAGTAGTGCAATGCGTTAAACCATATCCCAATTAACGATGAAAATTCAATTAACAGCTCAATATCGATGAGCCATGTGGAGCACTAAACATATATACTTGCAAGTCTTAAAAAGGGGTCAAATGGATTTACTCATGAAGCTACAGACGTTGTGCCTATAATTTACTGTCTTCTAGGAAAGACAACTACATTTGTTTCTTTTACCCACAAACTGTCATTCTAAGATAAATCAAACTTCACTGAATACTGATGTGAAAAAAAAGAAATGAAAGTGGACCCGGTAGCATCAAAATGTGGTCCAAAAGCAGCAGTTTGACGATACAGCTTTGTATCAGGCTACTACAAGATCAAGTCCTGTCCAAGTTAATGGAAAACTTTGACTTGTTTACTAATCAATATATTTACTAATATTGAAGAAGTCATGTGGGCAATTTTTATCCAAGTTTTCTATGTGCGGGATTTTTATATTTGGCTAGTTTTAATTCATTTTTATAAATAGTCCCACTTAAATTGTTGTATTACATAATTTCTAATTAGGCTATGCTTTTTTATTTCTTTTAAAATACGCCAAGTTGTGAGCAAATATTCTACTGAATCCTATGTTGTTCGTTGAAAGTGCCCTACACACACCAATGCATTACGTAGAACGTACATGATGCAAGATATTCATGAACAAGGGCAGAAACAGCCCTCTTTGATACGTTAAACACCCTATGGTACTAACATCCGGGATGTCATCTTTCTTGCATAGGGAAACAATGCATCTAAAAATATTTTGATCAGCTGTTTTCACGACAAAAGCGAAAAGAAGAAGGAGATTTACTTTCAGGTTAAAATCTCGATACTAGTGACGAGACCTGCGACTGTGACTCGGGGAATAAAGGAAGGAGACGTCTAACTGAGTATTTTGCTCGAAAGTCATCAGCAGACGCAAGGGGCTGAGATAATTTGAATCAGAACTTTGAGAGCAACTCGCCATCACTATTGTTACGAACTGCATCCATCGGCGCGCCAATTAACCTTCCGGACCATTTCTTCACGTTAGCGAGGACACGATTACAGTTATTTGTTACAGGTATGGGAATATTTGTTTTGAAATACTTTTATAAACATATCTTCACTCAATTCCTGTCGTAGCAGCTCATTTTCACGAAGAACGAAAGGAAGTGATGATGCGGACGCGGTCATTTTATCGCCGCCATTCTTCATAATGTAGATTATTGACGTGGCCATTCAAAAACAAAAGGCCAGAAGGTTTGAATTTTTCTCTCATTTCGGTAAGGTTGAGTTTTTCGATATTTTCATAACGCTTACCTTGCTCAATGTGGTAGTTGAGAACTGAGATATTTAATACATTTGGTGGCATATATCGAAGGTTTGTACAACTTTATAGATGACAAACTTGATGTTACTTTTCTGATCCGCGATGAGATGCGGTCTATGTTGTGTCATATTTCAGTGCAGTGAATCTGAACTCAAATTCGAGGAAGCCTAGTAAAACTATGAAGTCAAGCTAGTTACCTTATTGTACTGTAGGTATAGAATGATAACATGCAAAACTGAAAGTGTGTTACGTTTGGTTTGAAAATGGAATTGTTACAGATATAAGAAGTGCATTGGATGTAGATCATTGAAAGATCACTACAGAAGGCATTGATTTTTCCAAATATTGTTCAATATTTAGTTTTGATTTTTGCAGATTGCTACTCGCAATGCAGTCACACTAGTGCACTCCCACTCCAGTTTATAACCTCCCAGAATTGTCCTTTTTGGGGGATTTAGGTTGTGCTCTACAATGTTATTTAAAAGTTCCATATATCCTTTGTGTACATTTTCCCAATGTATACAATGCTACTATAGTCTATTGTTATATGAACAAGTTAAAAGACTGTCACATATGCTAGAAGAATCATTGGCAAAAACTCAAAGATATATCACAGTTTCCTTGCTTTCATCACAGTTTTGAAGAAAGTTTGACTTGTTCATATGTCATATGTCATATTTTTGCTTATATCCTTGTAATAGCTGTATTTTAGTATTGTGATGGCTGTGACTAAAGAGGTCAATAGTGGTGCAGAAAATGGTGCAGTTTGACACAATATAGTTGGTTTTTTAGGAAGATGTAATATCACATTGAGACAGAGTACAATATCACTCTTAGCATTCTGTGAAGTGAAGGATGCTATTTGAGGGACCTTTATTATGAGGTGCTGTGTAAATGCCACAGAACCAAAACAGTATAATTGTTCAGTCATTGTCTAGTAAAAAATATATCATCAACCCAGTTGCAATGAGTTATTCACCTGCCAGTTTGACATCATCTGCAAAGTAAAGTAATAGCTTGTGTCTTTGTGGATATGGTTTTGACTACTCTTTTCATGGTGCCTTCTTTGTCCCTACATCACTACATGTGGAGTATCTAGCAACTGCTGCATTGTTGTTTTGTTTCCTGTAATGATAGTCTTACCCCTTAAGCCTTAAATCTTTAGTGTAGCTTTATTTTGTGGATTTGTTTTGCCCATAATTCTCAGTGTTGTATACTATAAATGTTAATTAACAGTTATTTGAAACATCAGTCATATTTAAACTAGCTCGGCAAGTATCATGCTCTTCTTCAAACAATCCTTCTCCAAGTCTTCTTTAGATTCAATTACAACTATCCTGTGAATTCCTAGTGCTTTTCAAAGTATGGTCGATTTCTGCTGTCAGTAGTATGCTGTTATTGGTGTTTCTTTTTGCTGTGACTCTGACTTATGATAGTAAATGCTAGAATTGACAAAATTATTGTGGCATTGTGATGTTACCTAGTCATCATTATCGTCTGTTGATAATTGATTCTCATGTTTTGTTCATGATTATTTGGATCACAAATGAGTGAGTGCTAGATTATTGCTATGCTGCCAATTGCCCGCCTTTTTATTTTAGCCCAAATTGATTGTTTGTGGTAGTATGGTGAGTGGAGTTTGATGCTAGGTGTTTCACAGGCCTCTCAGCTTAAGGCATGTGCCAGAGTACTTACAGAGAGGCCTGCTGTACTTGAATGGGCATCTTTTGTAGCACATATATTTCCTTGGAAGTTGCCTTCCACATTTTCCTTAAAGCATGATATTCTCAAATGATGATTTGCTTGGAAATCAAACAAACTCTTTTGTCATATCTGTCATATTTTCATTTATACTTTTCTGTTATACTTGCTTCATTTGATAAATGATGCAGTTGAAAACTCTTGATAGGGTTGGGCTTCAAGCCTCTTTTGTTATTATCCTTGGTGAGCTCTGTCCTTGTTGAGATCTGACTGGGAGGGATGTTTGTGTGCAGACTTGTGGTTTTAGTCATACAGTTAGTTTTGACAGTTAAGACATTTCCAAAGTATGATTCTGTGTGTGTGTATGTATGTGTGTTTTGTTGAAAATCTCTTTGTTTTTAAACTATTGTCCTCCACTCAGTCCACATATGAACAATGACTGATCTTATAAAGGATACCATGCTTGGTTTGATATTAAGCTGGTTCCTTCACTTAGCTTTGAAGTTGCAATTTTTGATTCAGTATGACCACAAGGAATATGGCACTCATGATGTGCTTATTTTTCCATGATATCATAGTTATTATTGAGTAAACATGTCAATTTTTCTTATGCTTTGCATGTGTTTATAGAATTAATTCTGTGAAGATACCAGCACTTCTATTGATTCATGTATGAATTATTAATTGGACCATAATGGAAAAATGTGTAGTATTTGTGAGGTAGATGCAATTTCCTGTGAGATCTTTGCTTCAGGCTAATGGGAAACAGAAAAAGATAGCAAATTTGGTCCTGTTATCAGTTTAACTACATCCTCAACTCTTAGCTGATGAATTGTTTGTTCATGAAAGAAAGAAATCTTGAATTTCAAACTAGCTACTCAGTGTCATGTGTAGAGACATAGTGTTATTGTTGAACTTTATTCTAGATTGTCAGTTCATAATTATCTCCTTGATATTTTGCAGTGTGCTCTCTAGTTTCCAATCCCACTCAGTATACTCTCACTTCAACCTTTATATTAGTACTATGTTAGTGTGGCGCTTTCATCCAGAACATATTCATTGACTAGACATTGCAAAAGATGTTGTCATTCTTATGATCACATATAGTGGCAGTTTCATTGCGCATGGACATTTCTACTTTATAACAATATGTGAAATTGCTAGATACCAGCATAAAAAAGTGCTTAAGGGCAGTTTAAAACATTTAAGCATCTTTGTAATGATGAAAACCTAATACCAAAGAATACATACAGATAAGGACTGTTACACTGTGCGAATATTTATCTTGATATTATGAATTATTGTGTTAAGAATAACTTGTTCTTTGCTCATTGCAAAATTTCTTGCTCCTATGTAAAATAGCAGATCTCCAGACCCCCCTCTGTCCTCCCATGATCCTGATACATCACAGCAAGCTTTCCACCCCCATGCTATTAGTCTTTTCCCCAAATTGCCCAGCCTTTTTACATTTCTAACACATGGAGGCCCCTTGAATAAATATCAACTGCCTGGGTCACTACAACGTAGTACCGGCCTGCTCAGAAATAGACAGCATTTTTATGTGTAGTTGGACGCTTTGACGCGAAGCTGGTATCAAAGATAGTGAAGAACGGGGCACACTTTTCTAATAAGAGCTGCATGCTTGCAGCGAAAGAGGTCATGCCAGACCATGCAAAACTTTCATTGGTTTAGGGATTTGTTTATTATTGGTTGATACGATGGATTTGGCTAACGTGATAATTCATATTTGGTAGCACAAGTGTGTATCGAAAGTGGGATTCTTTGGACTTTACAGCTCAGAACTTTCATCCGATGAACTCGGTCGTATTCGACCGAATAACATGAATTTTGCCAATTTCAGATATAAATATTACTTTGTTAGTTATTAATTGCCATGGTGGCTTTTGTATACTATAGTTATGCTACTTATATCGAGAAGTTCAAACTTACTTAATTGTAGCTGGATAAATATATTGTACTTTTTTATTTCCAAGAATTGCATATACCTCCATGGTGATTCCTCAAAACAAGCCAGTATTGGTTTATTTTGATTTTCTGACTATTTTAGGACTATCGCTAATGCTGAATTTACCGAAATTTTCCAACATGTTTGATACTGAAACTCTTAATAAACTCATTACGACAGCAATGTAGTCTGTTTATCTTCTTGAATATTGACAAGAGCATCTTATGATATGCTCTCGTGTCAGTTACTATGGCTGGCTGTTTCTTATTTTCTCCAAAACGATGAATGGTCGCTTGCTCACCACAGTGGTTTTTAAGAAAATCTTTGCTATCATAGCTCCTAGAACCTTATCCTATTTAAACAGTTTCTGTAAGGAAACATTCTGTGAATGTTCTGATTTGTGCATAAGCGTTATACCACTATTAGTGGTCAAGCTGTTGACATCTATCAACCGTAGTAAAGATCGATAGGAAGTATTCTTGTTTTTATTTCGATAGTTTCAAACCTTGATATTTATCCTGTATAAATGTAAGCTTCATTATAGGACATTAAATAAGATAGGTACCAAGACAGATCCTTGCATTACACCCAAGCTTGTAGAGCTTCCAAGTAATATATAATCTTATACTTTCGTTTTCTCCTTCTTATGTCAAGTTGGTTATGAAAGAACAATGCTTTAGCTATATTACAGCACTGGCGATATCACAATTGTATGAATCATATACTTTACGAGTTCAATAATCACCCTCCCTGTAGGTTGTAGCCTGTTTATGGTTTGGAACCCCTTCTCAGTATCTGAAGCTCAGTTTATACTTGTGTTCCGTTTCGTAAGTGTGTAAATTTTCTAAAGCATGGATTGCCTCATGTCCGTCATGCAGTTATAACTAAGTTTAGATTTAGTTCCATAGATAGAATTATGCATTATTTCATGTTTCATCAATTGCATTTCTCATACATTTGATACCAAGCCATTTGCCGCAATGTTAGCTGAAAAGTAAAAGTTGTCTCCTCTTTGCAGACTTATGAATTGAGTCGTAAGAATTGTTACAATGACTAACGCAAATGCCGCAACTCTAAAGAAATCATTGCCAAGCCAAAAGCAAAGGCGTAAAAGCGATCCTCGTAAAGCTAAACCTCGAACAAAGCAGAAGAGCACTGCTTCTGAATCGACGATTTTGCAAAGAAATTCGACCAGTCAAAGTGGTGACGAAGTTGATATCGCTATTCGACTTTTCGTATCGCTCATTAAGAAACAGCCACAAGTTCACGAAGCAATTGTTTGGGAGAATTTCTCAAATCGTTTATCCGAAGAGTTACGACAAAAGTTTGAAGGTTTGTTCCTTAGATTGTATGATGATTTATTTATTTATTGTATTTGACATTGTACCGAGAGTTTAGTGACTTTCTTGCTTTGATTGGTTTTTCCTTTCTAGGTCACTGGTACCCGGACAAGCCCGAAAAAGGAAGCGGATATCGATGCATACGTGTCAATGGTAGCACTCCGGACACCCTTATTCAGCGAGTTGCTGAAGACTGCGGTATAGCAACGATCCGATCTGACCTTCCCGCGGAGCTGACACTGTGGATTGATCCAGGTGAGGTGAGCTATCGAATTGGTGAAGACGGATCTATTTGCAGATACTACCATCTTGAAAGTGATCAGCCTCAATGTGAGGTAAAGAAAATCTTGCCCAGGCCGAGGTCAGGTTCTCTTGACTCCCATTAAGCTTTATTGTATAATCTGGACATTGATTATTTGGTTTATCTCGTGGGTTTGTAAATGGTTTTAGAGCTTGTCCACGTAGTATGTAGAATTTGCTTGCATGGATCATTTAAAAACTAGTGGATGATTCCACATTTATGTTTCGTTCTCTATGTTGAAAATACGATGTGATTTGAATTGTTTGTTAAACACGTTCGTTACTCAATGGCCTACAGTAAATGGACACACACAGCCAATTAATTATGTCGCAATGCTGGCCCACGTTGGTTTTAAGCACTGGAATTACTATTTCATTTTGTGGCACATGGTCATAAAGTTTGACGTATGATAGCATGCGACCAGTATAGATAACATATCAGTGGAGGATTGGGTCGAGATCTCGCTTTTCTACAGAGTCTTTCTAATCTCATTTACTGTTTTAATATCTTTGTCAGAAGCAGCTTTTCTTGTTTCATGTGAAAAACGGTAGTAAACGCTTTGCTTATCGCATGATTAAGGGGATCAAACAATCAATCAATATGGCCAAGGGTCGATCTTATCCGCAGGTCTTTCACACAGATCTTGGACTTTTCAATAAACCGTCGAATAAAGGCATTGAGTATCGTTCAGTTATGTAACCTGTCACAAAGCCAAGCTTGAAAATCCTATTTTGTGGGATATCTATATGCTAGCTGTTTTAGCGAACTACGCATAATTATGTTTTAGAATTTATTTGTGTCTTTTAATTCAAGGCTTTCAACTTCGTTTTACATTTGTTGTTCCTTTAGCACTGCGAGGAAACGTTGATTTGAGAATAGTATCTGATATTATACCTCTCAATATGTCTGGCATACCATAGAGGTCCTAGGTTTGTTTGATCTTGAAAATTTCACTTATTATGAATACAGCCCCACTTTGCAGGAAGAAAATTTACGGTTTTGCGTTTGAGGTGTGCTGCTCACGCACCATTCCATTAATCCACATTAGGATTGTGCAGGTAGCATTCAGCAATGATTTCACTTGGACACGAACGGAAGCTCTCTTCATTGTTTTTGTCGATAGTGTTCCATTTTTGGAACTTGTTGTCCATGTGATATGTAAATAATTTCAACAGATAAGTGCAATTTAGCATAATATAATAAATATCTACATCTTACTCCTAAGGGCTCATGAGATTTGCTAGGGTTGGACAGTAAATTATCGAAACGTTTCTCTTAAGTCTTTAAACATACTCTATAGGAAATTTTCTTTTATCTGACAGACGTCTCCTATTATAACTCGGATTTGTAGAGCTAACAAGACATCGCTAGCAAAAACAACAATCATTGCAAATATTACTAGATTTCTGCACTTGCAGGTGGAAAATATCATTATTCAAATTGTGTTGTCCAACATACATCTCATGAACCTTTGTTGTTTGTGCCTGTATTATAAATCCCACGCGAATGATTGGCAATTATACTGTAGAGCATGCATTTTAGCTGATATGGATATGGCTGTAAAAGGGTATTGCCTACATGTCTATGGACGGACTAATTTAGTTAGAGTGCAATCCTTTTGACCTGGCAGAGGTTGTGCTTTAAGATTTAGAGTCTCATTTACCATACCATTCTTAGCAAGTTCTTTTTTCAGTGTTGCCATCTTCGCGTTTCGTGTTTTTGATGGTATCGTGCCCAGTCGTATTATCATCTTCGTGATTGTTTGTCTTCAGCGGTATTCCGTGCTTTAATTCTATCAAACTATCATATCAGCTTAAATTTTTAGCATCTGTTTTATATGCCCCGTCGCTACAACAATACAATGACCAGCCGTCTGAATGCAGCATCTCATGTTTCAACATGCGCTCACGAGTAGATTTTCGGAATAGTTTGTAATTACTTATCACCACGCGAAATCGTATTAGATTATTTGCATAATTAATGAAGTAAATGTGGAATAATCTCAATTTTCAATAGTAGACTAAGCAGATGTTTATTATGGATTTAAATATCATCCTCATCAGAACTAATACAGGCAGATGTAGAAGAGCTAGCTACTTATGCATCAATAGCATGCATTCTTAAGTAAAGAAAAGGAAGCCAATGACTACTTTCACGAGGATTTAAATTGAACGAATGCGTTTGCTAGGAAACCAAATGATGGATGATTATTTATTTATTCAGGGTGTCATGTTTTCTATGCGTGGAAGTATTACTCATTGAGTTATTAGAAGATTTGTCTATTGCATCATTTTACGGTCTTCTCGCCCCAAAGGCTATTGGCAATGCCCTTTTACTTGTTTTTTCAATGTTGATTACAGTAGTAGTGCTTGATATGTTAGTTGTTACGTAAATCATTGCAAGGCTAGTTCTTGATATTGTGAAATAGCAAGTGTGTATGAAAGCGAGGTCTGGCCCTGATTTTCTTGTCAGAAAGAGGCGAGAATGAAGGTAGCAGCTTCTGACTTCCTGTATGATTTTGAAACTTCACGTTTGACGCTTTTTCTTCTAAAGGACTGCCCCTGTAGGCTCTGTTACGCATTAGTTTCGTTATTTGTCGATGCGTGACTGCTCTCCGCCAATCCACTAATAAAAAAGGGAGTATTGTCACCGAAGAATACTTCGTATTTTAGCTTCAAAATTACGTGATTTTTTGTGTTACACCCTTAGTTTTATGATTAGTTCGACTCAGTTATTATCCCTCTACCAGCATGTCCTTAAAAACATCATCCATGTCTTGACCGCCATCAATGGCCTCATTTCATACTGCACGCGCTGTTATTTGACGTTTTTGTTCTTTCGCATATACTATTGCAGCAAAGCAGCAAATCGATGTGGTTGTCCTTTTTATACACAAATTTCTGCCATTTTTAGGTCTGAAAGTGAAGATCTTCCAAGTAGTTGATGTAATTATAGTGGTTGTCCGATCGATCCAAAAGCATTATATCATATTTAAAGAATAATATGGTTGAAGTGATTATCAGGTCTTATTTTTGTTAGGTTTGACGCAGAAAAGAGAAGTAGAACAACATCGAATTTTGTGTCGCTTTCCATAGAACATATGAATTACCCTTTGCCATGCGAGTCACAAATGACATATGAATTACCCTTTGCCGTGCGAGTCACAAATGACATATGAATTGCCCTTTGCCATGCGAGTCACAAATGACATCACTAATGCTTAGATGACACTGCTGTGCAACTCAAGTTGTCTTTCACACTACTCTTTCTCCACAATAAAAGATATGTATTAACATACCATTTTTACTAAGCTCTCTGCGGTGGAATTTAGCTCAGTTTCGGATATTGACAGTGTTGGGAGATCGAACATTTCTGTGATTTGTGATCGTAGAATTGCATTGACAAGTAGGTATGACAGAAATATCTTGAGATGTGAATTGAAATCGACCGATCATGAAGTACGAGCATGCATGGTATTGTGCTGCAATAGCCAATCAACAGCACGGATATTCAAGCCAGTTAGAAGATCAGATTGTAAAGCGATCTTCTGTTGGCATTCATCTTCGTATATTTCTTGCTTTTCTGCAACCTGACTTGCAAGCATATATATGATGTGCGAAGAGATGATCTAGCTCTGCCAATTATCTCTACATTTTAACATATTGGTAGAATTAAACATTATCGGTCAAAGCACTAATGTTTGAGGAACCTCAAGGTACTCCACTGTAAGTAGCACTTTTGCCAAGGTTCACGATTCAATTTTGTGGACGATGGAAGGCCCGATCACCAATGATACATGAGATCTAAAATGATTGATTTTCTCTGAAACAGAACAAATATATTTCAGACTTTTAAGGTAGTAGTAAGTTCCATTCGTGGTGCAGTCCTACGGAAGAGTGGTGAAGTTTTTCATCGATCAGCAGTATTTGGCAAATAGATTTCTGACCACTGATTTTATTATATAGAGTCTATACGTTAAATTTTCCACATATCCACTTGACAGTTGCAATGTAGGAATCAATGTGTCCCTTAATGACTATCAATGACAATAATAGCCTTATATAAATGGGTCAGGCATTCATTCTAAAAGGAGATGACGCAGCAGCTTCCTAGCGTTAAATGCGGGGGAGGACTATTGACGTAATAGTCACGTGATAGTTTATCGAATACAAAGAAGTCGTCGAAGAAGTGTTGTACAAATGGCGGCAGGTACTTGGATTTAGGATATTGACGCACTAAATAAACAGTGTAGTCTTTCATTGTTAGCCTAATTATCGAGTTCCACGATTGGATCCTATCTGGTCTTCTTAGGAACCTCCCTTCACTGTGCAATTTGTTTTCACATTGTGTGTCAAAGTTTTCAGTTGATTTCGAGCCGTCTACAATTGCGGACAATACAGACAAGCACTGTGACGTATTGGCTGCTTTTGTCATTTGATAAGGCGGAAAGTTGAAGTACTATTCTTGACCGTGAAAGCTATAGGCACTAACGCCCCGGATATTTCACTGAGAGTATTGCATTTTGATTAACGGTATAATACTTTTGTGTACTTGTTGAGTGTCGCTGATTTTTTGGGCCTAACCAATTAGGAAGGAGGAAACGCCGTACGAGGCAGTCAGACATTCCATTCTAAAAGATCAGTGTTGTCTGTAAGATGTGATCATTGTTCAGGGATTGAGCAGCCGATATACTTTTTGAAGCATGGATAACGGCGAAGTATCGGTGACACACCTCTGTGATACAGAGATTTTTAAAATAAGACTCTCATTTTCTTCATTGACAAACCGTGTTATTGTGTGCCCAATTGTTGCAAATCTTTATTCATGGAAGCCCACGGATATGGAGACATGGAATTATGTTAAAACGGGAGTCCCAGTTCTTGTTATTGTTCATGATGACCAGACTAAGAGTAGAAATACACAGATGGAACTTTGCATTGTTGATAGACAAAACGGCTTTGCAACTTGGCGAGAAAATATCACTGAGGCTTCTGAGTATAAAGTGACCCAGAGGAATTTCCATACGATGAAATTGAGAAATCCCAAAGAGGAAGGAGAAATGGTTGGGTTAAAATTCCCAAGTGAAGAAATTGCTGCCGTCTTTTATAAAGATGTACAGTGTAATATCCCTGACGAATCAACACTTGAAGTCAACCAAAGCCCGAAACATGCCGATAAAAAAAAGAGTGTCAAGTGTAAAGATAGACAATCTAAAAGACTTTCAAAAGATGATATTTCATCACCATGCATGTTCACTCATGTTACAAGTATAAATAACAGCACCTTAACTGATGAGAATGGAAAAAAGGATAATCCTGGGGCAAGTGACCATGGGCGACCAACATTTGGTTTTATAAAGAAGATGAGCTTTAGTTCCCGAAAAAGGTAGCCACTTATTTTGATAAATGACTGGCGTAAACAATTTTCAGTAATTTTTGGAGTGGTCTCTTCCTTTTTCTCATCGCGAGACAATATTTTAAGTTAGTTTACAAGTGTATCTAGGCAAACAGACGTAGTCTTGAGATTAGCTGAACTGTTCATACTCCAAATGAAAACAAAGATTTTTGTAGTGATGTGTCATGTCATGACGCATTTAAGGTTTCGATTATAGTCAGTGCAGGTAAGGCCTAAATAACTTGCTATTAAATGGTTAGGGTAGTAATAGAAGATTTGCTAGACTTTTGTTGTAGCAATACTTGACTTGCCTTTGTCTATCAAGCTTGTCAATCGATAAGAGATTTCTAATCAATTTGCACAGATTTGAATCTGAGTAGATTTTCAGATGTAGATATTTTTATCTTATGTTCTCTCTTAGGGATTTGGTTCTATTTTTATTGTTTATAATTTAGTTTTTGCTTTCTCATTTCTTTTTGTATATAATACCCTCCTTTTATATCATAGTTTAGTTCTATATGCTGTGTAGGTTTTTCTTGAACTTAAGTGTCCAATTCAATAATTATAACTCTGGCCCCTGAAGCATGTCATGATCAGTGTTGACAGTAATTTTTGTAATCTTCTCATGGCCAATTGGTATCAGCAAAAGATTACCTGTTTAAGTTACATACTTCTTAGAAGGAAATGTTATTCTACCTTTCAACTAGTTACTTGTTGGGTTATTTGATGCAGGGGCAATGGTTTTCACTCCCCCTTTTTCTACAAGCAGTTGTAAACTAGAATGCCATTTGTGGAATCATGGGCTACCAAATGGAGTTAAATATCTGGCAAGAAGGGCTGCTTTCTAGTCAACTTATCTGGCAAGAAATGCCTGTTGTTAAGTTCTAGTTGATGCCCTCTGCTTACAAGTGATAGTTACATTTGTGATTTTGTTGGCTTTTGCAACCTTTTGCAACCTTTTCCTAGGATGAGGAGGTTGGGGGAGAAACTCCATAAACTAAATGCCGCTTTTTCATGCTTTGGTTATAGGTAATTTGCTGCTTATGTTTTGATTTCATTTGTTTGCAAAGGTGGCTCATTCATCGCAAAAACTCTTGCATAGTTATGCCATGTTTAAGTCTGCTCAAGTTGGTACTGTTATGAGGAATGTTGTTTTGATATATATATATATATATATATATATATATATATATATATATATATATATATATATATATATATATATATATATATATATATATATATATATATATATATATATATATATATATATATATATATAT
Organism: Mastigias papua; assembly: GCA_964019165.1. Taxonomy (NCBI): domain Eukaryota; kingdom Metazoa; phylum Cnidaria; class Scyphozoa; order Rhizostomeae; family Mastigiidae; genus Mastigias; species Mastigias papua. The sequence continues at coordinate 317,566 of OZ025287.1, forward strand.
ATATATATATATATATATATATATATATATATATATATATATATATATATATTAAATATTGATGGCCGGCCTCTTGTTTTGTAGAAGAAAAATGAAACTCGACTCTTATGTTTTGGTTTCCAAGCATCCAATTTTCTACCTTTATTTCTGTGTGGGAATTGACTCTATCTGTTTTATAACACACCAGATAACCACCAAGTGTTTCTTTATATCTGACTAAGATAATGTCTTATTATGATGGGCCTGACCATATTGTCAATCAATTAACAAGATGTTTGAAAGAACATAGCCTCCAGTCTAAGGAAATTCACCCAGGTTGGTTTTCACCTCCTTTTGGGTACAAAACTGGCTTTACATAAAATATGACTGTTGAAGGTCTATAAATATGCAAGCACCTATTCTTTTTTGCTCAGTTACTGCCTATTCTTCCATTCTATTATGCAAAAACTGTCTCTACTTTAATCTGGGTATACACTTAGGTAATAATACAATTATTCTTTAGATACATAGTTTGCTATTTATCTTCAGATCTTTCATTCATGCATTTCTATTGAGCACTTTCCAACAGAGTAATCAGGGTTTTAAAACTTTGTCTGCTTTCTACTTTAACTCTGCAGGTAGGTTCCCACTGTCTCTTATCTAGTAAGTTTCTAAAGCCTAAACAACAGTGATAAGACCTGTTGGAATTTGTTTTGTTCTCAAAGAACAATGTTTGGGAAGTGACAGTTTTTGTTGATTTGGGCTCTGCAATTGACTCATTCATGCATGCTTCAAGGTTAATATCACGTTTACCATCTAGGCAGCTTATAGAGTACCTCTATAGTTATATAATAGGATTAAATACAAGGAAGCTCTGCTTAGAAGCAATCAGATGATTTAGCCACAATGGGTGACACTGTGTCGTATCATGAAACAACTGAATATATTGTGATAGTCAAGCCACTTAATTAAGCATAGTCTGTTGTTCAGGAAGATTACTGCATGATTTCTAGAACCAAACCCTGTTATGTATCCCTGCTTCTCAGTTAATCATACTCTCATTAGTTTTTGGGAAAATTTGAAAAATTTGATAACTCAGATAGATGTTACTTATGCAATCCAGACCATAATGGGGCATACAAGTCTCAATTTGGTAATAAGAGATCTTGGTGGTGAGTAGCCGACATCCAAGGCAGCGTAGGCTGATGATGGTGAAGGACCATGAGAAATATTTCCTGTTCTTTCTTGTGGTTTTTGGTATCTTAGTGATGGATTGCCTCATAACTGAACGATTTCGTGACTTATTAGTTATATCTCCATTTCATTTGTTCTCCCTTTGACGACCTTACCAAAGTCAGGAATATATTATTTTCATTATTAGATCATCTTTGAACAGGACATGTTGACATGAACAACAGTAATGATCATGCTACTGTTATTGTTTAATATATAGAAATGTTATATGGTGTCATAATTTTGAATTAATTTATAGTTTCATTGCTTCATATTATTTCAAATGTTGTCCAAGTATTCTTAGATTATTAATGTCTAAAGAGATTCAAATTTATGTTGTTCGTATTTGTTATCACGGGGGTAAGATATGATATATCTTGAGAGTATCCAATGAATATTTAGTATGCTTACAGCAATATTCAGTTTTTCTGAAATTCTTCTCCATTTGAAATCGAATTACATTGTTGCACATATCCTGGTACAATCGAGCATTTAAGAGAGAGAGAGAGAGAGAGAGAGAGAGAGAGAGAGAGAGCACTTTTTACAAGCATTTATTGTAAAGTGTTATAAGCATAAAATTCATCTTGAACCTTTTGCATGGATTGCTAATATGGCTACTACGTCATTGTGACGTCAGTATTACCGATTAACCTTTTGATATACTGCTATTTTCCAGAGTTTTCGCCGTGAGAGTTTTGTTTATAGCACTATTCTAGTTTGGTTTTTGGCTGGTGATTATGATGATTATGATTATGAACTACCACCGCCTGTAAGAGAAGTTTTGGAATATTTATGACTGACTTTCAATTTCTAAAGAAAATATGGCAGTATATTAATGATTGATGTGAATTTCTGAATAGCCATTGGTATTTTCATAAGATTAATTCAACATCAATTATGTTAAAAACCATTGAGAGTACGTTTGAATAGAGAACATGACAAAAATGAATTAACTTATTTTTTCATCGACAGAATGGTTTGTTCAAAATTTTTAATTTGTGTTGAATTGTTAAAATGGCCTTATATAAATCCGTTTTGAAAAACTTATGGTCTCTGAGGGACTTTGTATTGAGATTAATGTACAATATTTGATTCTTGATGAAGTTGCAAGCGTGAAAGTATAATAACGTCTTTTCAACTAGATATCTGTTGTTTTCTACTTCTGCATATGACCCTTTTTCAGTTGTGTGATATCCATGCTTCCCATCTTTGAAAATAGGTACCCAAGTACTCTCAGGCCTTTCAATGAGATGCGCACGAGCGCGCAGACACGCGCCCAGCTCAGTTCACGCGCTCGATATATCGTTCGCGCCAACTTTATCAAAGATGCACATCGAAGTACGAAGGAAAGACTTAATGTTTAGCGCGCGCAAACGACCCCACGCGCGCGAGTGGCAGCGCGCGTCAAATTTACTCATTGACAGGCCTGTACTCTGGAAGGCGTGTTGAAATTATTGATGAAGTTTACCGCCCTGAAACTACTTAGGATCAACATCCCTTGTTTTGTATAAACACTCGGTATTTCTTGTTTATTCCTGCGATGAAATAATAGTTAATGATTTTCGTGACCCTTTACCTCATTCTTTTTAACTGTCAGATCGGGAATAGACATCTGTGGTCATTTTTGTGACTCAAATGAGTATCTTGTTGGCCAATTAATTTTAAAGATTCGATGTTCAATGTGGAAAGAAAATCATGGAGCCATCCCAAATGTCACAGCAAGCAACAAGAGAATTCTTTGCTCAACCACCAAATAATATGAGATATATGAATGAGAAGAGCAAGTACCGGCTTTTACAAGAGATTTAAACCATCTGTTATAACCATTGGTATGAAATCTAGTCCTGTAATAATGTTGCTACATATACTGCGGTCTACTTTTTCTGTGGATCATACAAGTAGGAAGGAAAACTGAGAAGCCCAGAAACTTAGGGGTATGCCTTGTTGAGTATGAGAAGAAACTTTGGGTCTACGGTGGTAAACAATTTCTCCCTCAACTGCAGTGTTAAAATACTCTAAAATTAAACCATTGAATATTTTCTATTCTAGAACTGGTCAATGGGGTTTCTTTTCACTGATGCTGTGGATGTGCAGGGAAACATTCTCATTTAAAGTTGTAAATAAAGGACTTATGAGTCTGTATAAATTGCGTTCTAGGACCAGCGATCAGCGCCAAGGTATCTCTCTTGATCTGTAACCTCTTTCAATGACAATTGTTTTATGGAGAAGAGGCCAGCACGTGTGAAAATAGGTTTGAAAATATGGCGGACCAAAATGACAGCAGAATGGATGGTATATAATTTATTCCTGTTTTTAGAGTCTATATTTTTGAGAAAATATATAATCTTTAGAAAGATCGTTGATATTCTAGATAATTATCATTACAAGCATTTATTCACCCCATATCTAGGACGATAGAAGCAGACATTTTACCTTCACCGATTGAACGGCTGGCCTCCTTCGATCACATTTTTGAAGCCTAGAACGTAAGACACAAGGGATAAAAATGTATTTCCCTTATTTAAATACAGCATCAGATGGAAGCAAATATCTTAACGTGATGAAAAAGTTCACGAACATTTCATGATGTAACATAATGTCATAACAGCAGAACACCGACAAGTCTAATGTACTTAACGTAAGGAACCCGAAATATGAAACTCATGACGTCATAATCAAGAAACTGTTAAGAAACAATGAGTATTGAAATTTCCAGTACATTAAAAAACTGGAGTGCTCAAAATGGACCTTTGTTTCTTATGCAAACATGAGTTCAATGGCCTTAAGTGTGAGATGCTTCATCTCTCACTTTAGGCCATTATTTGAGTAATATGTTAGAACATAATGCATTTTATGCAATAGATGGGACCCTGGCTTAATGGCATAGTCTTTTATGCATATATACCATTCTAGTATGTTCTATTATATTATAATTCTTTGTTCTTTGGTATGTATTGATGAATGAGTTACTGTTTTTTTAAGATGAAATGGCTGATAATCAACAGGACATCACAGAAGGTATGCTCATCAGCTGATTCAATGTTGTGTTAATTTTGCATTCTTTGCAGAAAATTGAGTATGCAAGAGATTACACACCTGAATGAGTCCTACATGCAATATGTGTTGATGTGATCATCTTGTATTTTTGTTGTAGACTAACTCTAATTGGCAGAGATTGCAAAGGCTCAAAACTGCAACTTTTTGAATAACCTTCCCCTATGTTAGATTGATTTAAAATACCAAATGTAGACTATTTGTCCCCTACATGTGACAGCCAGATAAAAAAAACTGCCAAATAATTTATTTCACAATATAGTTTTTGTCAAAGTTGAAAATTACATTTTTTTCTACACGTTATAATGTTTGACATATTCATTTGAGTTTCTGGCATGTTTTGTTTATTGTAGGTGAAAGTACAAATGAATCCAAGGTCAGTGGTTGTAGTTACATTTTTTAGAATTCATTCTTAGAAGATTCATAGAGCAACATATGTCTATAGTCTCTGTTTGATAAAAGTCACTAATTAAACAGTTTTGCATTTTATAGATAATGTGAATGCTTCATCATATAATAGTATATATTGATGTTGTCTGGTGTTATTTCTAGCTGAACAGCTTGCAGCATTGCAGATAATGCATGTTTTAAGTCATTTGATCATTTGTCAAGTCTAAAAAAAATTGTAACTAGTATATTTACAAACTACTATAAGACCCATTCTTCTCTGATTTTCATTCAGTCAGTGCTGCTATACCTTTGGATTCTATCTTTCCTATGCTATGTATCATCTTTATATATGATCTGTTCTGCTCAATTTTATTGATGTGTATTAAGAATTATTGGTTAACCATGGATTTCATTTTTCAGGACTCTGTTTACTTACCTGGAGATCCATTAGAAGATGATCAGGAACTAGAATTTGACAAAAGTGCCTATGAAATGTATCATGAGGTATTTCTCTGGTTTTATTTTGCAAATCCATACATCTGTTAACACATTTCTATCCCCCCAGTCAAAATAGATCAGATCCATTTCAAAAGTTGGTGGATATAATCTGCCATTGATAACTATGTATCTTATGCTATGAAGTGTTAAGCATATCATAAGGAGTGAAATAGTTATTCTTTGGTGCCATTCACACTATACTATGTTTCTGGACAAAAACAAATGTCTTAAGCTCCATTTTTGGCTTTGCTTTCCCATTACTCCACCCCCAACATAGAGCTATATGAGATAGAAGTTCAGAACTAAATGAAAACAGAGCTAAAACTATGGATATCTATGGCCCCATTCACACTACTCCATTTTTGGGCAAAAATGGATTTGTTTTGCTCCATTTTTGACTTTCAGTTCATACTACCCTGATATACAAGAAGCCTTCTATCAGATACAGCTTTGAGGATGAGTGTGGATGTTTGCAAAAGTATTTGAACATTTGCAAAAAAGTGGTGGCTCACATCTGCCAGGGGCCTAATCTCTAACATTTGCACAAAAAATTACCACAGTACAGGCTTCTTCCATCTTAACTTTTGCAGGAAAATAGTCTTCAAGTTGGAATGTAGACAAAGTTAAAACACTATTGAGATTTATCGAAGGAAAGGTGATGAAAGTGTTGAAGGGGTGCCGTTAAATACTTGGGCAATGAGAGTTGCAAGAAAGCATAATAAATCACAGTAAAATCAATTATGTTTGAAAGCGAGTGCGTGATTTCTCAGTGTTTCTAAAGCAATATATATCAGGCTTAAAATCAGCAATAAGTTGTTGGGTAAGCTAGTTCTTGCCATATGGATGAATTTCATTTCAGTTTTTGAGCCAATTCAGGTGAGTCATATTTGGAGATTATACATACACATGAAATAAATTAGAAATTTAACATAATGAGAATAGGTGTAGTTTAAAAGCTGCCAAGGTATATTTACCACTTTTGTTTTTGAAAATCATCACAGGAGCGACTTTACAACCTGATCCCTTATAGCAGTTGTGAAAGGAGAAATTTACAAAACTCATCCACTTTCTGTGGATTATGTGTGTTTCGGTAATTTGCTATGCCACCCCTCTAAAATCACTGTCAAAATATTTAATGACATCCCATCAACACTTTCATCAACTTTTTCCATCAACAAATCTTACTAGTGTTATTTATAACTTTCTTTCATTCCTACTTCAAACTATTTTCACACCAACATTAAGATGGAGAACCACTACAGTGTGCTAATTTTGTTATGTAAATTTTAAATATTGGACCCTTGGCCACTGAAAGCCACCATGTTTTGCAAGTTGTTCTAGTGCTTTTGCCATGGTAGTGTATATTTGAGTTGTTCCACTTTTGATATTATAATATTTGTTTACCTTTATAGGCACAGACTGGAGCACCTTGCCTAAGTTTTGATATAATCAAAGATCAATTAGGGGACACAAGAAATGAAGTAATTTGATTCAAAGTGATTTTATTTTATTTTTATTTTTTATATTTGTATATTAAAATGCTTACTGTAACTTGTCTCATAAGTCTTTCATGATGTGTTCATCTTGCTTTGTACGGCAGATACATTTTGTGATGTAATTTGTGGTGCATTCAGTCACAACTAGTTATTTCACATTAACTTGCAAGTTAAGTTAGTGAATGATGTATTTTGAATGCCTTTCATTAATTTGAAGTATTGTGTTGTTTTGTGTGTTCACTTTCTGAGAGATGAAACAGCTTTTTTCATTTTGAAGTACCCAATGACACTTTACCTAGTTACTGGAACTCAAGCAGAGCGGAGCCACAGCAACTCAATTATGGTGATAAAAATGTCAGATTTGTCAAAGATGGAACAGGATGAAAGTTAGTCCTTCTTTATAGTCTTTAATTTATAAATATATAGTTCAGTAGATTTAATATGAAGAGCAGAGCAAAGTTTTGGGATAATATGAAAATTCATTAATGCTATGAAAAAATTTTAATTTTATGATATCAGGGTATGGTTGAACGTTATATATATTTGAGCAATGATAGGGTCATATTTATAATTGCTGGAATTGCTCCTTGGTTATTTTGTTAATATTTTCACACATCCTAGCTCTCTTTGCAACATATTTGTTACCAGAATAGCAAAGTGTTTTGTGTCAGAATTTTATACCAATTTGAAGCCATAAAGTCTTGTCCAGCTTCAATTTACCTGCCTTTTGCATAAAAAAATCATTTACCTAAGTGCAACTTCTTTCTATGTGAAAATTGGCCTTGTTCCAACCAGATTTCAAATTTTTTGTCATGAATTAAAAGCAAGCATGTCATTTCATTTGTATTATTCAAGCATGGTAGCATCTTCAATCTGTTGCTATTTTTTTTTGACTTGAATCTGTACTAAATTTTGCTCAGTTTTCAAGCCATCTCTTTGAACAACACAGGATAATTCCAATTGATTTGCTTACATCTTAGGTGATTCGGATGATGAAACAATTGAAGATGAAGCAGATGGTCCGGAAATGAGGACTGCCTCAATGAGACAAATTGGTAGCTGTAACAGAATTAGGGTATGCATTAAATAAATTATATTAGATTTTTAGAGAACATTATTCTTTTTTATGTTAACTGTTGACATGAGATGACTCTTAAGTGTAATAGAGAGATGGCTGTAATTTCGTCAGGAATAACTGTCATGGAATCTTATGTAGACTTTCTTTTCTCCTTGCATTCTGTATATATTTCAGCACTCACATATCCAAAATAATCATCTTGTTGCATCTTGGGCTGATACTGGCAAAGTTCATATATGGAATATTACAGATCAACTGCATGCACTAAATAGTCCAGGTGTCAATAAGAACCAAAACTATGGGGACAAAATCAAACCAGTCTTTACATTCTCAGGTCATCAGGTGAGTGTTTGCAATACGCCATATTGTTACTAGAGGACTTGTTGTTGGCTGTTTAAGTAACTAATTTCAGTTTATTTTTATGCCTAGTATGTTATCTATTAACAATGATATGTTCTTTGCTCATATGTAATTAATTAAGTAATTAAAAACTTAGTTAGTTGGTAAATAGATATATCTTATTTTCTTCTTTCACATTGTTTTGTATTTCAAAGCTGGTAGACCTATTGGTGGAATGGATGTACAGACAACAAGCTATTGCTATATATTATGTCATATAATCTTACATTTTTTTCACTGTAGGGTGCAAATCAGATTTTCAATATAATTGATTTCATTTTATCATACATGCAGTTATTTGCTTTAGAATAGCTGATGGTTTGACATTCAGAACTGAGTTTGTTTCAGTGGCATGCTTTTATTTTAGTCAGAAGGTTTTGCTATGGATTGGTCAAGAGTCAATCCGACACGGTATGTAGGCAGGTTTTCCTTTGCCAAAGTTATAGTAAGAGTAGATATCAATTCAAATTGTGAATATTAACATTACATAAGATTTGATTAGGCACTATTTGACTTTCTATGGCATACACTGGCTTGCATAGTTGTTTCTCTTTCTTTCAAATCTGCTACCCTGCTATTGGTTTTTCTGTTCCAATTTAAGTCTTCAAACCTGGTTCCGCTTGGCAGGCACTGATATTGGCAGTGATAGGAATTCAAGTGAAATAATCATATAATGATAACAGGTCATAAATCATTTAATAGGTACGAAATAGGTATCCATATTGGATGATTTCAAGATTTTTGTTTAAGTTTTTTGATTGTAATTATTCAAAGTATTTAGGACATGCTGACACATGCTGACACATGCTGGCACATGCTGGCATGCTTTTTTCTGGGCGTAGATGCTTATATTCTGCTAGGCAGTCATAAATATGGAGCTATTTTCGTTTCGGATTCTAGAGTAAAGAGACGAATTGAAGGAACATTGAGAACCAAGGTTCTTGTTTTTTGGTGTCATTTTGTATTGATCATTCTAGGCTTGCCACTGGATCTTGCAATCGAAACATTCACTTATGGCAGCTACGGGACGATGGGAGCTTTCATGTGGACCAACGCCCATACAACGCTCACGAAGATTCTGTGGAAGACATTCAATGGAGTCCGAATGAAAACAATGTGAGTAGATTCCATTTCAAACTGTGTGTTGTATTGGAAGCTATCTATTATGTGTGATGTCATGTGAATTCTTGGGAGATTTTTTAAGGCTCATTTGTGCTTTGTCACACATGTATGTCTGTTTGTCTGTTTGTCAGCCTGACGGACAACCTGAAGAATATTTCTACCTGCAACAGTCGAATTGAATTACTTAGTAATTTGATTGCCGTGGCGTATCTTAAGTATATTGTTGACCACTTCACGTTAATCACAAACATTTTACAGGTATTTAGTTCATGTTCTGTGGACAAGACAATTCGCATTTGGGATGCACGTGCTGTTGGAAGCAAGGCTTGTATGATCACATGTAATGCACATGATACTGATGTCAATGTCATCTCGTGGAATCAGTATGTTCCTTACCTTTTGGGATTTTAGTTTAGTGGCCTGAAGAACTGAGGAAAATCTCCCGATTTTGTCTCATCAAGGAATATTTTAACCTCCTCTGAAACTAGCAACTATTTGATTCTGTTGGTCATTTGAGCATACTGTTAGTTCAGCATATTTCATGTTTTCAATTCGCATGTTTACATTTGAAACTCTTAGGCGCTCATTTCTTTTGACATTTAGTATTGTGTCTAGTTACATTCTGTAAATTCCTTTTCAGAAATGAGCCATTGATCGTGTCTGGTGCTGATGATGGTGTTATTAAGGTGTGGGATTTACGACAAATTCAAAAGTAAGAAGCTTGGTTTTGGCTGTTGTATGATTCAAATGTCTTACAAAGGTCATTTGGGCCCACTGTTAGAAAAAACCGTGAGGATGATAATTTACATGAAAGTTTTTCATTTGTGAATTTGAAGTCTTTGTTAGTGAGCATGAAGAGTAGACCTAACTCATTCAGAAGCTCATTTACTCACTCATTCATTCACTCATTTATTTCCTCACTCACTCCCTCACTTACTTACACACTCACTGATAGAGCTATACTGATGGAGTGAAGCACTAAAGGGTTAACCTGAACTGTTTATTGGAGATATCTCTTTTCTTCTAATTGAAATATATATCATTTTTGTGCCTTCCTCGTCCTCCATGTGCACAGTTTCTCCACTTCCAATTATATTTGCATTATCCTTTGATTTTAATTGGAGATGATGAGATTTGTTATCTATTTTATGAAATCTGAAGACCCACTGAAAACATTCCAAAAGTGTAGAATAGTAGGGAGAGATGAGGGACACTTGAAAACAGGAGTTAAATGTAAAAGCTATTTAAGATTTATTTCGCTCGTTTTGTCTGGTTCTAGAGCAGGATGACATGTTCTTTTACACTGAAAGTGTATAGTTGTTATGATACATGACAATTTCAAGTAATGTATTCCTTTTTTGAGGGGTAGCGCAGTAGCAACATTTAAACATCACACTGCACCAATAACATCTGTCGAATGGAATACACGTGACAGTTCAGTGTTTGCTGCATCAGGCTCTGATAATCAGTTGACTCTATGGGATCTTGCTGTTGAACGTGATGATGATGGTGAAGATAGTTCACAAGGAAAACTGAAGGATCTTCCACCACAGCTTCTTTTCATCCACATGGTATTTACATTATATTTCTACAACCTTCGCTCTTTTTCGACATAGCCACTTCATCCACAGTGCTCAATGTACCTAGTATCTACTTTATTAGTTCTTTTCAACTTGAAAGATGATCATAACTTCAATGGAAAAGTATTGCAAAATCTTCTGAGCAAGCAAAGCAATTAGGTAATTGATAGATTATGAGCAAGTAGTTTTCTTCACAATGCTTATTCTTGGATTCCATGGTAATCAAGTCGCCTTTTACTGTCAGTTGCTATTGGCGCTAGGGATTGCGTTTATCTTCACAAAAATTTATTTTTTTTTGCTGTGTGGTTTAAGGCACTATCAGATACGGAAAACGTGTATGGGTAACAATGAAAGGAAAATGCTCACAGGAAGTGAAAGATTTTTCAGAGCTAGAAGAAGGGCAATCGGGGAATATCAGTAGGCTTTCAGATATGATTACGTCATAACGGCTGTTGACACTAGAAATATTGGAATTCATTATCTTTGCGTAGGATCGAAACTGCATCTAACTTGCCCCCAATGTCTCTTGTCGTGAATATTATGATCCAGAAATATGCCCTCTGTTATAAAATAAATAGTGCCCAGAAGTTAAGCTAGTGCTGCTTGTTCTGTTTTGAATTATGGGTTGCCTTGCGAATGATATGTATAGATGAATAGTTTTGGATGAAGTTCTTACTTATAATACAAATGAAAAAGTTTAGGAATATAGAGATGAATATATAGAGATGAAAAAATTGTGCGGAAGGCCAAACCAGGTCATAGGTCATGTAAAAGAGATAGAATTAGCGTTTATCTGTTTGTAGATAGACTTCTACTGATTTCAGGCCGTGCATTGATGTTCACCTATTAACACTCGATTCTGTGTTTCCTTTCTGCCATTTTTGTTGTACCATTATTTATGTGGCAATTGAAAGAAATCCCTAGGGACCATAGGGTGAATCTGACGTTCAACGCGCACCGAAGATTTTCGTTCGCAGTATTCTCTGTGCCTCAAACATGAATTTAGCAGTTTCTTCTGCTCCAAAATGTCTTGAGTAAGACATAAAGAGTTTGAGTTATGAGCAGAAAGAGCGGTATGTTTACAATTCAGTTTGCAAAATGCCACATGGAATAATTTTTGGTGGGTAAAACTCCAGAGGTAAATTTAGACAATTTGATTCTAAATAATTTTGAAGAAGTTTCACAGAGACTTTTTCCTGAAGTGTTCCGTTTGCCCAATTGTTTGCTGTGTCCACCCAGGGGTGCATCATTGCTCTGGTACAGCTTTCTTCGCTTCTTAAAATTTCTAAGAAAGGTCCTGCTTGAAAGGAATGGAAGAAAGTAAGCAATTGTATGTTATATAATACATGCATTTTCTTTCTTCATTAGGTTTCAAAACTATGTTTACATTTTAGGGACAAAATGACATCAAAGAAGTTCATTGGCACCCCCAACTGCCAGGAGTAGTATTGAGCACAGCTGCTAATGGCCTTAATGTTTTCAAAACAATTAGCGTCTAGACGAGTCGAAAATTCCAAGAATATTCTTGAGGTAATTCTGCCTTAATTGTCCAGTTAATAATTTGCACTTTTTTTCATCCCATGCTGTCCTTTTCTTCATTATTCGATTACCGACTACGCTTCACTAGAGTTGTTGTTTATGTATGAGTATGTATTGAGTATGTTGTTTAGCCCACACGCGAATGACTTGCAGTTTATGTGCTCTAGTTCCATGCTTATTAATTTAGAATGGTCGTTTACATCTGTTCCTAGGACAATAGGCAGTTTCTTTATTTTTGTTCAAATTGGCACATTGCAAATTTCAAACTTTTTATGCTAGTATTTAATATTTTTCAGAATTTTAGTGACTTGCAAATAAAAAAGTATAGAATTTTTCTTTGTAGGCATCATATTGAATGAAAGCTAGGCCAGTAATAGTTTTTCTGTATTCTTTGGCTGAGAATAGTTGAAATCTAGTATATCCCATGAAATTCTACTCGTGCAATACGACTCTGCTTTGTCTATCCAATCCTTTCTCTTTTTCATACTTTTTTCTTCTTTCTTGGTCATGCAACCTAGGCTATTAAGAGTCCTAATTCCTCTTAACTCGTCCTTAGATGTATGCTAGGCAATCAGCATAGTTTTATAGCGTAATCCCTGATTGTTGCAAACTCTCTCGCTATGTGTGTGTGTGTGTGTGTGTGTGTGTGTGTGTGTGTGTGTGTGTGTGTGTGTGTGTGTGTGTGTGTGTGTGTGTGTGTGTGTGTGTGTGTGTGTGTGTGTGTGTGTGTGTGTGTGTGTGTGTGTGTCCATAACTGCTTTATTGATTTTTCCCAGTTTTATTGGAATATCTTTAAGGTGTATGGTCAGTGCTATGTCTTGCTGAGCCTTCTTACTCTTGTTCATAACCTCATTCTGCAGAATTTTATTACCTCAGTTGCCAATATTCAAAAGTCTTACAAGCGGATTAATGTTGTTAGGTTTCAATCCTTCTCAAGAGATGTCCTAAGCTTTCAGTTGCTTCAAAGAATGAATCGTGTAAAAATCACGCACTTTTTTCGAAGCCTCGAATAATAATAATATCACAGAACAGATATTGTACAACGAAATGATTTAAATATTTTCAAATTCTTTCATGAATTAATTACTTCAGAGATGTTTTTTATTAATTATGAGGTTGTCGTTTTATATAAGATAAAGTTGTACTTTTTTGTATCTTCCTATAAATCATATTGTACTATAACATGGCAAAGTTATATAAATTATGATAATTCATTATAAATTATTTGGCCATTAGCTACATATACCATTACAAATAGAAGAGGTTCCATTTCTCATGTCTGTTCCAATCTTAGATGAAAAAGTTACCGTCTGGCTAGCCCACACCAACTGATTTGAATCTTGTTTGGGATCAAAGAGGAAGACAGTTTATTAAAATAGCCTTGATAAAATCTATCATAGACCTAACTGTCAAATCCCTGAAGGTGCATTACTACTATCAAATTTCTAGTCGAAAGAATCCCATACTTAGTTTGTGTCCCATTCTACTCATGTGTTTGCTATTTTGATTCGATTGTCTGAGTACTTTGACTCTGTTTGTCTTTGCGTTCTTTCTGATATTTGATGATGGCCATTGCAAACCCACTTAGTGCTATGACAGCCATGCACGTGAATGCCCCAATTATTATTGGAGATATGAGATTGTGACGTAGATCATGACGTTTGTGGTATCGAAGCTATAAATGAAAAAACAGTATCATTGGTAAATGCATTAAACGTCTAATTTTTGAGAATGTGAATGGATGGAGGATACATACTCTTGAATCCCAAATTAGCGTCCCCCCGCTTATTAATTCTTTGGGAAAAAATTCACTCAGGACATCGTTATAGCAGACCCCCAGTTTATTATTGTTATACCTGTATTTCGATTGAGTAGCAAGTACCGTGAAAAAATCGTGTTTTTCACTTTGTTTGTATTTGAAATAGGTTGTGAAATTGATCCATAGCTATTATAACTAGAATTTTTCCACCCACCTCGATTATTCCAACCACCCCGTTTATTAGGTTTTATGGAAAATTCCAACCCCCTACTATTCCAACTCTCCCGTGTATTCGGGAGTTAGGAGTACGTACGCCTGTTTGGGTGCAGAATTCTAGAGAACTACGATTTTGCGGAACAATTTGCAACAGTAGTTTACCTTTGGATGGATGGTCCTTTTGTCATTTTCCTCTAATGCGGCTGTCATATCTGATCTATCATCAACCTTCTTCAAATGGTCGGAGAGTGATTGGATATTACTGCTAATCGTAGCATCATTGCTCTTTTTTGTAGCCTCGTCTTGGGTTGTTTTCTTGGAGGCTTTTTCCTCCTTTGCTGCTTTGTTATGAACTAGGTTTGACTCTGATTGCAGAAGTTGTTCCATGGGACTCTGGTTTGATATCGCCACAAGTGATTCGTGTTTGTTTGCTGAATCTTCTCGGTTTTGCATTAAATTTTTGTCTAACCTTTCGTTTTTACTTGTAACAGCCTGCTTTGTTATAATCGTGGATTTATTTTCATCATATTTCACTCCTGTCACGTCACCTTAAATTTGAAAATATTTAAAAGTACTTTTTTCGGTTTCATGCTAGTTATGAACTGGTCATCATGTTTCTTTTTTAGCAGGGTTGCTAGCCGTTTAGAACAGAAGGTCTCTTGTAGAATGAGTTACTTTTTACAGGTTTTAGGAAGTTCTTTTGTCCTTGAGCAAATATTATTATAACAGTGATAGTTTATATTCACAAATAAAGCAAGCCTTTTGTTTGGGAGAATGTTAGGAACTTGACTTGAGTGCTATCGATATGTGATTGGATGGATACATGAAGGATGAAGTTAGATATTTACTACCAAAACTGGCATGTTTAAGCTTTTTTATAAAATCATGCCATAATACTAACTTATCATATGTTCATCTTGCTATGCTGAGGTTAAATGAACCATTCAGGTTTTTTAGACCTGATCGAATCTTTTTTAATAGGCAATAAGCAATATAAACATGTACCAATAAACTCTTGATGAATGAATAGACTTCATTATGAACCTACTGTTGATTAACATTGCATGCTTGCAGCAGCCACTGATTCTCCTGCGCATCTCTCATCGTATGAATAAGAGTAAAGTTCATTTTCTTTCTGAAATATTACAAAAGCCAACACGTCTTTGCCCCCTTTGATAGGTACAACTGTCTTTAGCGTTAGTCTTTCGTTGTTTTAGTTAGTTCAACATATTTTTAATGCTCTTTTGCTATTTGAAGTCTCTTATGTCAAATTTGGTAGTAATTCTTATCCAGCCTTTATTCAAAACTGTTACATTTTAGGACATCCTTGTGTTGAGATATTTAAAGCACGTGATGTGATAGAATAAATCTGATGTGATTTTTGGATCCAACGTGCTCACGTTAGGTTGAAACATATTGTAGTTCCAAAAGGGCTTGCAAAACATATCCCCTTGTTGGCCTGTGTTAGCATTATTCCTTGGCAAATCTGGGGAATGCCAGTTTTCTAAGCAAAGTTGTTAGTCTTTTGTTGTCTAGTTTTATGCTTTTTTAGTCTTCTGATATTTTTATTTTCTGAGGGTTGCAAGTTTGTGACTATCACGGTAGCGCTGATCCATTTTATTCGGCGTCCATTTTTTACAATTGTTTTGCAAGTTTTGACTATGATAGATGGTATCGATCTATTTTTTTTCTGACGTATCACGCACTCTGCTGACAGACAGACATATTTAGTAATGTGACTCTAGGATTTTCGTGTTGATCGTGTCCCATATATTTTTGCACTGCTAATATACCAGAGTGGTTTATATTTGTATATTTTAAATACCCTACCCTTTCCTTTTGTTGAGTTCTGTGTTTGGCTTCTAACATGGAGAAGAGATGAATTTGTATGGTTGCCTGTTGCTCTCTCTTGTTCGCAATCATGGTTGATACATGATACTGAGAAGCACATGTTGTTTTCCAACAGTGCAGTATCGCATTGTTCGAGCTCACAACACAGCAAGGCACACACCTATAGCACAGAAAATTTTGGCAATAAGCAGTGATTTTGTTGGCAGTTATTTATATATTGTAATAACTGAGTCCAATAATCGCAGTAATGGGCTTCTACTTATTGATATTGATTTGAAGCTAAGTTGTTTGTTATTAGCAGAATAATCAGTGAATGATTGGACATTAATTATAGATTTATTTAAGTATTCTCCATAGCATTTCTGCTTCCGACCATTTTTTGTTGTATGCAAACAAAGAGAAATGTATGCTTTTGTTACATAGCAAATTATTAGGAACTTTATGAAGTATGGAAATTCAATACTAGGCATTTGGCTATCATTTGAAAGGATAATGGCTAAACCAAGAGAGCAAATACTTTCAGGCTGCAAAAATATGTCAATCATTTCAACATATAACTTGTTGAGAATTTGAGCAGTCGTAGAAATTACCTCCATATCTGCAACTTTTCCCATCATGGTTCTGTTTTGGTTCTTTCCATCTCTCTTTAAGACTGTTGCTGAGTAATAGCTTTTTGGGAAACATTGCAATGTTTCAGCTTGTTTTTGTAGTGACTTTTCTGACCAATGAAACTCTTCTGCTAACCCTTTTAGCAAGCAATGAACGCATTGGTATCATTGGCATTGATGTTTTGCGGTTAGGCTATTGTTCATATATCTTATGTTATTACACTCAAGGCAATGTTTTGTAGACTTACCACTGTACACGCTTTGTTTTATACGAGCCCACTTTTATAAAATCACTGAGAATCGATTTTTCAAAAAGATAAGAACACTGTTACAATATACTCAGCAAATAATTGCAGAAATTCAATCTTCAAATAATAACAACAATAATAAGAACACTTGAGTGTAAAATTATAGAAAACTGAAGAACATCAAGCCTCAGCAAGAGTATCAGGTGTCTTATAAAAATGGAATTTTGAGCATATCGTTATGATCTGCAACATCATCGAAACCAAATAGTCAGCCATAGAACATAATATATGAAGGATTTTAACCTTATTCTTAATTAATCCTTGGGTTTTGAAAGGTATGTTACACATAAGTTAGCTGGCATATGCTTACATCAGTTATACTATACAATTATGCGATGTCATGAAACAGAGAAGCTTATTTGGTCTTATCAATATTACAGCTCGTTCCATTTATGCATATAAGTTTATTTTTTCTTAGCTTTTTTGAGACTTCAAACAAATCTAATGGACATTGAGGAATCTAAGAAGATACCTTGCGATCTTTAAAAAACGAATGACATTTGATCATTTCTGAAGATCGTGTTGTCAGATTGATCTTAAAGCATGGACGACCGGTGGTCTTATACTAAAGTAACAAATAAGGATCATAGACCAAGATTATCTTAAACGTTTATACAATTAGTATTACATACCGTGATGTAAAATAAAAGCAAACCAAAGTTGTATGAAAATTCCTGCCACTATCTCCTTCATTCGCGGCTTATACTTATCGGCCATACTGTTTCTTTTTATGGAAGCACAGCTTCGAGTTTACAATAGTGTTGAAAACCACGCAACAAGTTAGCGCATTCATGGTGCGGCTATGAAATTACTACAGCTCAGTGAATACGCAATCTACTCAGTGACAGCCAGATATGAGATTATCCTCCGTTAGTTCTGTATTCTGCGCTAAAAGTTTTGTACTCCATAAGAGCAATTTTCCGGCGTGGAACGTTATTTCGTATTGCGTCCAATTTTCATTTTTTTATTGGTCGAAATATATAGGAATCACCAGAAACTCTCACTGAATAAATGTATGATCTTTTAAATTGAACAGTTCTTGCCCGAAGCTAGGTGGATGTATGTTATCATCATTCAATAGTCTTAATAAAGCTATGTTTGAATAGTTATATGTCAGAGAATTAGTGACGGCAACTGCGTCAGGCGTATATGCCCTTTAGCATTATCGAACAGGGTAGGAGTCCTAGTGAAGTAAAAGCGAACTTGGGATTAGTTCTGAAAGTTATTCATTACACCATTTGCTTTGCTTTGGCAGATTGTTACTTGAAACTAGCATCTTTTTTTGAGCATCTACCCATGTTTTCTCTATTTCGTACCTTTTTTGTATTTATGAACTATATCTTTGGATGTAGTTGCCTGTCATGAACACAAAGACAATGATAAATGGATCTCGCTGAAATCTCGAAAGCATGTCGAGAAACTACTGGGTCCCCTACATTTTTATTTGTGACTCTGTATTTTTATTAGAACATAACTATATTATTGAATATAGAATATGATCTTGTCATCTATAACATAGTATATACAGTATATAAGCTAAATGCTATTGAATCCAAATGCATTAAAACTTGAAACGGAAGGAGACTATCAGATATCTCTTCTAAAGCATTTTCGTTATGATTCCTCAGTTTTGTTGTTAAGACCTACAACCAATCCAAACTAGGGCGTTACAGCAATAGATAGCAGTTCTTTTTTATTCGTTGTCGTCCCTCTTTATCTAAGATCTTTCTTGCCATACAGATAAGGACTTTTATGTTTGTCCTGCCGCCCAATACTTTACATTTATAGCATTTAATGTTCTCGCTCCTCAACTTCTGACCGAACTTTTCTTGAGATATTCATAGGGGATCCTTCATGGGCCCCAACGATCTTCTAATCACTTAGAGTTCCCATAATTCCATACTGGAATTGGTTTGAATAAACTTTCATTCGGATGAGGAATTTCGCAAGGAGGAATAT
Source organism: Mastigias papua (assembly GCA_964019165.1). Taxonomy (NCBI): domain Eukaryota; kingdom Metazoa; phylum Cnidaria; class Scyphozoa; order Rhizostomeae; family Mastigiidae; genus Mastigias; species Mastigias papua. The sequence continues at coordinate 336,635 of OZ025287.1, forward strand.
GGTGATGATTTGACCTCAGTGGATGCGAAATAACACCCATTTTGTAAATAGTGATTAATCGAAATAGCAAACTGCTAGAGTTCATATCCCACGTAACATTTATTACTTTTACAGTAGTTATTTATTCAATCATTTGCATCTTGATTCTCTTGTTTCTTTTTCTATGGATTTTAGGAAATTTGTGTATTTCGCTCTCATTTTAGCTTTTATTCCAATCTGTGAATTGCTGTATTTTCATTCATTTCTAAGATTTTTGACGGTGGGCCACTAGTAAATCAACTTTGCTGAAGGGTTGTATTCCCATATTTAAGTGACATATGATTCAGGTCATTAGTGCTTTACAGACACAATCTTGAAATTACTCGAATGGTTTTGTTTGATTATTTTTAAAATTTCAAATTTACATTTTATTCCCTTCATTGTTAACATCCTATACCTATATATTATAAATTGTATGTGTGAATTTTTAACATGGTCCTCGGGAAAACAGATCTTAATATCTGAGGAGCTACCATGTGTAAAGAATTAAACATGAAATGAAATAAAGTGAAGCATACATATTAATAACATATATCTCAATTAAAATTTGGTCATCAGATAACATGATGCTATCCACATCATATCGTGTTGACTGAAAGTTATGAAACATTTGATATGACTATGATCTTACTATATCCTATTGCCTACAAGTTCTTTCTTGCTATCTTCAGTTTTCATATTTCCAAACTGATCATAGACACGTGTTTCATCATTGATATCTCTCTTATATTCACCGATAACATCTTCTCCAAGAACCCCCATTGAGTCTTTCCTACTGTCACCGTCTTGAAGATGTGCGAATTTCAGTAGCAACCCTCGAATGGCCATTAATTCTGCATTGGACTTCTTCAATATCTGCATGATATCATATTTTCTGTGATCAAATCTGACTCTACCTGCCACTGCTTTGTTGCGCTTTTCTTTGTTCTCTTTCTGATACCTTAGTTTAAACACCCCAAATGCCATTTCTGCCATGATCATGGTTAGTAGAAAGTAGATCATTCTCTTTGCCATGTTATCCGTTGTTTTCCAATCTACTTATCTACAACAGAAGTCGATATGGTTTTAGTTTGTTCATCACATTTCCAAATGAATGAAGTCATTAGTTCTATTTAGTATCAATGTTTTCAACAGGAAAGAATGCGGCTAGCATTTTGAGCATAAGTTCTTTGTTAAGAGGACACTTTGTGACTGCAGGGACAAGCATTTAGAGACAAGCTATCGATTTTCTTCCAAAACCTGATTAACGAGCACAAACCTTTTGAGTGGAATGGTTGAAAAGAAATCTATGTTATAATATACACTTGAATTGTACTGTATGCAGACTACTTTCAAACAAAACTGATATTTGATGTATGTATACTGTAGCAATATTTATTACACCTTCCATACCTGAAGCGTTTAGTAATATACAAGTATGCGCATCATTAGTACTGAGCTACTGAGCTATGCCTTCTCCATGAATAGTTAACATTTCTTGCGGGTACATCAAGAAGAGTTATAATTTCTCAATGAACCAGAGTATTCTTTGGTAAATGAAACATACTACCTGTATATACATCTATTTACTCAGTGATGTCAGCTCATCTGCATCTGACAGAAATGTGACTAAGTGCAACTTACTTCTCAGATTCCTGTAAGTGATGGCAGCTAGATTATCAGCAAACTGGAAACATTGCACAGGCCGTAACGAAGAACAGGTTTGGCTATAAGTGATACGGAGTCCACATTGATTATACTGATGTCCTATTTTGTGCTGAATACATATGCTGAAGCATATAGTAAAGAGCAGAGGACTGAGACAGTCAACTTGTAAAACTGCATTGCTCTTCGAGCGTCCAATAAATCGTGTAGTATTATTTGATTTTTGAGTCTTCATAATTCATGAAATTATGCAGCATGGCCCGTAGTATTGAATGTTGCTTAAAACCTCGTAACTATCTACAATTGAAAGCCAAGATAGTTGCAAGAATTCATATTCAAATTGTTCTTACCTGAGCTCTTGAGGATGATTGTTCTGCCCAGTTTGTTGTTGTCGATTTGTGAGACTCCTGTTGACGCTTTCCAGTATTTATACTGTTACCAATCTGTACATCATGCCAATCAACAATAGGCGGGCAGATGTCCATTTTGTATGACCATATCTTCGGTTACCAATCTACACGGGGGGTTCTAACCAACTGCGTACATGAAAGCCTAGCTGTTTTACTTTTATTACTGTAGGATAATTTGTTAAAAAATAGATTGTCAGGCTGCAGTTTTGTTGAAATTATATATGGATATGAAGTGAAAGTAAAGTTGATCATTTAATTAGACGATTATACTTACTGAGGTGGTACTTCATAGAATTGTTTTTGTCTAGGATTTCTAATTTACACTGAAGGCCCAAAATTAGGAATGTTTGGATGTTACCAAGCTTATAAATTTATTTTACGTGAAATCCTGTTGTATTTTGGAATATACTCAACTAGGAACGAGCTGGCAGCTTTTTCCCTAGGCAGCTGCTTTATGAAAATGGCCTGTATTTTGGTGTGGTAATTTATTTTCTTTCACTATCAACTAGTGGAGCAAGGATCAACCTTGTTAGTTCTTGTAGGAGGGGATCCCCGTGGAAAATAGGTAGGGTAGGCCCGGGGTGCAATGGCATCCCGGCATCCCTTGTCAATACTCTGCTGTACTCAACAATACTTTGCATAGTGCACGTTGTAGCCCTTAATGACGATATCGATGGTATTTGTGGCGAATAGAAGAGTAACATACTATGACACCTAGTTTCAGGTGACCAAAGCAGCTAGACAATATGTTGCGGTGTCTAGAAGATTTGTCCCATGTTGACTGCTCTTTTCTCAAGTTTACTCATTCATCGTCGAACACATGTTTCATCACGTAGATATCGAGGATGTTTTTGATTTGATATATTTGATGAAATATCTGAACAATTACAATTCCAGTAAGTAAGTCACTCGCGAAAATCTGCCAACTAAATCTATGCCCCCCCCCCCCCCCCGGCTGATGTTAGCTAATTAGGGAAATTTTCCAATCGTGAAATATGGCATATGCTATTTCTTGATGCACCATCTGTTCTTGCCGGAAATCGGAAATTGTCCGTTAATAGACTTTTTCACCTGAACATATAACAGGTTTTACGTGGACCATCAAAGTCCATTCTGTGTTGGCAATTATTCTTTCATGAATCAAAGAGTTTGACTTTTTCCTATTAGAGTTATTGAATGATATGTATGTACTGCATCTGTAGTGACAGTTTGCCATATGACACACTCTCATCCGTATTATGATTACTTCATATGATTTTGAACGATGTTTTTGTCACTGAATAGTTTGAGATATTACGCTGTAACATCTGTCTGTTCGATCTCGTTAATAACAACCTTAATTAAAAATGTTGTACTTATTCAATAATCGTGAAGTTTTCGCACCCATACTTGTCGCTAGTTTAATAATCTACACATACAAACACACACACACACACACACACACACACACACACATACATACACACACACACACACACACACACACACACACACACACACATACATACACACACACACACACACACACACACACACACACACACACACACACACACACACACACACACACACACACCACTTGCTCCTGCAGAATTATTTTTATGCTTTTTGTTACATCTTTGAGAATCTTGCCACAATGAAACTATTCGCATTTCGCAGACTATTACCGTTAAATAAGGGACCGATCAGTAATCCTTCCAGGGGAGAGATCGGAGACATTTAGGAGATGGGCAAAAATCCTACACACTCAGACGGAAGGGAATGAAAAATAAAGAGCATTTTGAAAGAAGGAGTGTGGAGTTTCTTCTGAAGTCCTAGAGACTAAAATTTTTGCATAAATATGAGAAGGTGGACGAGAATTCAATCAAATATACGAGAATGTCTTGCACTCTCTCCTCACAGGTGATTAATGACGCGTCCCTAAAACTTGATCTTATGAGGCTGACTAGCTGTTAAGGCAAGCTTACAACAACAGCTGGTAGTGGGTTTTTTTCTTCTGCTGGCCTCTTACAAGAATTTGAAGAACGTGATCAACAGGTTGAATATTGATTTAGAGTATGGGTACTTTATTACAGAAAATTACTCTGCAAGTAATGTTAAGGCGATATCGAAAATGAGCAAATGTATTTCCATCAAAACTGACTGAATCTGCATGACAAGGATATCAATAGTGTGAGGAAGATTTCCGAGACCATAAGCCAGTCTGTTTGTTCTATTGGGGACATTCTGGCAATTTTTATTGTAGATTCTCGTAGTCCTCTACTTACAGGCAACTATCAGCTTATTAATGGAGCTGTAAGTACACTATAGTCTACGAGCATATGGTTTAAGGCAATTGTACCAGTATCTAGCTATGAATCAGCTCTTTTTTGAGAACTCTCTTCCACAGTGTTCTCTTAACTTTGCATTGTAAGTTATTGAGACACATGATTTGTCACTGGTCACTGTATACCCTCAGTTCTTGTAGACCTTGAAAATGTCTTCGACACGCTTTATCATAAAATTCTTTTGACAAGCTAATCCTTAATAGCGTTCAGCAATGCCAAATAAATTGGCATGAATCTTGGTTGGACCATTAGACAGTTCTGTCGCGTATGTGAAATTCATTCAGGAATTAACTATCTCCTGAAGTTGCTGTATCGCAAGATTCTTGTTTTAGTCCTATTCTTTTACTTTTCATGTACGTCATCTAACGTACTTTTGACTCATCCTTGTATACTGAATATACTATCCTCTTTTAAAAACCTAAGATGTTAGCACAGCTCATTAAAGCTATAAATGGCGATATGCAGAGTCTTGACTGCCGGGTGAAAGGAAAGTAGATATCGATAAATATCTCAAGAAACCTCATCACATCCTTATTTGCTCCCCATTCAAACATTGGTTCTTCAAAATATCGAATTATAGGTTGAACCTAATCAGTAACAATCGAATCCAGAGGTAATTGAAAATACTACATGCCGTTGCATTGACATGGATTACCACTTGAAGCGGACGGGGAAAATCAGTTTTATCTTCTAGAGCATTTTTGCTATGATTGCTCAGTTTTATTGTTGTTAATGCCTACAACCAATCCAAACTAGGGCGTTACAGCAATAGACAGCAGTCGTTTCTATCGTCGTCGTCCCTCTTATCAAAGATCTTCTTGCCATACAGACAAAGACTTTGTTTGTCCTGCCACCCAATACTTTACATTTATAGTATTTAATGCTCTCGCTCCTCAACTTCTGACCGAACTTTTCTTGAGATATTCATAGGGGATCCTTCATGGGCCCCAACGATCTTCTAATCTCCTAGAGTTCCCATAATTCCATACTGGAATTGGTTTGAATAAACTTTCATTCGGATGAGGAATTTCGCAAGGAGGAATATGGTGATGATTTGACCCCATTGGATGCAAAATAACACCCATTTTGTAAATAGTGATTAATCGAAATAGCAGACTGCCAGAGTTTTATTACTTTTACAGCTGTTATTTATTCAATCATTTGCATCTTGATCCTCTTGTTTCTTTTTCTATGGATTTTAAGAAATTTGTGCATTTGGCTCTCATTTTAGTTTTTGTACAATTTGTGAATTATTGTATTTTCATCCAGTTGCAAGACGGTGGGCCACATGTAAGTCAACTTTGCTGAAGGGTTGTATTCCTATATTTAAGTGACATATGATTCAGGTCATTAGTGCTTTACAGACACAATCTTGAAATGATTCGAATGGTTTTGTTTGATTATTTATTTTTGCAATTTCAAATTTACATTTTATTCCCTTCATTGTTAAAATCATACACCTATATATTATAAATTTTATGTATGAATTTTTAACATGGTCCTCGGGAAAACAGATCTTAATATCTGAGGAGCTACCATGTGTAAAGAATTAAACATGAAATGAAATAAAGTGAAGTATACATATTAATAACATATATCTCAATTAAAATTTGGTCATCAGATAACATGATGCTGTCCACATCATATCGTGTTTACTGAAAGTTATGAAACATTTGATATGACTATGATCTTACTATATCCTATTGCCTACAAGTTCTTTCTTGCTATCTTCAGTTTTCATATTTCCAAACTGATCATAGACACGTGTTTCATCATTGATATCTCTCTTATATTCACCGATAACATCTTCTCCAAGAACCCCCATTGAGTCTTTCCTACTGTCACCGTCTTGAAGATGTGCGACTTTCAGTAGCAACCCTCGAATGGCCATTAATTCTGCATTGGACTTCTTCAATATCTGCATGATATCATATTTTCTGTGATCAAATCTGACTCTACCTGCCACTGCTTTGTTGCGCTTTTCTTTGTTCTCTTTCTGATACCTTAGTTTAAACACCCCAAATGCCATTTCTGCCATGATCATGGTTAGTAGAAAGTAGATCATTCTCTTTGCCATGTTATCCGTTGTTTTCCAATCTACTTATCTACAACAGAAGTCGATATGGTTTTAGTTTGTTCATCGCATTTCCAAATGAATGAAGTCATTAGTTCTATTTAGTATCAATGTTTTCAACAGGAAAGAATGCGGCTAGCATTTTGAGCATAAGTTCTTTGTTAAGAGGACACTTTGTGACTGCAGGGACAAGCATTTAGAGACAAGCTATCGATTTTCTTCCAAAACCTGATTAACGAGCACAAACCTTTTGAGTGGAATGGTTGAAAAGAAATCTATGTTATAATATACACTTGAATTGTACTGTATGCAGACTACTTTCAAACAAAACTGATATTTGATGTATGTATACTGTAGCAATATTTATTACACCTTCCATACCTTAAGCGTTTAGTAATATACAAGTATGTACCATTCAAGTAGTAAACTTTTGTTAAACATCGTTGAGAATTCTTTTAAATTTTCGACTAGAACTCTTTCATGATAAGTTAGGTTATATATATTTAGTTCGATGGAAGTGATCGACGGCAAATTTTAGTAACTTGTGCTTCGATGTAAAAATAGCAAGTTTATTCTACTTGTTTTGGGCGCTTATTTTGCAACTTGCCACGCGTAGAACTAACATATAGCAATGATGGAGCTTTATTAGTTTTAGATATCATGGCTGATCTCATGGTTTATTTCTACTGCAGAAGATTTAGGAAGATGTTTGAATGACTTGATGATTTAGATTATCAGGATTAAATTGATCACTAGTACCAACATTTAGAGACAGCACACTAGTCAGCGCAGCTTATATGAAGAATTATTTTTGACCTGACAAAATGTTTCAATTACCCGAAATACTGAGCTATGCCTTCTCCATGAGTAGCTAACATTTTTTACGGGTGCATCAAGAAGAGCTAGAATTTATCAATGAAAATTTAATAGAAGAATGAATGAATACTTCTTTATGTGCAAGAGCGTTTGTTGACCGTTGATTGTTTTCGTCACGAACTGCTGTTAAAGCTTGCTTTGTATTCCTATTGGTGTTATGCGCAATTCCCCTTCCCCCCTGGAATGGTGTCGCCCCACATATGCTCAATGTTTTCGGTATGTGAGCACTTTGAAGCATGTCGTTGGAAAGTTCTATATTGGACATATGTGGCTGTTAGTATTTGCTGATTAGAATCAAAGTATTCTTTGGTGAATGAAACATACTACCTGTAGGTACATATATTTACTCAATGATGTCAGCTCATCTGCAACTGATAGAAATGTGATTAAGTACAACTTAGTTCTCAGATTCCTGTAAGTGATGGCAGCTAGATCATCAGCAAACTGAAAACATTGCACAGGCCGTAACGAAGAACAGGTTTGGCTATAAGTGATACGGAGTCCACATTGATTATACTGATGTCCTATTTTGTGCTGAATACATATGCTGAAGCATATAGTAAAGAGCAGAGGACTGAGACAGTCAACTTGTAAAACTGCATTGCTCTTCGAGCGTCCAATAAATCGTGTAGTATTATTTGATTTTTGAGTCTTCATAATTCATGAAATTATGCAGCATGGCCCGTAGTATTGAATGTTGCTTAAAACCTCGTAACTAAATACAATTGAAAGCCAATATATTTGCAAGAATTCATATTCAAATTGTTCTTACCTGAGCTCTTGAGGATGATTGTTCTGCCCAGTTTGTTGTTGTCGATTTGTGAGACTCCTGTTGACGCTTTCCAGTATTTATACTGTTACCAATCTGTACATCATGCCAATCAACAATAGGCGGGCAGATGTCCATTTTGTATGACCATATCTTCGGTTACAAATCAACACGGGGGGTTCTACCCAAATTCTTTCATGAACACCTAGCTCTTATAGGGCCCTAATTGTTTGTGATTTATACTTTTTATTACTGTAGGACAACTTTTTAGGAATTAATTATCAGGCTGTAGTTTTTTTTTAAATCGTATTTACATGTGAAATAAAAGTAAACTTGATCATGCAATTGGAAGATTACACTTACTGAGGTAGTACTTCATTGGTTTTAATGCGAGAACATTTCTATGTTTCTGTGACAATATACTGATGTCACTGTATGCATCATTTTTTCTTAGTATCAATGTTGAATATGTTGTAATTATTAGATTAAGTTTACTCTGTAGTCACTGTAATCACTGTAATAATTTTTTTGATGATGGTCTTGGAAATTATGCTTTTTGATTTGGTTAATGGTGGCTTTGTCCAGGTGGATTTGTGACTGCTTTATGAGACCTCATTAAAGCACCTTGTGGACCATTTGTCGTACAGCTACAATTAGCATGTTGTCTGCTTGTTTTGAAATTGTGCTTTTATAGCCATTTTCATTAGTGGATCAGTAGAGTTACCATTGAAGAGACATTCTTCCTGGCAGGCCTTTTGGATTCATATCATAGTTACTGTTAAGATCCCCTGCCACGTAGCAAAAGCTCTCTTATAATAGCACAGACAATGATTTAATTTCGTATGATACTTTTTGGAGCGATGGTAGGAGAGGACTTTGTAAATCTCATCAATCTTTTACAAATGTGGTTGCATCTAATGTCTAATAGATTCATAATATGATGGATTGTTTGTTGTATGTAATGTTACGTGCAAGCTATCTTTCTAAAGTGATAGATCTAAACTGAGCTGAGTTTGGTTTATGCATGAAATCAGCTGCATGAACTGGTAACCATAGAGATTTGGAGAACTTCTGTAATTGGCGTACAGGTATTATCAATGTGGGCAGTTTGAAACATAGAGCATGTTTTTGCCTTAGATGTTGTCGATGGAACGGTCGTTAATATTGACAGATGCAAAAAATTTAAGTCATCTTTACTTTTGATTACTAGTAAAGGAAGCAAACCCCAAATGAGAATGCGAGATCAACAGCTGCATAAATTCTACTATGTAGAGATATTTTGACCTAAGCCTGTGGTTTGTTAGCTAAAGAGCAAAATATGGCAAATTGTTATCTCATCACGTTCTGAATTTTGCGCTAAATGTTTCCCTGAATTATCTAGCAACTGCCTTTTTTCAAAATCAATCAGGGAATAGGGCCTGGCCGTTGACAATTCATTTTGAGGTTCTCTCAAGTTTACTTCCAACACGATGGTGTTGGAGGACACTGCACACTGATTTGACTGTCATATCGCCAGCTTTGGCTGTTGAACTTTCTTTTCATGTATTTCGTGATTAGTCAGAAACTTTTGTTTCCTATTGCTTCTACATCTAGTTGAAAGGAAAGTCTTAGCGAGTTTGTCTTTAGAGTGGCTGTTATTAGTTCACCTTGTTAATATTATTCGATAAACTCCATGACTGAAAATGTTCAGTTCATCTACTCGATTGCTTCCTCATATTGATCATGTCAAGTGACCTGATTTCATTGGGTTGCTAAAGTGATAGACACAGCATGATTAAGCGGATTATTACTAAAACCCCCGGTTGCCATCCTGAATTCCAACAAGACTCCATTGTTCTGGTATGTGTGAAATTATGGGTGCATTCTGTCTTTTGCAGATAATTGCATTCCAAAAACTTTTCCTATTTCTCTTGTGTACCCAGGGGTGGCATTCAGCGTCATAGCATACGGGGATGCCAGTCCGAAACTTTTGGGTTGAAATTTTTCCTCTTCGATATTTCTGAGTTATGAGATTTTTGAAGATTGAGGCCTGGTACTTATAGGTATTGAATTTTTAAAATTTGATATTTGTGCATTGTTCACGTTGGGGAGCCATCAACTTAGATCAAGATGGTCCTTAGGATCGGTTAGGATGCTATACCATGGGCGGCGGGGTCTGGGAGCTAGGGTGCTGTAGCCGCCAAGAGTGTTGTTCCACAGCCCCTGTATATGTTGGGTATTCCTGAATTCTTTGATGGCAATTTTCATTTTCTCATAGCATCGTTGATTTGTAGCACCACGTATGGCCTGATATGCTCAGTTTCTGTAAAGAAAACTATAAGAAAGCTCGAGTGATGGATTTACAGGACTTTTAATAGAGTATGATAAGAGTTTCAGACATGGCAAATTTCACTGCAAAGGTTCTTTTGTATAGTGACTTAATAATACATTGCCACTATGATCAACTATAAAATATCTGTTACACAATTTTTACGTCTTCTATTTTTCAACACTGTTAAGCATCACATCAGAAGATACCTTCTTAGCCAGTAGTGAACAAAAATATCAAATTTTCGTATCATTAGAGTGGCAAACATGATTTTTAGGAGGCGCAATGTACGCCGAAGTAGAAAGGCGTTGCTCTAATACTTTTCCTAGCAACAGAGCTCCCATACCCCCAGTTTTTCCCCGCACTTTATTCCCTGCTAGTCACCCCACTGGATCAAATATAAGAGATCTTGAGTTCTAATTGCTATCATTTTAGTGCTATCATTTTGTAGCCTATGTGGAAATACAAGGTGCTGTACGTTCATTGATTAGCCTCTCTGTTTTCATTTCCCTTCTAGATCATTCTCCCAGGGCCCTTTAGCAACAGTCATTTCCTATGGAGACTCAGGTAGACACAGTCCCCTTGTGTAAAAGGATATTCATTTTGGCGAATGTATCCTTCTCTCTTAGTTTCAATTGATCTAACGTTTTGATTTGACGCATTTTCCATCGTAGTTCAGGGCACCTGTTTATATAGATATCTGTGCACAGTGTTACTTCGTTTTTTCCTAGCACTTCTTTAGGTTGTGAGCTTTTGCCTCGTCATAATCTTGTTTTCCAGTAACCCATATATTCGATTATCTCAATTTGGAAGCTCTTATGAAATAGACATGTCTATGACTGTTCATATTCCCATTACAGCTGTAATTTTTCGATTTCCTGATTCCGTTCGATTTATCAAAACCATCAGCTTTGAATCTTTGAATGTGTCGTCGTGGCTTCACCCATGCCACACTATTTGATGACCCTCCGTCTAGAATCCCCTTGTTAAATTTCTTAGAATCACCACTGCCTCGTTACTATGTAGCTTTAGCAAATGTAATTTTGTGTACTGTCTCCGGTAATAGTAAGCTTCTTCCTTAGAGTACTTTGGTTTTTTGCAGATATCATAGATCACCCTGATATATCAGGTTAGATACGTTCAACTTTCTCACTTGTGCTGTGGTATCTTAGGTCAGCATGATGTTGGCATGGGTTAATGACATTTGACTAGTATACTTAGCCCATTTAAGGGCTCCTTCCCATTTGCAACCAAGCTCTGTGTATATGGAAAAAGAGAAGCTATCCGGTAGGTCCCTTGCTCTTATACTCAATCCACCGAAAGACTTACTTATATATATTTTTGAGGAATATTTATGAACTTTTTCATAAAAGGATCAAAGCTAGTAGAAGAGCTTGAAAAATGACCAATTAGTGACAGTAGTAATAGCTGCCCTGACTCAACAACACTTAATAGGAAGGTGGACGATGTCGGAAAGTAATAACAGTTGGCTTGCCAGAATCTGAATTCAAGGCTGGTGCCAGTAATGACAGGCTGGGAGGGGCTTCATCTGGATATACTTGTAAGGATCACACTCTATGGGCAGCACAATTTCAGTACAGCAGCATATAATAAAGGATGCAACATAAGTTTGTTGAACTGGAAATGGATGTAGCAACAAAGACTTACTTCTTGCTAAAAAGGTTCCTCTCTACCCAGTTCCTCTCGTTAATTTTGGATTAATCAGAAATGCACCCTCAAGAGAACTTGGAGCATGTCCCCCCAAGCCCCAGCCTCCCCTATGGCAACAAAAACCATTAAGGCTTTGAGGCATAATTAACATCCTTTTCATTAGAGAAATTTTTGATAAGTGATGAAGGTAAATACTACTGCAATATTTATAGTTGAATTTAATGTTGTTTGGAGGTAAAATTTTGAAGATGTGATTCTAAACTTTAGCAGCCTTGAGTTAAAAAAGTAGCCAAAGCATATGCAAGTGGGGCTATAATGGACCAAGTCTCACCTGATAATATCACTTGAAACAGAGAAAGAAAGACAAGGTCTGCTTTGTGTTCCTGATTGTCAGTGAGATTCAAATGAACAATGTTTATTTTGTTCATTTCTATGGTGTAGAGCAGTATAAGAATTGATACAGCTCAATGCATAATATTGTTCTAGTTGAGAGAGAATCAGCTTCAAAGATGCAGAACAATCTCATCAACATTTATCTAAAGCTATAAACAATGTAAAATGTATAATGAAGTGGTAAAATGACGAAATTGAAAATCTAGTACTGTCTGATATGACAAGAAATGCCTTAACAAAGGAATTTATGCTACTTTTTCTGATTACAAGACTATTAAACCTATCTTTCCTCAACAACAGCCCCCATTATGAGATGATTTGGCCTAAGCTAGCAGAGCAATAGAAGTAGAACAAACTATTTTACAGAGCTCTGAATTCTCATGTATATAACATTTATAAAACACTTTTCTTTTGGACAAATAGAGATTGGAAAATATCTCTTATAGTAACCTAAATTTGGTATTTCATACCCAATGCTTTTGTGCTATTTCATACACAATGTCTGTATGCTATTTCATATGCAATGCCTGTCTGAAGCACAATACACACCTGCTATAGAGCCACACTATCTGGGGAATGATCTTAGGTCACATTTGGGAACAGTATACAACCTATAATCTGTAATGCATGACATTTGTGCATGCAAGAGGAATACAGCAAAGGAAGGCTACACATCAAAATTGGATGTTTGCACACCAACATATTGAAAGATACAATAAAGAAATACAAAAATGATGGGAGAGTGATGGGAAAGTTCATGTGGAGATATTCTGTGTACTAGAGTGCATACTGTGCATGTGCAAAATTTCACCTTGCAACACTGAGATCTCATCAAGTTATGTCATACTTTGCAGAATGGCAGCTTAAAGCAAGCTCCCTACAACTTGCTAGGTACATTCAAGTAGTAATTGGGATGGTGCAAGAATTTAGACTCATGTTTATTAAAAACTGATTTTTCTGAAAAGCGAATTGTTGTGGGGGTGGAATGTGCATTTACTTAGTAATAACCAACTATGTAATTACACGTTAAGATGAGGTGGAGTACAAGCGATGAGGAGGAGAACGAAAGCCTACAAGCAAGTAACTGTCATTCTGCTAACATTTCCCCAGAACATTCAGTGCCAATTTCACCAAAACTTTCATTCAACATTTCGCCAACTTCATCAAAAGGTCCATAGTCAGTTCTATGAGCACTAGTAGTAGGTGGTATGTGACTTATTTTCTCCATTTCATTCAACCCATCTCCATCAGTTTCTAATGTAGCCATGATCTCATTGTCATCTGTATCGGCTACCGCTGCACCTCTTTGTATATCCTGTGCATGTAGTTTTACCATTTTCTTTCTCCCGAGAAGCTCTAATTTATCAATCACGTCTTCAAATCGTTGTTTTGGAATCATTATATGTGCCCAGTGTTCCATCTCTCGCAATAACAAATCCAGATCCTCCTTCTCATAACCTTTCCCCTTGAACCTCACCCCTTTGAACAGTTCCGGTAACTTCCTAATACCGTTTTTTCCAAGAAGCCGCTCTTCATTCAAAGCTACACGCGGTTTTCTCACTTTTTTTGCTTGTTCTTTCTCTTTCTTTTTACCATCATCTAATCCTTCTTCATGTTGGGCATCATCTAAATGATCACTCTGTCTAGGCCCATCGCTTGCTTCCAAAGGTCCCAAAGGAGAAAGCGGAGCAAGTGGTTGAGTTGTACCAAAAAGTTCCTCCTCATCCGCCACCATGCCAACTTGCTCATCGTCACTCATAATTGTTTATATCTGGCTTCACAAGGTGTTCGCCCAACTGGTTGTTCGCTCATATAGTAAAGTTTAACGAGATTAATGGCCGTTTCCCGCCACAAGTGATAGGAACGCGCGAAGTGACATCATTAAAGCTGCCTCCTTGTCATGATTCCTGGACTGTGTTGTCAACAAAAGCGTAAATCGTAAATATGCTCTACATTTGAAAAGAATCACTGACAGTCATACTGGGACAAGAGTGTTACAGAGTTCCTACTATGAGAAAAAACACTTATCTGATTCTGAGGGCTTTCTCCAATTTGGTCAAATGATTGTCTCATTCAGTTGTATTTCTCAATTCAAATGGGAATCAGTCCGGAAAATGATTAGTTAATCATAGACCCGAAGTGAAGTTGATTATTTGCAGTGTTACATTCCAGGTTATGGCAGCTGGAGGGCCAATGCAAGCTATTTCCAACCAGTGCATACCTTATACCTTGAAAATCAACAATAGACAGAATGGACGCACTCAACCGATCGTCATGTTGCTTGAAAACATTAGGATATCAAGAGCTTTACACCTCTGAAAATGATTTCTGCCAAGTCTGCTCTTATTAGCCAAGGATGGCTGAGCAATATTTTGTAGTAGATGACTCTGGTGGACAGAAGAAAGCGCAGGGATAAAGAGGGTACTAAACGGGGGTACTGAATGATGATGATCACAATCCACATTCAGCGTGTATGGGAAGACTTGCCTTCGATACAAAGTTATAAAAATCAACAGCTCCTCACAAGATATTTCCACAATGGAAGTGATTCATGTCGTAGAGAAATTTCTCTAAGATATTTCAATTACTAAAGATTGACATTCCAAATATTTCTCTGGAATTTTTTATGAAGAAGTACTTCGTCGGAAATTGTTTTCTGAGTTATTTCATTAGAGATTGGCCTGTGAGAGCTGCTGGCAATTTCAGGCTATTATTACTATCTTAAGACCTAACCTTAAAGTCCAATTTTCTGCCAGTGCTCTTGTAACAACGGTAAATTACATAAATATTTGAATTGACAGTCTTGGAAAACGCACCATCCTCCAAAAAAGTTCACTTCACGGACGTTCATGATCGCATGTACCTGATTCTTTCAAATAATAGAGAAAAATGATTGTAGAATAATTTTAAGCGGCATGTGTCAGAACTGTTGATAGTTCACCCTCGAATAACCCCCCCCCCCCCCCCCACACACACACACACACACACACACACCTGGAATAAGCCCCAATCCAAAAAGTATAAAGCTAAGCCCCATGAGAGTTTTTAATCGAGACTGAAAATGGAAGAGAGACTACTTACGGTTTATTGCAAAATGGCGCAAAGTTTGAACACAACTTTTATTGTAGAAGAAGGCAGGAATAGGGATTCGGTTTTTTCCAAAGATTCATTGACTGTCAGTGATTCAACAAGATCATTACTTACACCACTGTATGCCTCAGACTACGAAAATGATTCCAGGTTGCTATTTTCCAATTTACTTATTTGTTGTACATACAACTGATCTAAATTAAATAATAATACTTTTGAGTACCCGAGTAATCGTCCCCCCGATTTTTAATGTTGGAATTTTTTCCAGCCCCACGCACTTATTCCAACCCCCCTATTTATTACTTTTGAAGATGTTTTCAATGAAACTGTTTTCCTAGTGAATTTTTCACTTACGTTGAGCCAACCGAAATCAAATAATTTATTTAATAACTGCTTACAATGCAACTATAATTTCCTCTACCCTGCTTTTTATTGACAAATCAGGAGATTAGTCAGTCTTCCTAAGTTGTTCTTCTCAATATCCATGCTTTATATTTTCCATACCCTCCATTTTTCCAGCCCCCAAATTGTCCCCGCCCCCCCCCCATTTATTTGGTATGCAAGAGTATGTAGTCTAATCACTGGAGGCAGATGGTGCCAAGGGCAAGCCCTACCCCTTATATTTTCCTTCACACCATTTCAGATTCACCAAATCCAATTATAGCGCTTACCACTTAAGAAATCTATGAAAACTTAAGTTTTGCTCAATTTTTGCTCATCTGATTTTTTCCACTTACAGTGATTCTACACAAATTTATTTATTTTTATTATTATAATTATTCATTAACTATAACCACTAACCAAGCTTGTGCATAAATACCTATTCTGTTTCATAGATTCACAGTAACTATAAATAGATAAATTAAAGACCACATCTCTATGCTGAATGAATTGGGTGAAGTAGTCAACTTAACAGAACTCCACATAATTAATGCCATTTTTATTATTTTAAGTATTTTATGATTTTTTCGCTCAGATATGCATATACAAAGCAAATTACTCTTTGATATGGTTTGTATTTGAATCATTACCTGGTGCATCATTTCCTACCCAATTTTCTTGCAATTATTTGTTCCTTCAATTTAGACATACAAGGCCTAGTTAGGCATGCATTAGTTTTCTGAGCTGAGAAGTACATAGCCTGTTGTACTTTTTGTAAAGTATTATGCCATGAAATTGTGCTGGAATAATCGAGATTGGTATGTTAGCCTTTGCTAGATGATGTAGTTGTTTTGAGATTAATACTTTGTGATCATTTTGTGTACTCATCAACTTATTGCTTTTTACTGCATATATTCACCTTGCTAGGCAATGTAGGGAATCATCATCTTCCTCAACAATTTCATCATCATCATCAAATGATAGTATGGACCAATCTGACGGAAGTTCCTCAACAAGTTATGCTAAATTTGATAGAAAGCAAGTTATGCACAAAACGACTTATGAGAGATCATTGAAGAAAAATAGATGTAGAAGAAAATGGGAAGCTCCTATGCATGGAGTTAGGTAAAATTCATTTTCCATGTGATGATTCTTCATCTCAACAATCTCTGTTATTCATATAGCTGTTTTCACTTTCCATATGTTCAAATGCATAATATTAGAAAATAGTTTACATTCTGTGTTTATGTGCATATTTATAGGTGTGCATATGAATGTGTAGACTGTGACATAGAGAGGCCAGTACCTCTATTATTAGAAGCTAAGTAAGAATTTAGTAGTTCAGAAGATGATGTTCTTTGGGTACTTTATCTGAATTCCTGGCAATTCATTGTTTACTGAGCACTAGGTTGGCATATATATTTCATTGACCTGAATGATTGCAGTCAACTGTTTGCAATCCCAAGCCATTATTTAGTTAGTTCATAGTTCCACATGAGCTAAATGCAAAGTATTGAATTTCTAAGTAGCTAAGAAAATGTGAAAACCTATCTATTACTGTTTTTCATAGCAGTGGCAATGGACATATTCATAAGAGTAGAAAAGTGCTTACAAAATCTTGGGAGGAATGGGTGATTGAGAAGGCTATTGATGACCTAAGGAAATTTCAAATCAAAAAGGAAAAAAGGCAGAAGAAAAAAATTGAGGACCAACAAAAATTGGAAGAGAAGAGGCAAAGGCAGCAGAAGGAGGCTGAAAATAGGGAACGGTGGTTGACTGAAAAGAACTATGAATTTGAAAAGAAGGTGAAGGAAAAAGCTGCCCAGAAAGAGTTTGAAAAGCTGAAGGAAAGACAAAAAAGAGAACTTGTTGAAAGTAAGTCAAGAGCTGCCTATGAAAAGTGGCTAAAAAATAAAAAAGAAATGATGAAACAGCAGAATCTAAAAGAGAAGCAGCATAAGGTTGAATTACGAGAAAAAGCAATTGAAAGGCAGAGACTTAATGAAGATGCATATCATAAATGGATGCACAGGCATAGAGCTAATCAGACAAAACAGAAGATTTATGATGATAAACCAGTGTCTGGTCTTGAGGATTATTGCAAGAGACTAACAGGAGCATCACCAAGCTATGTGAATCCTGTTCCATGGAATGGGGTGTTGGATGACGCACAACAGAATACTTGTTCAAGAGCAAATAGAGAGAGTTCAACATTTCAATCACCACCATTGCTTTGGAAAGACTATGAAGAAAGATTCAATCTTAAAGAAGTAAAAATGCAAGGACCTAGAAAGCCAACTTCCAGAATGAGATTAAGGCCTTAGATCAGTCTGTTGGAAAATTTTGCACTAGCAAAGAATATCTGTATGGATTAGATTTTATTTCCTCTTTTGGTTCCTCAATCTGCTCTTAGGGGCAAAGACTCTGATAAAGTACTTTATGAAAAGAATAGCTGCTTTATTCCATGACAAAAATTTAAATTCTACTTACAGAATGGCCTTCCACATATAGTTTGAAGTGATTTGGGAAAAGAAATTGTTCATAAAATATCACACATCGGGTAATGGTCAGATGCATTTACATTACAGTATATTGTACCATATTGAATAAAATGCTTGTGAATTTGCAGGCATAATTAAACGAAGCTTGATAGGAAATACTTAGCAATCTATTACTCAACATTTTGCTTTACTAATGATAGAAGAAGCTTTTCGGTAATGTTTACAAGAATACCAGAACTTGGAATAGATTATTTTTGGCTTTGTTATTTTAATTTCTTCCTGTCCTTCATAAGTCATGTTATCATTCATTGTGCGCAATTGGATAACTTGTTCGCTTCTCAGTCATAGTGCATAATTCATGACTATTCACGTATGTTTTGACGAAAGTTATATCAAAAGCAACGGCACTTTCTTAAGACAATATAAGCACAAATATATAAAAATATATATAAGTGCATAAATATATACATAAACTTTGTATTACTACTTATTCAATCATATGCTGATCTGGCTATAATGGTTATCTTATACTAAAGACAAAGGTTAGTTTCCATAGATTGTTCATTTGTACAAGTAGATGCATTTTTGTACAGTGTACATCATACAGATAGGAACTTACAGCGCCCTATTGATTTCCATCTGCATTTTTAGCGTTCTGTGGAACCCCCATCAAGCACTGCCCCGCCACCCCTGCTTTCATATCAAGTTCTGCGTTGTCAACTGAGTTTTACGGCCTAATTTCGACTTGACATATTTTCGACAGTCAGTGAGTCATTTTAAGGCAACCTCATTCGATATCCTTATTGTGTTTCCATTATATTTGCTCATATTTCTCAGTCAGTTTGTATGCAGGAATTGTGTTGAATGACTGTGCTCGCTTTAAATGAAGAGTTCTTCCTCCCAAGATATTTGCTATTCCATAATGAAAACTTAATTACAGTAGATAGTTGTGAAGGAAAAAGTTTTCGGGTGCTAGTACAGGAACGAACCTTGAATGGAAACGTAGTAGAGAATAACAGAAAAGAGAAAAAGAACTGATGAGCATACGGTGGTATTACGGTATGAGGGATGTCTTCAGAAACAGCCATTGTGAAGGGAAGCCTTCCTACGATGAAATGAAAATAAATGAAGATTTGCTGCCTAATTTTCAACGAACTATATTATAAATCAGCATCTATTTTCCATAGTCATGTTTGAATGACTGTAGTCTAGTATGTTTGTATAGCTTATTCTATATTAAGATTCGCCCGTCACACGAAAATGCCCAGATGCTTAAGGGATTTCCCTTAGTAATAGCTGAAAGTGAGAGTGTATTCTGGACGCATAAGCCACCGACCTTATGCGGCAATTTGATCATTGTGATTTAGGTCAAAATATGATCCATCATATCAAGGTAGAAAATGTGGGAAAGGGCACACTTGAATCATGCTGTTTAGGTGAAATTCTTTGTATTTTTTTTGACTCAACTGTGTTTTCACTCTAGCGCTTTCATCAGTAGAATGCGCTGCGTTCAAGTATCTCTCCGTGGCAGCGTAAAGCTATAATGTGTTTGATTACGACCAAGCTCCGCCTGGTGTATAGCCAGCGATATTCACTACTGCCATCAACTGGAAGTCACAGTTATAAGGTCTTTTTTATGTCTCATCATACAAAATTACGTAGTTTGGCTGCTGACTTTCCACATGTGGCTAGCACTTTTGCTATGCCGTTGTAGCGCATGGTCATTTAAATGTCAACCAAAATCAAGTTGATAAAGAGAAGTAGAGCGCTGATCGAAGTTATAGCCGAGCGTCCTGAATAGGACAGTGAAGACTTGCTTTTTAGGTAGCAGTGTGGACTTTAGAAGACGCTACCTCTCTTTGGTGTAGACCTGTCACATGTGAGTTCTTTCTCTTTTCCCTTTCACCATTTTTGTACCTTTAGCAATTTATAATTCTACAGGCATTTATCTCCTCAAATTTGTGCAGAGTGAAGAATCTTTATTTTGAACTCTTTATTATCCCTTATTGCACCCACTAAAATCATTGACTGAGTTTTCAAAATACGTAGTTTTTGCAATGCACATGCCTCATGTTGTGGCGTGGTTGTCACCGAGCTGAATGTTGCATGCTACAATTTTTCTCATTATTTTCTGGTGAAGGATACTCAATTTTATTAGATTTTCATAAGTTTGATGGTTTTCTATGCTTTGTCTACCATTTCGTTCAAATTTACTAATCATTTTTTCGCAAATTGGCTACTTATTTGAAGAACAAATGATGTCATATCTTTCAAAGCAAAATTATGAATGATATTGATGATTTTGCTGTCGCAATTAAAGAAGAAGTAAGTAGTTAATCGAGTTGCCAAAAGATTGAAAAGAGACAAATGAAATTAATAGTTAAAAATCAAGTAAATACCATCTTATATTTGCTTGTATTAACTCATCAAGAAACTAACTAAATAACTAACTTACAGAATATGGAAGGAGCAGAAGGCTATGCAAATAAATGAAAACAGACATGAGGAAAAGAATGAAAGAAAGGCTATGGAATGACTTATCGTTTTTAGTGGTTAAAAGCCATGCAGTTGGAATGTCCTTTCCTGAAGATCTATTTTAGAGAAATTTATTAAATTATTTACTCTTTACAGGCACTGGCTGTTTAATCCATAGAGTATGCATAGGACTATGGCATTTGTGAGCTTTGTTGTGATGTCTTTATTGCTATCAATGACTTTGAACAGCTGTCATTTACTGCCTGGTAGAGAACTAATAGAGAAAAGAAGATATCGCTCAGAATATCGAAAGGTACTCTGGAAAAGACTACATCGCTATCTGACATCAAATCGCAATAAGAAATTACAATGGACAGATAACGTTAATCAGGTATCGCTAACTGTTATTGTAATGTCATTTTTCGAGTTTAATTTTCTTCCTGTCGAGCTAGAGAACTAAACTATGCTGGAAAAAGTATTGCATTACAAAGTTCTCATGAGTGAATTGTCTAAGACTAAGACAAGAAGGAAATTGTTTGGAAATTTTAGTACTATGGTATTAGATGTTTTGGGCCTAGCGAAGGTCTATTATCAATATTTTTCAGGAATTAAATAATTACATCAACATTAATTTTCAACCACAGATTATTCGTTTAGAGAATGTTAAAAATTATGATATTGTAAACACCAAGAGATGGTAATGATATTCTGCTCCTCCTGGCACAGCCCTGGTAAAGTTCAATGTTGTATTTAACTAGTATTTTGAATTCTTCATTTTATCATAACGTGACGGGGAAGTTTTATGAAAATAAATTTACTGGTTTGCTGGTTCTTCCAGGACATTAGATGCCAACGAAGAGACTACATTGACCATTAGCTTCAAGACATGAAAATGATTTATGCTCGTTTTGAACCTGTAAAAGACATTTATTTTCATTTGGCAGTGGGATATTTCAGTCAAAGTTAGTAAAGCACCTGAATATATCTCATGATATGATAATGTAGATGTTTCATTTTTGGTTTCCTTTTCATTTGTAATCTTCTCGTAATTGTGTTGTGGCTCAATGGCTTTATGAAGCATGGATAAAGCTCAGGTAGAAAGAAAGACATAATGGGAAAGAGACTAGGTATGATGAAGGAGAAAATGAATTTTCAATCGAAGCAAAAGAGAGAAGTAGAAACGTTTTGCAAACAGGAAGGATCAAAGACGAAATGAAAATCAAAAGATGTAGAAGGAGCGGTGAGGCTGGAAGAAAGGGTAAAATTTGTAACTGTTAGGGCCGAGTTACACGTAGTGATTTTCGCATTTTCGAAAATCGCTACGTGTAACTCGGCCCTTAGTAAAAAAGTAAGTGCTTTTGCTGCAGTGCCTATTTGTTAAAATAATGTATCCTAACTTGTTATGTTCCATATTCTCATGCCATAATCTTAGGAAAAACTCGCCAAAGATAAACATATATTAGATTGAATAGAATAATGCCTTGATGTGGTTGTCAGACAAGATTCCGCGAGTCTCGCTGTTATTCAAATGACCCACTGGATTGCAGTCAGTCAAAGGGACTCGCAGGCCAATGTTGCTAATTGTAAGAATTGATTTGAGTGAAAAGTATTGAAACAGGCCTGGTCTCCATATCATCGTAAACGACAGAATCGTGTCCCAATCATTGGAGGCACGACTGCAATGCATTCTTAAAAGTTGAACTCATCTCCGCTTTTCCATCATGATGGGAACATCGGCGACATCACCAAATAGACATTACAGTAGTATAGATAGCGTCCCAGTCATGCGCCACGGTGGGAACCACGTTATAGATTGGAAATATCGGCCACAGCAACGTAAGTGCCTCCACCATGAGAGCAACATACTTCCCATCTACTTCCCATCTCGATCAGCTGCCCGTCATTCTATTTGCTATGAGAGGTCGCGGTTAATAGATGGAAGGGCAGGTATTCAATAAAAACCACCCGTAAAATCCCTTCATGCGTAGCTGACATCGTGAACCTTTCCTTAAAGCTCATAATTTAGTTATCTCCGATAAATTTATGCATTGTTTCAAGAAACAAAAAAAAATTGTG
This sequence comes from Mastigias papua, assembly GCA_964019165.1. Taxonomy (NCBI): domain Eukaryota; kingdom Metazoa; phylum Cnidaria; class Scyphozoa; order Rhizostomeae; family Mastigiidae; genus Mastigias; species Mastigias papua. Next base: position 359,669 of record OZ025287.1, read on the forward strand.
TCGTAAATTCGATACTTGGCCAGAGAAAGGAGACGACGAATTTTGATGTATTACTTTAAGAACGGACTTAATGTGCACTTCACATTTGATTAGCCGCTTTGCAGATAGCTGTGATCGCAGATTATGAACTTTGATTTCGAGAGATTAGGCTGTGCAGGTATGTATCATTTTATTTGTAGCTGCAATGTACTATATCCAATTTGTTGTTAAATGAAGGTTGCATGTGTTTAGATCATTTCAATGTTGGTAGACTCATAGGATAAAGCTTTGATGATTTCAATACCATGTCACAGGAATTCCAGATTCCTCAGGAAACTTGAACTTATATCGGCATTACAATACTGAAGTCAACAAGATTGAGCCCATACACATTCCTAGTTTACTTGAACAGGAAAGGGTGACATTTTTATTCCCAGCTGTAGTGGTACTAATTTGTATCAGAGAAAATTTAATAAGTTAATTTCAAAGTCATGTGAACTGAATTGACATTGCCTTTGTAAACCTAATGTAACATGAAATTTCAGCAAAAACAAGACTGAATGTACTTTCATGTTGAAAAGAACTTCATCAAACTAATTGAAATTAAATAAGCTTATTTAATCCACTTTAATATCCTTGAGTATAGGACTCGAAGGTTTCTAACTTGACAACATTGCAAAGATGAAATGAAAGACTGAAAGTTCAGTTAATATACTGGAGAAAATGGAAGAACTATTTCTTGATGCTCTCATTCTTAGTCCTGGATTGATTATGATCCCTACTTTCTTTTCAATATTGCATATCTATTTTACATTTATTAAAAATTCCAAAACATCTAAATATAAATCTTATGAAACTCTTTCTTTACACTCTCAGTCTGCATACTCCCAGTGATCCACACTTGTTTTATCCCAAAGCATGTAACTGGCATATAATAAAACTTAGCTTCATTTAGGCAGAGAAATTTAGACCAAACTGTATAGCTACATTATTCTTGCGCCTCTGGAAATGACTGCAATCCCTGAGCAACGTCTTGCCATTTCAGTGTCGGTCATTTCAGTTGTGGAGCTGTAGAAAACAGAATAGAATTATTTTATTATCCAACAATATTTAATTATCTTTTTCAGATCTCAAAGAGTAGTACAGTATTTTATTAACGTTTATTTCATTTATAGGTAGAGATGAAAGCTGCGTGTATCATCCTATATTTTGCAATTTCTGGTAATGTTTATTCCCAAAGTAGGTATCATTCTAATCACATTAAAGTCACTCTTGGATTCTGTGAGCCTTTATAATGTATTTTATAGTTCAAAATATAAGTTTCCCTATTCCTAACATATGCAGATTTCCCATTTTGCATAGCACACCCTACGATATTTGTATGCACTTGCCTTGTTTCTTCAGATGCAGTATTTTTACGAGGTAGTTCGTTCACTGCTACTGAAAAGTCGGCTAAAATTGACTTAGGCTAGGTATTTGGCTAATCTGATTGGTAATAGTAGTGATAGGTACATCTTAACAGGTGTCCACTTTGACTTATCCATTGTAAACCATAATCAGAAGCAGATATGAGCTGACTTTTTGGTTCCTCGCATGTTTATCGAGCAATTCTGGAGAATTTCATTTGCATTGCTCTTTTATTACTGTCTTTTTACCAGCATATAATGAAATTTATAGAAAATGAAAAGGTTTCCCTTTGTTCAGGCATGAGACACCCGTTCATCATGTAGGCAACACCTTTTCGTCATGCATCTTTTCTGCAAATCCCCCTAATGTAATTAAACAAGTTTCGCCTGTAGACACACAGCCAATAGCAGTGTTTCGTTCTGTTGACGTTCAATATTGTGCCAGTATTACAATTGATATGTCAAAAAAATTACTTAACAGCAATACTGAATTTAAGCATACAGGACCAAAATCAAGTTATGCTAATGAACCATTAGGAATCGTGGATCGTGTGGTTTATGCTCTTTGGCCGATGGATATGTTAAAAATACGCTCTGCTAAGTAACCTATTGCTCTTTGAGCTCTCTTTTCATCGTGATTGTAGTAAAAAAAGTTTTTCTCTAAACTACTTTATTCTAGTTTTCCAGTATTTTATTGTTAACTCAAATGATGCTACAACAAAGGTGATAGACACGGTGAAACTGCCCACGTGCACTCACCTCGATCAAAAGAAAAATGTGACATTAAGAGGTGGCATTACCTCTGGAAAATTCACAAAACATGGCTTTGTCAAAGATTTGTCAACATGCATCGATGCATGCTGCAGGGTAATTGACATATTTCTTATGAACATGTTGTATATTTCATCATTAGGTGCCATATATTCCTTCAAAATACTTGCCTTTCATTGCGTTGTCTTTTATTAGTGTAGCTAGTAATTAATGCAATTAGTTGTGCATGTAATTAGACATTAATTCAATTAGGCTTTAACCGGGCAGTTTTGTAAATCAATCCTTTTTGTAAGCTCTACCCACTATGAAGAATTTATAAATGAAATGAAAATGAAATAAAAATGAAATTATTAGATGTCATCGCAAGAGAATCTGTTATTGTGTGGAGTGATTGGTTCATTCATTATCAGATTGATTAGTAGTGGTTGATTTGATCGATGGATTGATTGATCAGGTGAATAACTTATCACTCAACTACCTGAAAATTTTGTACACTGGATAAAAAAAAATGTTTGGACGACGAGAAAACAGTAAAAAGATGAACCAGAATGTCTTGTGATGAAAGGCAAACCAAATGTAAAGTATTCTTGAGATGCGCGAGCGGTCTTTGTTCCAAATAGATATATCCAAGAGAAAGAGTCTTCATAATAGTGTAGATGTGATCTTAAACTGCAAATTGTCTAAATAACTATATAGGCCTATACATGGTTTGGCGAGGTGACTTGTGTACCTGCATTGAACCTTCTAAAGCCCGAAATACACGGTCCTTTTCTACCTACGTTTCCACCTAGTGGATGGCAAAAACACTAGAAAACAAGATTATCTTTTTCATAACAACATTCCATGTCATTATGTTCTCACTTTTTCCTCTTTTAAAAGATGGAAATGTTCAAAACTCAGGCGAAATCAGATAGGTTTTTTCTATTGTGCTTTTGACAGGTGACAGGAAATCTTTTGTTGTGACTGTCTTGCGATACGTAATAATGTGTAGCTTCGTAGACCAGGCCAAAAGCATCGACAAGCATTACCCAAATAGACAGAAACTCTCTTGTTTATGCAGTGCCAGGTTGAATGAAAATTGACACTGAGATCAAAGAGGTAGGGAATTTGCTCATTAATAGAAACAGAGCGGCCTACATGCGGGTGTCAGTCGATAATAGGGTATTCGTCATCTTCTGTGATTGGGGCCTCTATGAAGAGGAAGACTGTTAATGATTTGAAGTTCTGGTGAGGGGCTTATTCGAAAAGGGTAGTTTGAAGATGTAGGTTAATGTACAGGAAGCCCCTACCAAACCCCAAGAGTTGATTAAATGCCAGGGCAAATGAAAACATGTGGCCCCTTATGAAGTCAATGTGAACTTTCAGTTTCAAGGTTGATGCAATCACAAAAGAATTGTTTCAGAACTCTAGCCCCCTTTTCACGCCTTGGGGCCCAGGGCTTTCCATTACCCTACCTCTATCTAGGTGTTCCAGCCGTAATCGCCTTGCGTTTTCCAGTTAACTTTAAATACCAAAACTATAGAGCCAACACATATACTTTTTTATTGGTTTTCCCATGATGAAAAGAACGAAAATAGCAAGAGAAATTGCATATTACTTTGTATATGTCTACCCTCTTGTTCCTCCGTTCCCTCCTAAATAGATTGAGAAGTACGGACGATTGGTGTTTTCATATACACAGCTCCGTTCATTTCCGGCTTCATATTCATTTCCGGCTTCATATTCATTTCCGGCTTCATATTCATTTCCGGCTTCATATTCATTTCCGGCTTCATATTCATTTCCGCCTAAATACAAATCTATGATACCTTTTAACACTTAGGTCTTAAACAATAGTACATGCGTCATAACTCTACAATAAACAAATAAGACTTCTATCTATAACCTGAGAACTAACGTGATTCTGTTGGCTCAAATTCCCTTGGAGCCTCTGACGCTACACGTCAACAAACAAGAATTGGCACTCCTCAGCCAATTTCAAGCACTGAGAGTCCAAACTACAAACAACAATAATACAAAAAGTGTAACGTACTAAAATAGATACAAATGCTTCTACAAGATGCTTGATATCTGGCCTAATCGTCCTACGATAGTTCTAACAAATGTGAAGTTCTAAATCGAAAATCTATATATCAAAATTAGCGTTATTACACTTTGATCCCGATTAATGGATTGATGGATTGATGGAATAAGGACTAACAAACTGATGGGCGGTTTATTACTTGATAAAACATTTGTCCAATGAAATTTGCATTTAGCGGATCCATTCACTTGTTAGTTCCTTGTCGTTCATTCATTAATTACCTGTAAATATATCTTTTAGTCAGTTGTTTTTAGTTCATCTAATTAAATTGATATTTCACTTTTTTCAAAATTTTTCTCATTTTTCATATTGAATTGTTCATATACTTCTTGGTTATATTTCTTGATTTCTTATTCGTTGATTTATATCCCATTTCTTCATTTCCTACATAATCAGCCTGTAAGTCGCTCATGGACTCAAAGCCCGGCATGTTCTTTGCTCTTTTGGAATGTTCTTTCAGCTCTTCTTTGCGCATTTTCGCATCATTCTATAGTCATTGTAACATTTGCTTTTATCTTTTTCTCATCGTTTGCTTTCCTCATCTTTGCACCATATCACATCAATTTCAAATGATTTGCATTGCAGCATTAGCTTACTTCATTGTTCTTCATTTGCTCTTTTAATGATTAACCTTCGTAATTTCTGTTTAGGATCCTTCATGCACTGTCGCTTTCATGCCTGGGAACATTTGCTACACTGTACAATGTTTCTCTGAAAAGTTGTGTGAGAGCATCCCTGCAAATCCGTCACAGGCCGCAAATGGCAGCGTGCAAATATCTCATATTGTAAGAGGAGGTGGTACTGGTGATGATGTTGATGAATTTAGAACAAAATTTGGTATCAACAAAAACAGATGTAGGTTTTATCATACTGTATTTATTCCTTGAAATTTATTGTCAATTTAGTACTTCAGAAGTATCGAACAATCAAATTACATTGGTAAGAAACACAGTTGCTGAATGTAATTCTGCAACATAAATCTGTTTTCTCATTTTCTTTCTTTTTTATAGAGCTCTTGAGTAAAGCATGTTGCAGGATACAGTTTTTAATAATAAGTGCATACATTATCTAGCAATCACTAGAGTAAATATTCTCACAGTAATGGCCTCTGTAAAGTATTTTCTTTTAGAAATTCAATATATCGCTCTATGACTTCAATACCGTTCCTTCCACTTAGTAGTTAATGTTTAATTAATGTACTGACTCAAATCAATCCAGCAAATTAGCCATAACTTTTCATTCCTTGCATTAATACCTTCCATTACGTGAAGTATTTTATCACATGTATGATGAGGTCATAGACTTCTCGCTATGCTCTCCAGTTCAAGGTGGTATCTTAAAACCATCTGGCTAATATTGTATTTGCTAGTGATTTCAATGCTATTTGTGTTTGTCAGCTTCAAAGAAAGATGAATGTCTTCCGAGTCGAGTGGCATATAATTACACCTTGAAAGGTGGCCGTTTTGCAGGTGAAATGATGGACCTAGGACCTGTTATTGATTTAAAAAACTGTGCAGAGAAATGTTGTGATCATATTTCTTGTGAGGTAGCACAAATTACAGAAGGGAGATGTTTTGCTTTTGCTTGTTACACTAAGGAGTCATGCCAAAGTACCCCAATCATTGGTAATGCAACATATGATTCAACTTTGATATACATGAACAAGAGAAATCACATACGACAGAATGACAAAGGTGATTGAAAAGCTTGCAATCTGATTTTTTTACCTTGAGAATTAGTTACTTACTAAGCACTCTGATCACTTATTGATCCAATTTTAGTTGATCTAATGGTCAATTTTCTGGTATGTTTTTATGCTTCTTGAGCTTTGGTTAATCAAATAAAGTACCTATTGGTTAACTATCCTATGATTGACTGGTTTGTGTACATAATCTGCTTGTTAATTGCTTCACTGATTGGCCAGCACTAATTCCTTACTGATCGCTCCTGATTTGTATTCATTGATATATGATAGAGTCACATAAATATTTATCAAATTAATATTCTAGCATGTCATTACTTGACTTTTGCACCATTGCAATAAAATCCTTGCATATTATCTTTCCAGATTCTTGCATTGCTCCTTGCGTCAATGGACTTTGCACTCGAAATGACACGTGTCTATGTGATCCTGGATTCACTGGACCTAACTGCAACGAGACAGAAACAATAGGTAACTCACTTTTTCAACTTTTATGAGGACACAGTTGCAGTTTGTTTAGAAGAGTTCTTCATATTTTTTCCTGTGAGATAAATATTCAAAATTGTACAATTATACTTTGTTCCAGCCTTATCTAGGCTTTTTCATCTTGTTTGTCTTCCTAGATTTGTTCTTCTTATTCACTACCCTCCAGGGAAGTTTTCTCTGTTCGTCTCCCTAGATCTTTTGTTCTTTCATTTCATTTTCAATGTTCATTCTTTTTCTATTCTTTTTAATTTCTTAACAAGGGTCATGTGATCCTCCTTGTGGTGATTACGGCGTTTGCATATTTAATGATACATGCAGTTGCGATGAAGAATACCAAGGCTACAAATGTGACAACAAAGGTATCCATATTATATTGCTAGTAGTCATCAATCTTATGCATTGTATATTGCATGCAAAGTGACGACAATAAATCATGACAACAAACTCTGCCTGGAAGTCGATGAGAAGATCATTATCTGTACAGCTCCAGTTAAAATGTTGGGAACAACAATAGGCTCAAAAGCGAAATTTGATTGTGTCAGAGCTAACAGGAGTGTTATTGCCTTTTCTAGGACTGCTGGATATTTCAAGCAGCCTCCGAAGAGGTTGCTATATAGCTTATTCATCATGCCAAACTTTAAATACTGTCCTTTAATCTGAATGTTCTGTGGACAAGACACCAATAACAAATCAATAGGGTCCACGGACGCGAACTACGAGTTTTGTTTAATCACTATGATGCGCCTTTTGCTGATCTTCTGGTCAGAAGCAATGAAAACGTTGTCCTTACTAGAATGAAAACAATGTCCATACAAAGGTTTATGATATAATTATACAAAATACTGAAGAATATGAGTCCTTTATTTTCAATTGAATGTTTTCAGAGAAAAGAGATCAGATATAATTTCAGAACAAGTAGCACAGTTTTGCTACCCAGCACATCCACGATGACTTTTGGCCTGAACTCCATAAGCTTTAGGGGCAGCAGCATACTTTGGAACTGCATGCCAGATGTGATCAACAGCTGCAAAATGATAACTTCATTTTGCAAAAAAATTAAAACATGGTCCATGGAAGAATGTAGTTGGAAATTATGCTGTTGATTGTAAATAGTCTGAAGTTAAAATCTTTGCCTTGTCCTAGATTGGTTTTTTATCTCAATCGATTGATGAGTACGAGCTATTAGTAAGAAGTTAACCAAATGCAAATAAATGGTTATTGTTAATTTTATGACTAAGGGTATTAACAGTGCAAAAAGGGTGAATTTTGACTGCTAGTTAGTTCCAAAGAAATCATTTTTATATGCATCTAAAAGTCATGTGTCCGCTCATCGCTTTTTCCTGATTTTAAACCAGGTTTTTACAAATATGTAGTTCTGCACTTTTCCCTTTGCCTCCCTACATTCATTTGCCATGATATATTGTGCTTTCAATAAAACAACAGTATCCTGTGATGAGCCTTGTTTTCATGGAACTTGCATTCGAAATGGAGACGGTTCAAAGTCATGCAGATGTGATGAATCATGGGATGGAATGTACTGCAACGTCACAAACACGGGTATGGACGTAATTTCTTAAATCTACATTGTCGCAGCGCTATAACTATAGTTTTGGTTATGCTGTACAGTCATTACATAAAATGGGAAGTTTCCATTTGACTTGCTCCTTATATGCCTATGGTACCTATGATGTCATCAGATCATTCCAGGCGAGGCTTGACCAATGGTCTTAGTTCGGCGATGATTTTTTGGAAAGTAAAGTATGAGTTTGTGAAGAAAATCTGAAAATAAACAATTGTCTTCTTATTTTTCTCAACATTCTCTTTAAACTTTTGCCAAGTCTAGATATCAAAAAGTTTTCATATCACTATTACTGTTACTATGTTCTCACACACCAATGCAAAGGAGCTGTGGTTGCTGTTGCTACATATATTGATTATAGCTATGGATAAGCGAAGTTAATCATACATAGTTCAATTTTGCTAACACTATCATTGAACTGCATTAGAACAAGTATTTATTATGTAACTTATGCATAAACTATATGCATTGCTTCTGCAATGCTGTTAGAGGATGGAAAAGTGACATGTCCTCTTGCTTTATAGACAAAGTTGTACTAGCCTCGTCTGGCGAAGAGGTGTTGTTTACAGATATAAATCCAGAATCAGAAATGGACATAAAGGTGATATTTGTTAAAAGGCCTATTGAAATTACATTGCTTTAAGATAAAAACAATTTATCACATTGAGGTACTATCACATTGTATGTAGCAATCTACCTAGTTACTGAGATTCAATTTACTCAAATTCCGTCAATTTGTATTTATTATGCACTTCATGGAATGCCATAATTTATTATCACCAGCATTACCGTGGTGCTGTAATTTAGTATGGTCTGCACAGGCAGTAAATAATATAACTGATACAGGTTTTCTTAATTTATTATAGATCCACGAAGCTCCCATAGTAAAAGATACCGAATCAATCTCCGCATTGACTGTTGCAATTGGGTGCGGCATTGCAGCAGCACTGGTGGGCACCGCAGCTGTTATATTCATTGTACGGCAATTGTTCGGAAGAAAAACTCTCAGCAGTTATGAGCTGCTTGGTGATTCCTTACCACCAAAGTATAGGCATCATTAACACTATTGTAAAAGTACATGACCACAGCATCCGCCACTAATATGACATTCATGGTAGTGCAACTTAAAAGTAAGTACATTCATTATTATTATCACGTGCTTATGGTTAACTGACAGATTTTGGAATGGTCGACTGGAATTATTGACTTAACAACATCACTACTAGGCAAAGGACACTTTTTGATGAAGCAGTAGCTATTTATTCATATGATATACATAAACACATACAAAAAATTCTTATATATATATATATATATATATATATATATATATATATATATATATATATATATATATATATATATATATATATATATATATAGATATATATATATATATATATATATGCAATCAGATCAGTTGCTAGCGAGTAACCAGGATTTATCCTTTCTCGGTGCAAACAGAAAGGTTGATATATATATATATATATATATATATATATATATATATATATATATATATATATATATATATATATATATATATATATATATATATATATATATATATATATATATATATATATATATATATATATATGAGCAACAGAGCATCAGGGGATTGCGTATGTATGTGTGTGTGTGTTTCTTCAAATATATAATAATTGTATATGACCATGTAAATTTATGAAGTTGAGAGTGATAGACACCCAGTTGCCTTGATACATTCCCTAATGAACTCAGCGTCAGCTGAGGCATGGAGAGGAACGCAACTTTGCTTTGATGCAGAGGTGTAGATAGAGAGGTATCAGAGGGGGTGAAGAAGTTCCCTGTGCAGCTATACTCGTATGTTTTTGTCCAAAAATTGACTCTGTCGCTTTTTGCCTTGTTTGTATGTGCCAATTTCTGAAAAAGCTGTCACATAGCTTTATAGCTAAATGGACCAGTTGCTTTTGTTGCTGGGTTGTGCTAAGACATTTTGACATTCAGATTATCCTTTTATGTGCAATAGATCTGGCATTGCAATAGATTTGATACAGCACCTTTTGCTTAATCCGTCTAGTAGGTGGTGCCTCAAATCTGCTACTTTCTAAAGATGAAGTGTGAACGCTAACTATGCCATAGTTTTTGCTTTCTCTTGAAAAGTGGGATATGCTTCAAGTGTATCTTATTCGTCATCGTACTATGCATGAAGAATACCTAATGTACATTAAGTCATTGTAGGCAGACATAAGTTACCATAGTAAATATTAATATATAATATGGCAGGACTAAGAAACAGAAGGTCAATTGCTTAATATGAAAAGTCATGTTTGATATTTTAGTTGTCAGGCAACATGCTTTATTCAATATCATGAATAACAAACATACTCTCCATATTTTTGTCTGAAAAACCGCATGTTTTACCCTTCCTGCTAACTTTCCTATCTACACCTCTCCTTTGATATACATAATAGTATATCTTTTTCGTGTTGTTGGTAAGTAATTTCTCCATTGAGTAACTCTTGGTTTATGCTAACAGTCGCTTTGTGCCAATCGGCCTATTTTTGTCAAGAATGAAGCTGCTAATGGCTGTATATATAATAACTGTACATTTTGGATGCATGGAAACTTAGTTAACATTTGCACAAGCTGAATAAAGAATGCAAGGGGTGTCCTACCTCATATATCGACTAAGAAGGGGAGTGCTAAGCAGGAAAGGGGAATGACCAACATGTTACACGGAAAAGAAAAGTTGAGACGGGAGATAACACTAGACTTGTATAATAGGAGACTCACATAGCTAGTAGGAAAGATAGGATAATTTGATAAAATTTTAACGGAAACAGAAGCTTAGAGCCCTTTTCATTAACCTGATCAGACGCATCCCACATTGAACATCAACCAAGCGTCATTTGAATGTTCACACTGACAGTCTTTTATGCATAGCACAACCTTTGCCACTAGAAGAATATAAATGAAATTCCATTTAGGCTTTCATTTTTATATCCTAGGAAGCATTCTACCTTATTCATAAAATTAACATACATATATTTGCTTTAATGTAAATAGATCAATGGTTATAATACATCAAATGTGAAACTCAACGATCCTAATCTAATTAATAGCGTACTACTATCTACACCAGTCCTCACGTACCAGACACAATACCCTCACAACACACTACACATGACGAACCTTTTGCTTTGCATATTGGCATCTCATGACGATCAGCGATTTTTGGCCAAAGAGTAAGGCTATAGCCTTGGTATTTTGCTCAAACATGACCACACTTGAAATTGATTGATTTTGATTGCAGATTGAAAAGTGATGAAAATGAGCGATTT